>CM021102.1:570139646-570518151 GCA_007115665.2 Sequoiadendron giganteum | reverse complement strand
ATAGGATATTATTGGAGACATATGGAAAAATATTGTTTCGCATATGTTAAGAAATGTCACAAATGTCAGGAACATAGAAATTTGATTCATGCTCCCACTTCTGAGCTTCGGGCCCAAATTCCTATTTGGCCATTCTCAGTGTGGGGACTGGGTCTGATTGGAAAAATCTCACCCCCTTCTTCCACTGGGTACACCTTTATAATAACCGCAAGAAATTATTTCACAAAATGGGTGGAAGCAATTCCCCTTTTTTCAAAAACTGTTGATGTGATATGTCATCTCATATTGGAACACATTATTGCTCGCTTTGGACTCCCTTCCACATTGGTTTCAAACAATGGGACACCATTTAAGAATAATGATGTGAAAAAAATCCTAGAAACATTTAACATCCAACATCGTTTCTCAACACCTTACTACCTAAAATCTAATGGTCAAGATGAATCAACTAATAAGACTCTTGAACAAATCCTAAGGAAGATAGTAAACAAACACAATAAATATTGGCACACACAGTTGACATACACGTTATGGTATTACCATACTAGTATAAGAAAATCCATCGGGACTACTCCTTATAACCTTGTCTATGGTACCGAGGCAATAATGCCCTTGGAGTTACAGATTCCTTCATTAAGGATCACTTTGCAAGGACTTACTGATGGCAATACTTATAAAAAACAATGACTACATCAACTTGAGATGCTTGATGAACAATGCACTAACACTCTTGAACATCTCTAAGCCTATGCTAGAAAATTGCAGCGTAGTTATAGAGACCATGTCATCCCCTGTGTATTCAATAAAGGTGATTTGGTGTTATTCAAAAATCAACATAACGTTAATGTCGATGATATCGGAGCATCTGAAAGATTCAAAATAGTTGTGACAATAAACATTCAGTTGCAGATTACCAAAGTGAGCACCTTTTACCGGATTTGCATGTTAGAGGCTATAGAGAGAGAAGGAATATTATTCAAGGAAGTTTAGGACCCGACCGACCTTCTGTGTGAACTGCACAAAGTTCTATGTATTTACAAAACCATGCCTTATGTTTGGGGCCAACCTATTTGAGTTCACACATTACCTTTCCATTCGTTGCAATTGGGCCAAATTGATAATGATTAGAAGAGTTACAGACAATATAAATAGGAGATAGAGGATTGATGTAAGGAAGTAATCGAAGAGTGGTTAATAGAACGAAGTTATGAAACACAGTGATGAACTATTTTGATCTGGAAGAATCACAGAGAAAAAGAATTGTGGAACATAAGGAGTCAATGGAAGAATGTTATTGTATTATTTTTTTGTAATCATCTGGGCTACAACCTAACATCTATAAAGCCCAAGAGGCATATGTAATATGTTTTGAGATCATAATATAAGGAGGAATGAGCTTTGAAGGCCGGGTTTTTCCCTGTTAGGGTTTTCCCAGGATACATCTTGTGTCCTGTGTTCGTAAATACCTTTTATCTTTTTGTTGATTAGTTGTTAGTTGTTATGATCATGGAGTTAGTGGATTAGGTTGCAAGGATGGATAGTCCTTCATTGGACCCTCCTACCTTGAATGCACCTGTCGACCCGATTGAAAAAAGAAAACGCACTTTTAATTGGTTGGGACCTTATATAATTAATGAAAATTATCAGTTTGGAGCATATACGTTAATAAAAATGGATGGTACACCTCTTAAAGAACCTATAAATGTCGTGCATTTGTGCTAGTATTATGCCTAATATCCTTGAATAGTGTGGATTATAAAGAAGTGGTGTTAGAGTTACTAGATGACATTCTATGTGCTCTCACATTGCTTCATTCTTGACAAACAATTATTCAAGTGTGTCTTGAATACTAAAGTAATCATTTAAATTAGCTTTTTAAGTGGTTACTTTAGGTTTCATGCTATTCAATTGCATCTTGTGTGTTATGTTAGATTAGATCCTTACATGCATTTAATGTTCTTTAATTAGATCATAGGTGCATTTAATTTAGCATATCATACTTAATCACAATGTTGCATCTAAGAGAAACTAGAATAATTTTTAATTAGACCACATAAAACATGTTAAATCATGGAGAAATTTATTAAATAATCTTACAAACATTATTTGATCAATCACATCTCCATTTAACATTAAACACATAAACATAAATAACCAAACATAAAATGATCATATACATACATATATATATATATATATATATCTCAAAGTTTCAAGTACATGTCATTAATATATACAATGTTGCTATGGTCTATGACTACTAGATCTCTCAAGATCTGGTGATCGCATTTGTCTAGAGGTAGTCCATCGAGAAACGGTGGTATGTGATCATGATTGTGAAATGATAAGTGCATCCAGAGAAAATTGTAGACCATGTGCTCGTCCAATAGCCTCCCGACAATCATCTACTAGGTTGTCTCTCTTTCCTATAGCCTAGCTACCTTTGCATGGAGTCTCTCAACCTCTGCTAGGGCTTGAGATGACTAAACCTCCTCATAGGTAGCCTCAGCTTAGTGGGTGCTCCTCCTAAAACCCTCAAATGCTTCCCTCAGTCTGACATATGGCTTGAACAACTCTGGATCTTGCTCCACAATGGGTGGGGGTATACAGTCTGTATTAGTAGCATCCTCGTAGACTTACAAAGGCACTATATCTATAGAAACTTGGCAATAGAGATAATGTAGGTCTCTCACAACCCCTGCAAGATAGAAATCATAAAAATAATCAGTACACATCATGATATATATATAGACATAAAATTAAAACATAAAGCATGAGCATAAGCATAAAGAATAACTGTAAATAAAATATCATCACCTAGCTCTCCGACTGGTTGTGTAAAGACAACCTCATCCTATGTAGGATTCATGGAGGATGTGCTAGCCTCTCCATGATTGTAGCTTGCCTTGGGCTCTCTCCTCCTGCAAGACATCTAGTCTCGAAGGCTTGTACTCTCATCGGCTCAATATCTTCAATCACTCTCCACCAAATTCAAGCTATAAGAAGACCTAAAAGACAAAATAATTATAAATTATTCCACTTTTACTTTTATATATGTTAAAAATTAGGGTTTTACTATATTAGGGTTAAAAGTACCCTTTTTATTTAAACTATCATACTAAGAGATAGAGAACTCCATTTTTGATGTCGTTTGTTGCGTTGGAATCATGATTCTACTCTGGTCCTCATCATATGTTTATCATCATGCAATATGGTACTTGGAAATACCCTATGATAGGACTTACCTTATTTGATGTGGTTAGATTACTACCTTAATTCCACCTCTATAAAGCAAGCGGAATCAGGGGGCATACACCCTTGAATCAAATTTCTAGAAGAAGTTAGAGGAGTTTTGGACAACTAAAGAGTTCGTGTTGTAGGATGCGGTTCCTAACGTTGTGGTTTTGTAGATAGCTACAGTGGGGGCTTCATTCTACCGTGTTGTGAATGAACCTATATGAGTGTCCTTTTATGAAACAAAGTTTATTGTTTGGATTCCTTTAGCTTACATATGCACATAGAGTCATATGGGTGCTAAAGTGGGGGCTAAATGTAGTGTAGGAAATTGACACTCTTGAAAATAGTGTAATTTCACACTTAATTTGGACCTGTTTTAGCACCCTTGCATTAAATACCCCTTTAAGTCATCATTAATAGGCCCCTAAGACTCTTTATTTTAGATCTCGAGGCTTATTTTAACTAAAAACCTAAAAAAATCATTAAAAGCACTTAAATTTCTAACAACCCACCCTAAAAATCTAGGGTGGGACTCATACACCACCTTGGGCATATGAGTCCCCCTAGGTGGGACCCATATGCTAGAGGTGGGGTATGAGTCCCATTTGAGGCAATTTTTAGGGTTTGAGCGAGAAATTCAACTTTTTAATTCAAATTTTTGGTTGATGTTGGCTTTTGAGATCTAAATAATGGTAAATTAGGTGCAAATGCCTATATAATCAAGATTCTAAGTCATTATTTCATCTAAGCAAACATTTTAGGAGAAATTTCAAGATCTAAGCATTCACAGGCACTCAAGCATTCTTTCACAAGAGCATTCAAGCACAAGTAGCAGGCAAAGTTGAAGTCTTAGAGCAACACTATAGTGTTTTTGCAGGTCTTCAAGCTCACTTTTACTCAAGATCTAGCATTGTCAAGGATTGATTATGGTTGCCTATGGTGAATCATGATGGATTCTAGGTTAGGGAGATGCAACTATCCATCAAACCAAGCCTAATGACTTGTTTCCTAAGTGATTCCATCCTCCATTATCATTCTATATTCAGTCTAAGGAAGGTACATGCATTATTAGGGCTCATTTGGGTGATTAGAGATTTCTCAAAGTGATTCATTAATCTTCATGTTTCATTCATGCATCTCATTCTAGCACATTAGAATAGGGTTGTATTGCATTTCAGATTTCCTAATCTTAGACACACTTAAGGTCTTTTTACAAATTCGGATCTAGAAATTAGTTTGGAAGGGAAGAACAAATATTGGAGCACAGATCTGAACTTTGAATTCTTGAAAAAGAGAAATGGAACTGATATGCCAGAAGTGACGTATGAGTCCCACTACATGCATTTTTCTAGACTTTTGTAGATCTTGACTCTACACTGCCAAAAACCCGCTCCAAACCAGAAACCCTATTCTGGGACTAATATGCATAGACTGGCGTATGAGTCCTAGTGTGCCAAAATTTCAATATTTCAGAGCTCATTCCAGCCTTCTTTAGGTTTCTAGGTGCACACCTCTGATCTTGCAGTCCTTTGTTCTCTTTTACATGCATTTTTAGGTCATTTAGTGAATTTTTGCATTGCATTAGGTTGAGCATTAGGTCTTGCATTTAATTTATCTTTCCAAGCCCTAGCTTGGTGGTGAACCCCTTTTTAGTTTACAATCAGACCCTAGGACAACCCTATTGCAAAATCTCTTTCTCCTTTGCATATCTTAGATTGAGATCTGTAGGTTTTTCCTTGAATGAGAGTGTGTGAAGATTATTGTTCTATCTCCCAAGTATAGAAGCAATAAAATTCAACCTTTCAGTATCATTGCATTTTCAAATTTATTTGGGGTGTTTTGACTTCTCCCTAACTCAATCTTACCATTATCATTTAGGAATCACACTCTAATGCACTTCAGTAGGATTTCTTTACATCTTGTCTCATAACAACCTTAGACACACATAAGGTTAGGGCTCACACACTATTTTCTATCAGATCTTTAGATTTTTGTTGATGTATAATTACCAAAATAAGGGTTTGACTGAGGCAAACCCCCATATAGCCACCTAAACAATTTATTTTATAGATTTATTATAGGTCCAAGTTTGAAGACAAAAGATTTGCAAGTACACGAACAAAGATCAGACAAAGGGTTACATGATCAAACTTTGAAGTTTTAGAAAGGTTTACAAAGACACATTCCCCCATGGGCGACTGAGTCCCTTCGTACATGTTAAATTCAAATTTTGGTGATAAGTACACATTAGTCTGTACTTTATAGATCCACTTGTAAATCACTTTTTCTATTAGTTTATCTTCAGGATTTTGCATTTATAATATTAGGCCATATAGTCTAATTAGGGAAATCACTCCAAATCATTTCCAATTCATTCCTTAGACTCAAAAGGATCAGATCCAGGCCTGATTGACTCACCTTGGAGGTTGCATGTCAATCTATGCACCTTGTTGATTTACATCCTAATGAAATCCTAGAAATGATGGAATTAACCTTAGAGTTTGGAGATTAAACTTAAGGTATCCACATTTTTATGTTTCAATTCTTTCAATGAATCTAGTGTGCTAGAATAAATTTGTGTTTCAAGTTCTTATGCAAAGCCTCTATTAAGGTAGTGTAATGTTATGAGATATTTCTTAGTATGATTATGACCATTGAAAATAAACTTGATTTTTTTTCTAATCAATATAAAATACAGTAATCTAGGAGGCTAATTGGCACACATGAAAAATTTAAGGGAGAAATTATTACAAAACATGCAACAAAATTGATAACAATCTTAAAATTCACTTAGGTCAACAAAATTTTAAGATAGTCCTACTTTTTTCTTCCTAGGAATCTTTTAAGAGACTATGATGGATCTTCATAGCCCATAAGTACTGGAACCCTTGGGAAATAAAACAAAACCTCAACTAGAATTTACCCTCCCACCCTAATGTGTCGACATTATTATTTTTTTCCTACAAGGTACATAAAAAAAAATATGAGTCTTGACACCCTTACACTAAACTTAAAATATTCATAGCCTTATCCAATTCTCGAAGGAGCTATTGTGCCTAGATGGTTGTTATGGAACCCTAAATGATCAACCTTAGCATTTAACCCTATATAGAAAATATAAAATTTTAATGTTAAATAATTAACATTAGATTAAAAAATTGTATATAAAGACAATATTCTTTGAATTAGGAACTCAATGAATTGATATTAAATATTGGACCTTAAACATTGAACAATGAATGTTGAACTATATATGCCAAATATTAGACAGTATATGTGGAATAAAAAAAATTCAACCAGGAAACCAAATCAATAAACCTTGAAATATTATCCCTATACCATAAACATTGAGAACTAAGTCATAAATAGTGAATAAAACTTGAAACATAAACCTTTGATGAACAAAGAGTGCTAAACATTGAATATTGAACAATTATAATTGAAATTTGAACCTCAAAATATGAACCCTAATACCTAAACCCTAAATTAACTAATATTAAACCCTTAAAAGTAAACATTGAGCCTTAAATTTTTAAAAATGAATTTTGAAGCATAAATGCCAAATATTAGATGCTAAATCTTAAATAGTAAACCTTAAGTTCTTAATGATAAATCCTATACCTTTAGCCTTAAACCTTATACCTTAAACATTGAGCCTTGAGGCATAAGACTAAATTTGTAATATATGAGTTATATGAGAGTTTAAGTCATTGATGTAAGAGAAAATATATTATCTACATGTTATATTAGTCATGATTAGTGTTGAATAACAATCATTGCTAGCAAAGATGACCATGTTATCCATTAGTTGCTCAAATTATTATATATTATTTACATTACATAAAAAATGATCATAAAAGTCAAACTAATCATCACGAAAACATGTACAAATTTCAAAAGCAATATACTTGTCAATCTTGTGGAAGAAATTTAAAATCTACTCCATGTCATATCTATTTTTTCTTTAACACTTCTACCAAATGGAATGTCTCTTCCTCAATGTGATATGTGGTTGATATTCTCAAAGCAACATTTGTAAGAATAAAGACAAGGTTAGCTTTATGCTCTACAAAGCTGGGAAGGAATGATATCAACTTTGTTTTCTTACTATTTTTAAGGATTATTTATAATTTTACTAAATAATTTATGAGATAGGATAGATGGGGCTATTCTTGCACTCTTTGGCCTTTATATTGAAAAACTTGAAGAATGGTTTAATTTGAAAGGTGTAGATGTATTCTTATGGGGGAATACATTGCAAGGTTTCTCTTATACATTGATTACCTGATTTTGATTCTAGGTCTACTTAAGGGTAACAAGAGCATTTTTTTTGTCTTTGAGCACTTTTCAAAGATGCGAGTGTGTGAGTTAATACTAGAAAGACTAAGTCATGATCTTCACCAATAGAAAGAAAAAGAATAAGTTTGACTTTTATTTTGAAAGAAGTATTTTTTAGAAAATAATGAAGTATAAATACCTTGGGATTGACTTCGACTACAATACGAGTTCGGAAAATTCTAAAGATGAAGAGAATTTTGGGGAGGGTGGGGAGTGTTTCTTTCTCTTCCAAATAGATGTAGAGATGCAGAGTTATGGCATTGGAAAACTATTCATACTCTATTTGGGTATTAATAATTTGAATGGTGCTCTATGAGTATGAAATATGGGCTAGTAATCATTTAGACATCAAATAGATGTAGATAGTGAGAATAAAAAAATGCATGATTACAAGAAAATTCAATTTAAAAACTAGATTGTCCTATGAGATTCTTCTAGTTGAAATACAAAGAATTCTTATTGAAGATATTGATGCATCTTTCAAGAGAAAAAGTGAGTAAAAAGAGGTAAATTTGTAGCCCAATGTTCTCTTTAAAGATGTCTTAAGTGAAAGAAAGAAACCGTGAATGAAGCAAAATTATAGGTGGATGAACAAATGACACATTCACTTAAATGCTATCTTTAATAATGAAAAATAAATTAAGATATTTGTTGTACATAAGTTTCACAAATCTATGTAGGAAAAGGACAATAGAGAGAAAGAAGAAATATTAACTTGAGGAATTTAATCCCTCTACAACCATCAATAAAAGGCATGTTTAGATGCCAATATCTTTTGGAGAGCAAATATTCTCATTTCACAATTGAAAACTCTCACATCAATGTGAAACATGTAGATAGAAAAGACCAAAAGGAGTATGAGAAAAGAGAGTGTGTCTTTATGTTCAATTGATATAGTTGAATAAAAAAATACTTTATTATAGAATGCAAAGCTTATAATAACATTTAGATCAAATATATAAATAATTTAACAGCAACTTCATTTCAAAATTTATCCTATGATTAAAAGAATAAAAGAAATCATTTTCAAATTGAATAGGGGAAAATCAACACTTAAAAAAAAAACAAGCTATTCACAATTCCCCCAAAAAAACGAAAGATTTACAATTCCATAGAACTTCTTTCCCGTGTGCGCTAAAAATCTTCTGTGCTATTCTATTCCCGTTGGGATACGCAGACGGGATCGGAGTTGTAGCAAGAATCTGACCCACGACACTGGCCTTGTCCCGCCCTTCCAAGCTCACATCATTGCACGGTCGTAGGACGGAAACAAATTACGAGATAGAGAGACGGAACACAGTCGTTAAAAAGCTTCCAAGCCCACTCATCTACGATTACAGGGCCGAGTATTTGTCCCGGCACTTAGTGGGGCCTCTCCCCAACACTTCACACTGATAATTCGGGGGAGCTCGACGAAGAGGTAGAATTCGACGAAAAGAGGCCATCGACAGTTTCGGAAAATATAAGCCATGTAAAGTTGCCTCTGTTATTCAAGGAAGATTCGAGGTCCAACTCCATGCTATGTAGTGCAGAGATCATGTTTGGCGAAGGTTGCTCCAAGCCTTCGAGAATGAATAGCACCTCGCCGATGGAAGGCCTGAACCCAACTCTCGGGTGGGCGCACCGCAGGGCCAGCAACAACACCTTCTCCGTACACTGCTTGTAATCGGACTGCCGAATCCTCTCGTCTATTATTTCGGGAAAGCGTCCATTCTGACTCATATCCACCACCCAGTCGGAAATGAGGACGTGCTCAAGACGATCAGTACTCGAGTCGAAAGCCCGGCGGCCGGTCAAGAGCTCGAGCACAATGATGCCAAAGCTGAAGACGTCGCTTTTGTCGTTGAGGTAGCCGTAGAGCGCGTACTCGGGAGCCACGTATCCGAGCGTGCCCACGGTGCGCGTGGTGTAGTGCGTCTTGCCTGCAGTCTTGATTTTGGCCATCCCAAAGTCAGCCACGAGAGGGCTCAGGTCCTCGTCGAGCAGCACGTTTGCCGCCTTCACGTCCCTATGAAGGATGGCCGGCTTCGCGTCTTCGTGCAGGTAAGCCAGTCCCCTCGCTATTCCAACCAAGATCTTGAAACGTTCCGGCCACGTCAGGCACGGCCGGGTGGAGCTAAAGAAATAATCCGCCAGGCTTCCATTTTCCATCAAGTCGTACACCAGAACCTGCTCAAGCACTTGGTCGATGACCCCTACGCTGTAGCCTTTCAGAGGCAACAAGTTCCGGTGCTTCGTGTTGCTGATCACCTGTACCTCGTGGCTGAACTCCTCATCCGCTCTCTGCCGGAAGTCCTTAAATCTCTTTACAGCTATTCGCCTTCCGTCTACCAGAGTGCCTCTGTACACCATACCGAAGCCCCCCTCCCCAATAAGATTCGACTCCGAGAAATTCCCTATGGCTTCTTTTATCTCGGTCATGTCGAAGAAGATCAGGCCCGTACTCTCGCTGAGGATCTCATACCTACGGATCAGCTTCCTCTCTTGCCTTTCCTTCACGTTGCGCAGCCTTCTCAGGTACCCTAACACGGCGGCCAACACAAGGATGAGTACCGCCAGCGAAGGAACAAGCGTCATGATAAGCGTCTTGGAAACCGCGCTGGGAGCTCTGCTATCTCTTCGAGGAGGCGGACCCAAGGCGGTTGGCACGGAAGACAAATTGCTGACACTAAGAATGCAAGAAGCGGCATTGGGGCCGAGGGCGTCGTAGCAGTTGATGCCGCCTCCCACGTAAACTATGACGAACGCCGGGCACCTGGATTTCCCTGAGAGGGGGCTTTGATTCAAGGAATAGAGCGCCCCGCACATAGCCTTCACACAGTTGGTGCACTGGAAAGCGCCCGGCCCCGATGCGTTGCAGTTTCGCCGCAGGGAGGACACGTTGATCGCCTTCTCGAAGGTCTGAAAATCCGTAATATTGTTGCAGGTTGAAGAGTCCGTCAAGAAGCTATCGACCCCCAGCCCGCAATTTGCAATGACTTTGGGGTCAACCCCGCGGCCTATGAGCTGGTTCGTCAATTCATTGACGCAGGAATCGGCAGTGAGGTTGTCGGTTAAGAGGAAAGAACGATAGTTGTGCATCCGGGAGAAATGCAGGCTTTTAATCAAGTCGGTGATGCCTTCGCAGCATTGAGATTTGTCCCGTACTAAGCATTGCTCATACATCCATGAATACGCTTCAATTTCCCCTGTTATATTCATCGGGCATACTCCTGCTGCGGCTGGCACGACACCCGCGAACAAAATTAGCGCCACCACTAACATCCCCGTCCTCTCCATCCTGTTTTCAGAACTGAAATGTACGTTATTCCTTTTTATCGCAGTGATCAGTCTACGTAAACATTATATTTTCAAGGAATAAACAGCCTCTACCAAATAAGTAGTTGGGTACTTTTTGACCATTGAAGTAGTATCTATAGGTAACATCCGTTGACAGGGAAAATTAGGGCAAAAAGACCGAAGAAAATGTGGAGCCTGTGGAGAGCAAAACACAGTTCGGGTGAATAAAAAGCAGCTAACAGAACAAATATGAAAGGGTTGTAGTCGCATTAAGTGTCCGTATTCAGCAGCGTGGGATTGATTCCTTCCTTCCAACTTCCAAGAGTCTTTCCCACGTGTCCCACCTGTAAAGGTTTTCTGTTTTTGTCATGTTGCGAGCTTTCCTCATGGGTACCGACAAAATTAGGACATTCCCCTCCACATTTACCTTTATTATTTTAATTAATTGTTATTATCATTCTAATAATTAATTATTCTTATCATTCTAATGTGCATGCAATTTGCCAACAACATTGTCTTTATTGTTGACCCCCATGTCATATTAAGGTGAGAGTAGGTGAAGGGCTTATCATGTTTTATTTTGAGGTGATATTATAATAGTATATATATTCTATATTTTTTAACATTTATATTTAATCAAGTTTAGAAATGATTGATTTAGAAGTTATTTCAACTTTATCTATTTTGGTATTTTGATTTATATAAAATTAATTTTATTTTTTAATATGCATGTAATATGTAAATAGGCATTATCTTTAGTGTAATCTTTCTTCATATCAAGGTGATAGTAGGTAGAATGCTTCTTTAGTTTAGTTTTATTTAGAGTTAATATTACTAGCAATCACACCTTAGTGTGCAATGGGTACGTCAAAGAGGTGTTGAAGGTCAAAAGGGAAAATTTGTTCTGATTTTTGCATATATTTGTGTAGCGCATGAGATCAATTGGTAGACCATTGAGAAAATGATGGTGTTTGTGCAACAAATGTCTCAATGAATAAGTGATAACTTCAAATGAACTATGCATCCACATATATGGATCCATTACATTTGAATCGGGAAGATAATCAATCTCCATTACCAAAAGGCTCATGTTATGTTTACCAACATTAGGAAGAGAGGGAACTTTGGTCTCCATTACCAACAAGCTTATGTTTACAATAGGAAGAGAGAGAGAGATAGGGATAGAAAGATGAGAGATAGAGGAGGAAAGAGCGAGAGAGAGAGAAAGGGATAATGATGCAGGAGCATTGGCTATCGGCATCAACCAAAAATATTTTATGTTCTCAGTTTTGATTTTCTTGGCATCTTTTAGCAATTTGGTGAAACTTTAATATTTTGAATTTTGTGAAGACCGAAGCAAAACAGGTTGGTAAGAATATTTGTGGCATTATTATGAGTGTACTTGCCAATTTTCATGTAAAATAGAGCACTTTGCATTTTCTGCCTGCCAACACCCATGACACTTTAGACAATGTCGAAGTCAAATAATGAATTGTCTTTAAATTGTGAGGCTTCAAGAATGAGATGTCAATTTTTATGGGAGATAAATGCATATGAAAATAAAGTAGAAGCCTCTGATATAAAAAGGGGAAGAATAAATGTTAAAAAAAAAATGAAATTTTAAAGGCAGGGAGGTAGCTTCCTAAGAAAATAAAAGAATTGAAAAAATAAAATAAAAAAGATAGAAATTTTCATATCCGTGTTGAAAGGCGAAGGGATGCAAAAGGAAAAAGTGGAAGAGACAAAAAGAAAAGAAGAGGAGGCATGTAGCTAGGAAGAGAGGGAGGGCAGCAAATTTCTAAAGGGGTTGTTGTATCACATTCTTTTTTTTTAATTTGTAAACAGTAGACAATAAGACAAGTAGGGGCTCCACGTAGAGGAGAAAGGAGGGGTTGTGAAAGACAAAGAGAAAATGCAGATTTAATTCAAGATAGAGAGGGGCAACAAAGGTCTAAAAAATAGTAAAAAATAATTGCTGGCAAATTGAGAAGGAAGGTGCGCCACATTGCCTAAGTGAGGCATTTAATGATTTTAAAATAAAACATATAATAGTAGATTTGGACTGTGTGAGAGGAGGCGATTAGTGAAGCTCACTTTCCAAAAGGCAAAGGAAATCATGGAAGGAAGAATAAAGTAGAGAGTGTAGCATTGGAAATGGAGGAGGTGTTGCATAACATATTTATTGAGTAGTTGGATATTCAAAGATTGTAATTATTTAAATTGTCTGATAATTATGAAATTGAAGTTGCATAGTGAAATTGTTCATTGTAATTGAGTTGCTTCTATTTGTATAAATTCATAATTAAGCTTTTGATTTGACAAATGAAATTGTCTAATAATTTCAAATTGTCTACAAAAAGAGGGAATAGTTAGCTTTCATTAATTGGTGTTTAAATTGCGAGTTTGAGCTTGTTTGCATTAGAGAAGGAGATAGAGATATAAAGAAATATAGAGATAGAGATGGAGATGGAGATTGAGGTGGAGAAGGAGAGGGATATGGAGAGAAGTGAGAGAGATAAGGAGAGAGAGGAGAGAGGGATAGATAGAGATGTAAGAGATAAATATATAGAGAGGGAGAGAATGAGCGAGAGAGAGAGGGAGAGAATGGGAGAGGTAGATAGGAAGTTATATAGAGAGAGAGGTAGAGAGGGAGAGATATGGGGCTAGAGAGAGATGGGGAGGTAATAAGATAGAGATAGACGAAGAGATGGAAGAAGAAATATGGAGAGATAGAGATAGAGAGGCAAAGAGATATAGATATAGAGGTCTAGGAAGAGGGAGAAGGACAGAGAGGGAGACGAAGAGGGAGAGAGAGAGAGGGGGCGAGAGATGGATGGATAGAGAGAGGGGGTGAGAAATGGATGGATAGAGAGTTTGAGGGGGAGAGAAGAAGATAGAGGGAGAGAGGAAGAGGGAGAGAAATAGATAGAGAGATGGAGAGGTAGAGGGAGAGATAAAGATAGAGAGAGATAGGGATAGAGAGGGAGAGGTAGATAGGAAGAGATAGATAGACATATAGGAAGAGGGTGAGTGAAAGAGAGAGATATATAAGGATATATAGAGAGGGGGAGAGGGAGACGAAGATATAGACACACAAAAAAGGTAGAGAAGTAGAGATAGAAAAATGGAGATACAAATATATGTAAGATCAATTGAGTTTTTCTTAAGTGTAAGAAGCATATAAATAAGCAGAGATGAACCTGGATTCATTAATTATGTAAATTTAAGGGTATGTGTATTTGAAAATAGTAAATGCTAATTGGAGAGTTTTTCATACAGGGACTTTTCAGTGGGTTGGAGAGGATGGTATCCCTCATGAGGTGTATAACTTACTAAAAAGTATATTTCATATGTATTTGGTCAAGTGATCCTTAACCCTCATATTATGAAGGAAAAGTGTAGAACAAAGAAGATTTTATGGTTATATTTATGGAATCAGTCTGGAAATGAACACAATTCAACCTAGCATAAAAGGTGTAGACTTGGTGTAATGAGGTGGAAATAAGAGAGCAATTTTTTTTGGCTAGAAAAATCTCCACTACCATGGGAGGGAATATCAATTTAGTGGAAATCCCTTCTTGTGTGATTATGTGAAAGTAGACCTTAATGTTCGGTATATTCTCAAGAGGGGAGGGCTTGCCAATTATATGGAGAGGTTTAATGGGTTCAAACCCATGCTTTTGGTGGAGTTCACTAGAATTGGAATCCCTGAGAGGTAAGAATATGATAATTTAAATGAGATTTTTTTAAGGAGTTTATTGCTCAAATATTTGGTTGATTGAAGGAGGGAGGGAGGTTTATATGGGCTGCAAGAATATGGAATAATTATTAATATCATATATTAAGGTTGATATGATATATCATTCTCATTTGTGCTCTCTAGAAATGGTCTTTTCCTATCCTCTCAACCCTAAGTCTCCTTTTGAGGGTAGTCTTTCCTTTATATCTACTAACTTTCTAAGGATCAGAGTAGAAGAAATTTGGGTGGTGGGGAATGTAGTCATGGAGCTAAAGTCCCTTGCGAGGAGAAGGGGAAAAGGTGATGGTAAATGACCCTATAGTGGAGGACAAGCCATAGATAGGGGAGAGGAGAAAACACAATATTAAGGGAAAAGGTAAAATGTATGAGGTGGATGACATTCATGTGCATGGTAATATTTATAAAGTAGAAGGATTATGTATTGACTCTTCTAAATTTCTTATCGATATTTCATAACCTTCTTCATCTCTTGAAATCATGGCTTCAATTGAAAATTTTCTTTCTAACAAAACTAATGAAATGAACAAAAAAAATTATTATGTGCCATAAGATTTTCAAATGGTTCTTCATTAAGATAAACAAAATGAATTGAAAAACCTATTTAATAGATAAATGAAAAATGCAATGGAAAATGAAAATGGAAAAACACCAACTGGAATGAAAAGATTGACGTGTTAGAGAAGAATCTTATTGAAACTAAAACTAATGAGGGTGACGTATCTCAATAAAACCACCATTAAGAACTTTACCTAAATCATCTAATGCAAGGATGCTCTCAAAATCTGTGAGTGTACATGGTTGACCTCCTTTCCTGTGCTTGTTGTCTTGAGGAAACCCTAAAATTTATCAGTAAGATGCCATTTAAATGACCTGTGCCTGCAAATCACATATGAATATAGTCTTAGCAGTATTTACAATGATTTTGCATTTTGATTTGGATCCTAAGAATGCAACGACTGTTGTTTTTTTCTTATAAATCTTTGCAGAAGTAGGTAGGTGGCATGAGGTTCAAATGGTAATGAGATTGATGAATGATAAAGGAGTTAAAAGATACTAGATGTAGTGGGATTGGTCATTAAAGGCCATAAAATGGTGTAGGAGACAAACCACATCCACAAACACAAGAGACAACAAAACATACATATAATTTATTAACAAAGGGAAAGAAAAGCCTTTCGCTAGACAACAATCTCTGGTGATATGCCTTGACCAACCCAGTCAGAAAACACATTGAATAATTAAAGTAATTGGACAATTTGAAGTTTTAAAAATATGATGAGAAACATCAAAAACACTTTTGTAAAATGCCCAAAACTTGAAACTAAAAATTCAAGATCTTAATATTTATCCATCACAAACCATTGCATTAATAAAAAAACTATACAGTGTTAATAGTTTACAAAAGAAGCAACTCTCTTTGTAAATGGTCAAAAAAAAAAAAGAACAAAAACCTATGATCGTGTAGTTAAAGGGAATTTGGTCTCTAAGCCATGAGAAGTGAATAGATTCAAAGCCACGGGCGGGGTCACAGAGTGATTAATTTCAGCCTTTCATTAGTTCGTTTCGTATGCCACTTCACTACATCTTTCTTCCAATTTTGGCATCTGTATTTCTGGATACGTTCTCAACTGCAGTGCACTCGTGACCAGAGGTGAGTCGTCTCATCTGCCCAAGCAAAGGGCAATTTCCACCAATCTCTTGAGAAGAAACTGAATGACGTATGTTATAGTTGGGTTTTATAAATGCAGGGAAAAGAGTTTCGACGGGGGAAAAAATGACGGTGAAAAACATATCCTGCAATAAATGGCCACGATTAGTTCAATCGTTGGCAAGGGCTATTGATAAATATAAGTTGGTTGATCTTGTTCATATTGGATACGCCTTTGGCGTAAATTAGAGAGCATATATTCTCTATTTTTTTCTTTTTACTTTCCTATTTAGTCAAATTTGGAAATTGTTGATTTAAGTTATTTAAGTGTAGGAGTTGACTCGTTGATATAGAAAATTTTCTTTATTTGTTTTTACATTTTGATTTATATTTAAATGTTCATTCTATATTTTATTTTATTTTTGGATGTGACTATTATTTTGATTGTTCTTTGGATATAATCATTAATGTGATTTTATTCACCATATTCAAATTAATCTTCTATCTATTTCTTGCCGATATAACTCTGACCCATAATTTTGTGCATTAATTTACTCAATTTGAGGTCTAGTTTAAAATTTGAATATATGTCCAATGACCTTAGAACCATAAGTAAGGATCATCATAAAAGGATCAAGGATTCAAAATTCATCATCATTACACTAAAAAATAGACGAAAAATAAAGATAAATTACCATCATAATAGCTTGCATCAATATTTCAAATCCCAACCAATACTACATGTCTAATAATTCAATCATTGCAAAGAGAAAATAAAAATGGGCTTGATTAAAGCAAGAGGGACTACAATACTTCAATTATACCTCAAAAATATCCTATAGGTAAATTCATAAATGTCATTTTGTTTCAAATTAGCTAACACGTCTTTAGAAGTGGCATCATCTAATCTTTAAGTGTACAAGACAAGATCGCATACATCAAATAAGATCATAGTTTTTATCAAACAAATTCACAATAGTAATTCTATTTGTTGTATCCATTTAGGAAGACATGAAAATTTGTAGACAAAATCTAGTTTTAAATTATAACATTGTTAAATAACAACATATAAGCATTACAACCCCATTGGAGGAGCTAGGCCTTTGTTAACCCTTCACTTTTTAATTTATGCTTTATATTTCTTATGCTTGGCTCATCTAATTTTATTAATTTTGTTTTTATTTAGATTTTTTTATCATGTGTTAAAAAAATCTCATCTTACCTTTAAGGTTTTGATTTTCCCTTCACATTTTGGTGAACTTTAATTTTCTTACACCCATAAGGGTTTGGACATAGGGTTTATCCTTTTGTCTTTTCTCATCTCAAGTCTAATATTTTTGCACAATCATTTTATTTTTTGATCAATTGATATGTTATTATTACTTATGCTTGGGGTGTGTTCCTAGTTATTGTGTTATCATTGTCCCTAATTCTCTTTGATTGGTCTAAGGTTTGAATCTTTTTATACTTAATAATTTTTAGACCTAATTTTTTATTTTTTCCTATTCTATATCAATTTTTATCGCACTTAATTTCTTAAATCTTCCACCATGGATTCTCAGCAACTCTTATTCTTGAGTTCTATGGTTCATAATTGTATCAAGGAAATTTATGTGCCCTTACACTTTGTCACTATAGTGTAGAGAAATGTATCCCTTTTCATTTTCACACTTGTTTGGGCCCTCCTTGCTAAAACTGGGCTTCTTTATGCCTTATTTGGTCCTATTTTTCATCCACAAGCCTTACTTAGTGCATCTCTTTTAGGATAATCCTGACACTTAACTAATGACCAATCATAATTCATGATTTTAGGTTTTGTGTTCCAGATTTAGTGATTTGGGACTCATATGCCACCTTGGGCATATGGGTCCCACCTAAGTCTCGAGGCTTGATCTTGAATTTGGCATAGAATTTAACATTTTCAAAAATTTGTGTCCCAAGCCTAGGCTACTGAGACTCATACGCCCCAACTGGCATATGATTCCCTCTTTAGCTTGGACCTATTTTGAATTTAATTCTTGGCAAGATTTTATTCTCCTAGATTTGATGTTGGCTTGTAGTGTTGTAATTTCAAGAAATTTGGCATAAACAAGTATAAATACAAGGTTATTTCACATATTTTCTCGTAACAAGATCTAGAAATTTTTATGAGCAAGTGTGATCTAAGCATTCAAGCATTCTATCAATTTAAGAGCATTCAAGAGTTGATTATCAAGCATTTTTGAGTTATATTCAAGATTCAAGCATCATGTCAAAGTCATCATGCATCATGTGTGTTTTTGACCTAACATTTGTGATGTAGATTTTCATGATTCAAGCATTCAAATCAAGATTCATAACATTTAATCAAAAGTCAAGATCTACATGCATGCTAGCCATTTCATACAAGATTGTAGCCTTTATTCCAAGGGTTTGGTGAGTTGCAACATTTCATATTTATTCATTCATCATTCCTTCATTCTATTTAATTTCATTTCAAGGTTCGATTACCAAAATAGGGTTTCACCAAGGCAAACCCCTATCCACTAATAAATCAACATTTTTCTCTCCTCTACATGTGTGATTGTAGATCTAGGTGTTTTGATCTTGAAGATCCTTTGAAGAATAAGTTGCAAGATTGAAGAAAAGTTGTCAAATTTTTCACAAGGTTGTCATCTTCATGTCCAAAGTCACCTACAGACCAAAGTTCAAGCTTTCAGACTTAGAGATTGGAAGGGAGAGAAGCTATAGAAGATCACTAGAGGATACCAGAGTTTTGGAAAAACCTTGATACTAGGACTAAATCACCACCTTGGGCATCTAAATCTGAGTATACCAATTTTTAGTCATTTTCTATTGATCTTGGCTTACCATTTGAAGATTCCAAATTTAGCCTGAAACCCTAAACTGGGACTAAATCGCCTAGCCTAGTGTATGAGTCCTAGTTCACATCAAAAGTCATAATTTTGAGATTGCAGACCTTGTTTTAGGCATCTCCAATCTTCCATGTACTTCTCTATTTATTCACAATTTGTTATTCTGATTTTAAGTTTCATTTCCTAGGTTACATAGCTAGATTTGCATATTACATTCATCTCTAACTTTCTAAGCACTTTCTTAGTGGTGAACCCATTTTGTTTAATCACACCCAAGGAGACCTTATAGAAACCCCTTCTCTCAATTGAATCAATAGGTTGAGACCTCTAGGGTTTCCTTGAATGAACTAAGAGGGAAATACGAAGAGGATTTCCCCTCCTTATGTGTTACATCTCCTAAAAGGTGGAACACCCTATTTCCATGTGGTCATTTTGGTGAACCTAACCTTCAAACCCTTTTTATTTTTATTTGGAGTGCATTTTAGTCCTAGATCTAGCTTGCATTAACTTTGCATTAGGACTTGCATTAGTTAATTTACATTTAGGGATTCTAAATCTTGCATTAGTGAAAGTGCATATAGGTTTCATTTTTGCATCTTGAATCATTGAATTCCATTTGAAATCTATCATTGCACACAGTCTAGTCAACATAAAACTTAGAAACCTTAATATTCACTTAGAATTTTCTGAATTTAGTGTCAAAACCATCATTTGGGACTCATTCGCCCCTTTCGGAGATTTAGTCCTAGTACAAGTTATTTTACCTAATTTTTGGGAATTTTGTGTTGTGTGTTTTTCACCGTTTGAACCTTCAAAAACCCTAATTGGGACTCATATGCCCCTCTAGGTGATTTAGTCTCATATCATATCTTAATTTACATTTTACACCTTATTTATGTGCTTTTTTTTGTTGTTGTTAGATTTTTGTTTTAGATTACTGAGTTTTTGTTTCATTAATTTCATTATATCTAGCTTAATTTGGTTTCATTTTAAGTGCATTCATAAACACAAGAATCAAGATTAAAGAATATCATTTATCTTGTGTTCATTGAATTTATCTTGCATTCATTGATTGTCCCTTGCATGAGCTTTACAACTTGATATCGTATTGCTAATACTATAGTGAGATGTAGTTTGAGACTCATATCATCCCACAATAGCACACTCATCATAGATCTTGGGTTATCTAGCTCTTTCACTCATAGTGTTGACACTAGTTCACTAGGTATGGACCATACCCTTAACAATTATTTACCTTCAAGTAGCATGACAAGTGTTGAAAATAGGTTGCTAGTATCCCTCAAGAAAACACAATCCAAATCCATGAATAGTTAGCAAACCTACAACATCATGTGAGTAGTAAAAATATTTCCAACACTACTTTCCCTACCATAGATAACATACACCACATGATTGAAAGTGAATAAGGAATAAAAATTATGCGTACAACTTAGCTTAGATCTTTAGCAAACATCTTACCTCAACAACTAGTTGTTCTCAACCTTTGAACAATGTCCAAAGTCAAGGAGGAATTCAAATTCCTCCTCCTACAACCATTGCCTCTGTTGCTACCTACCAACCCTCAAGTTACCAGAATGATGCAATCTACTAGTAATTTCTTTCCTACCTTGGGTATTTCCACTAGAAATCCTTATACCTTTGTGGCATCTCATGTCATGTCTCCTACCACTTTACCTCCCATAAGCATTCCATTCACTTCCCCCTCTAACACATATACACCTCCATCTCAAAATATAACCAATGATAACATCCTTAAATAACTCTTGCAAAATGTTTCATCCCTTCAAAAGTAAATTTCCACCACATTCCCAAATCAAAATGGCCTTGAACATCATATTATGTCAAAAGGAATACCTTATCCTTGGAGATATTAAGAAAACTGGTACCACAAGGTATAGAAGTTCCTAGGTTTGATAAATATGGATGAAAAGGAGATCCTTCTAACCATGTTTACACTTATTCCGCCTTATGTAGTGATTTATTCCTTCAAGATAAGCTCTTGGCTAAGATTTTTCGTAGGTCCTCGAAATATACCGCTTTAGAATGGTTTTCATCATTACCAAATAACTCAATTCATTCGTTCAATGAAATTGTTGAGGCCTTTATTAACCATTTCCAAGTGCACATGACTCCTAATATGACATTAGCTAATTTGATGAGATGTATGCAAAAGGATGATGAAAAGGTTACTTACTTTATTTCACACTACCAATTGCTTTATTCCCAAATCAACGTAAATATTATCGATCCTCACCTTCAATGTATGTTCATTGAGAACTTACAAACTAAGATACAAGATAAGATTGGCATGATGAAGTTTCCTTCCTTTGTACACTTTTGTACTACCCTTTGTGATTATCAAAACACAGTTAGTAGTCATGAAACAAAACCCATCTCTAGTCATCCTTAGAAGTTTCAATCCACAAGTCAAAATTATTACCAACCTTTTAGGAAACTAAATAAAGACTTCCTTTAACTAAATCCTCCTCAATTAACTCAACATGTTGATACCCAAGTGGCTGCTATAAAGAACACAAGTCCTTGTACATTTGGGGATCCAACTAGACAATTTACTCCCTTACTAGATACCCTCCATAACACAATATTACAACTTCTAGAACAAAAAGTGATCTCCTTATCTCCTGTTAAAACACTTGATCCTAATAAGCCTTTATATTTGAACTTTAGATCAAATTCCTATTGTCATTATCACTAAAAAATGGACATGATACGAAACATTATAAGCATCTTAAACATCTTGTGCAAGACCTCATTGATTCTAGTCGACTTCAAATTGGAGGCATTAATGATCAAGGAAATAACTTTGTTTCCTCTCCTAACCAAAACTTGCAAATCTTTTCCAACCCCATGCCAAATCATAATATTTCATTTGTCAAAGCTAGTGAAACTAAGAAGAATGATCTCATGAATGTTGAAATGGATGATGACAACATGGATACTGATAAACAAGGTCTTATGGATGATAAGGTTGTGTTGATCAAAACATAACTTCATAAGGTTCAAATGAAAAAACATCTTGACATTGCTTTCTCATCTAAAGATATAATTAGAAATGCACCTGATGGTCCTCTTTACATACCCAATCGAATTAATGACAAGCCCACTAATGGGATATTAATTGATCATGTCTATGGAGAGAATGTGATCATCGAAGAATCCTTACTTGTGCATGAACTCTACCAAGAAACATATTCAATAAACTGAAAGCATGGATAAAAACACAATATTTTTTCTTTCCCTATGATGGGATTGATCACCCTTCCTCTAAAAATTAGATTGAAAAAATTAGATGTCTCATTCTCCACCATCCCAATGTTGGATCAATTCCATGTGAAGCTTTGTTATCTATGGCTACACTCCATGGAAGCCATCCCATTGGTCATGCATAAGTGTTTAAAATTTCCCTTTTACAATGAGATATTTACTATGCACCATAGTGGCTTTAGACTTATATCTTCCCGTGGGAAATTTTCATTGGATTTCTTTTGGCCTGAACCTATGGAACCTATTAAACCATGAGGAATTATTTCTCAAATCATATCAAAAGTTTAAGGTGAGATGCATAGAAAAATTATCCCTTAAAAACATGCCTCAACCATGATTGAGCCTCCTATCCTTGATGAAAAAATGATTGAACCAAAATACCTTCCAAATAACCAAGACCAACCTAAGATAGATCCTTTTCCTATCTCCTACAAATGGCCAAGAGACAACCAAAATGATCTCATCACACCTCCTAAGATAAAAACAAGTTTACAAAGCTAAAGAGGAAGTTGTTGAACAACCTCCTATGGTTCCTTTCATTCCTCCCCTTAGGGAAGAAAAGAAACCTATGGTTGATAGACCCACTCCTACACAAACATAAATTGAAAGCCACATTAAAATAATTAGAAATGCGAGAGAGCATAGGTGTAGACATCATACTATTGCTCAAAGGTTAAAAGAAGAAAACAACAAAGAAAATAAATATCCAAACTTAAGTGAATCAATACATGAGGAATATCCCTCTTTGCCACAACAAAAAGATCCTATATCACAACCTCAACAAGAGCTAAATCCTTTTTTGGAAATTTTTGGCCTCCTCTTGTGATTAACTTGGACAATGATGATGAGATCAAGATAAAATTGATGAGGAAGTGCATAATGAGTTGAATAGATTGTTTTCTTCTTCTATGAGCTTAAATGATAATTCTCCTAAGAAGAGTGTTGAACTTGGCAATGACCCTAGTTTGGCACTTACTATTATCCATTTTTCTATTTGTTCACCTTCCATATATGATGAACAAGATTGGGATGTAGATGACCTGCTAATAGGTTGAATAGCATGTGCCTTACTAGTCTTGTCTTTGTTTTATTTTTCAAGTTTCTTTTATGTGATTGTGTGTGCATAATATGATCCGCATAACATTATGTTTGATGTGTAACTCTCTCTTTGTGAAATTTCCTCTATCTGTATCTACATTCTTCTATATGTCGTAAATACTTTATCTTTTCTTTGTCTTATGTTTTCCTTTTGGGGATGATGCAAGGCATCGAGACATTTAGGTCTCTTCCATATTGACCCAAAAAAAATTCCTTTATCTTTTCATTTGTCTTGTGCTTTTCTTTTTGGGGATGATGCAAGGTGTCGAGACATTTAGGTCTCGTCCATGTTGACCCAACTTTTTTTCTTTTAACTTTTCAATTGTCTCGTGTTTTCCTTTTGGGGGTGATGCAAGGCATCAAGACATTTATGTCTCTTCCATGTTGACCCAAAATCTTTTTCTATGTTTTCACTCTCTTTGTGTCATTCTTCCTATTTCATGAGTATTTGGGGAATGATGACAGTTCCAAGCACTCTAACAAAATTATAGCAAAGGCATACTAGCCTCGAATCCATGGATCCCTTATGTTATTTTGGGATTTCATTTTGGGGGCAACCCCTTTTCATGATGTAGCTTCATTTGGAAACATATGACTTGGCATAGGGCTTTCTAAATAAGATCACATATCCTCTTTATTGTTAGCATTTTATCATTTTATACTTTAAAGTAATTGCTCACAACATGGTGTTTAGCAATTTCTTTAAAGTGGGGGCATACATTAGCATTATTATCTTTTGCATTTTACAACTCATGTTTCATTGTGTAGTCTTCTTACTTCATGTGATGTGTCTTTCTATTTGTGGTGACATTGTGTGTGATGTCCCTCAAGAGTATGATCTCTCCTAGAATATTATATTCCTCTTAGTGGCTTGATGTGACACACTACATCCTCTAAGTTGTGAATATTTTAATCCTTGATTGGTCCTCTCTTAGAGACATTAGGCACAATGTTCCCTAAGTTAGGACCTTACATGAACTAAGAAAAACCCCTTTGAATGTACCCTACATTTAAAATATTTGTTAAATGGCCACCTTGCATAACACACTTTGCTTTCCTATGGAGCCATCTTGTTTGTTCATGGCTGTCAACCATACAAAGCTTTGCTTGCCTCATGTAATCTGTTGTTCATATTGTGTGGCAACTTATCAAATTTATCAAGAGGTATACTTTAGGTATATGGTTAGTGTGATATAAGAGGGATTTGTTGCGCACGGGTCTCTTTCTTCTCAAGAGATCACCAGGGAATGAACTAACCTTATACACTTCAAATTGAATGGATCAATGAAATCATGAAAAGAGGTGAGAAAGTAGGTTCAGGATCCGAAAGAGCAAAACTTCTAAGTTTCAATCTTTGGCTGAGGAGCTCTTGAATAAAAGATGTTAGCACAGTTCTAGGATGCCAACGCAGCATGCTATCGTCCACAAGAAATGTTGGTGTCCTAAGTTGCAAAGAACTCAGGAGATCATATAGATGAAACTGAATATTACTCCTTGACTTGGATCAAGAGACATGAAGAACCGAACAATCAACAGAAAGCTAAGAACTAATGGGAAATGCAAGAGAACTTGAAACAAGATTTACCTTCATGTGTCTGAATCTTTATTCCAAGTTTCCCTTCGTAAACTGTACACAAAAGATCAAGGAGATAAGGTTGGGGCTGTATAGGGGCCTGCCTCAGTCAAACCCCCGTATTGGTATTCCCACCTCTATGGACAACCAAGTTTGGAAAAAAAATTATTTAGTAAGTAAACAAAATGTGTGGTGAAAACAAAACCCACTTCGAAGGAGAGCCCGCACCACAAAGTAGCAAATGAACTAGTAAGAAAGAGTGATAGGGAGAGAGAGAGCATTACCCACGTGTCAAGACCCTCTTTTGAAGCACGTAGGCACATCGTAATGTGCTTGCTTGAGAGCTGCTAGCTGTTGGAGAGCTGGTAGCTACTGGAGGGACCTCGATCTGGCATGGCTTCGCCAGTGAAAGTGTTGCTATTCAAGGATAGAGCTTACCCAAGAGTAGAGGAAGTGGTGAAAATGCTTGAATTGAAGGCTTCCAATCACAAAATGAGGGCCAAAGAGGAGGTTTTAATGCATGCAAGGGTGACATAGAGTTGATTTACTTGAAACCTAATCACCAGGATGTGTGTCGCAAGGGTCAAGGTTCTAGATTCACTATTTCAAACTCAGAAAACCACCAGGAAGCTAGCATGTCACATAGGCGTCCAAGGCCTACATTTTTGGGAAATGCCCTATCAGGCTTCTGTCATTTCACCATGTGTCCACATGGAGTCGAAATCGCAAAATTTTATCTCATGGGATTTTTTCATTAATGCTCCTAAGTTGTCATAAATGCTAGGAAAGATGCAAAAATGTGGAATTGCCCCTAGGTGCAATTCTGTGACATTACATTTTTCCCCCACTTTAGTGGGACCAATTTTGGAAAAAACTAGCTTCACTAAAGTAGAGAACAAAAATTTCACCCGAATTATAAATTTTATAGAAATATGTGCCAGAAAGAAGGACCACAAAAGTCACCGAGGTCAAGCCAAATGGTACCGAGGATGGCCCCAACTCCCGAGCTCCAAAATAATCAACACCATGGTTGTAAAAGGCTATGCAAAATTGTATCCTGCAAAACTAAATTTTGAGTCAGTTTCAAAAAATTAGAGGAAACTACCACGGAGAGAAGAATGATCAAGAAAAAGGCATCGATTCAAAGGAAAAATATGATCAAGAGGTGAATATATGCCCCTCCTGAGCTTTCCCCCAGCATGGTGGGGTAAGGTCTAGAGAAATCGGGGGGCCACAAGCTCTAAGAAAAATGGACCCTGGGGGGCCTATATATACCTAGGTGGGCCCCTAGAAGGGTAATTTTCACTATTCACTACGAGCAGATTGTTGACTTTTGTGAGAAAAAAGTTAGAAAAATGTTGATCAGGAGGGAGTACGAAGCATAGAGGCTAGAGAAGTTATGTGATGACATCGTCGCAGGTCATGAGGTTGACCAGGTAGGCTTCTCAATCTCAAGCTTTGTGCGTTTTAGCCCATTTTAAAAGATTTTTCATGCATTGAGGTGCACAGGCGTCCAAAATGTGCGTCTGTGTCACTTTCCACACTATCACTTGGGACAAGAACTGGGGTCCCGAATCCACATTGTCATCCCAAGGACACACTAGCATCCTCTAGGGTGACCATGGCGGTCTAGGATGCAAATGCATTGCGCAGATGTTTGTGTGGCACACAAATGTCCTTTTACCTATTTGTTTAGCAGGACTAGGTTTTTGACTTAAATTTTTTTGTACCTTTTGTAGGATACTCTGGAGATCCGGGAGCATCTTGAAGGTCAGGCATTTTGCTTGTTCGCAAGCGAAGGGATCGCCTGTCACCAGATGTGGTCACACACTTGGAGTGGGTCAGTCTCTAGCATGTATTTACTATGCCAAAGATGCGATACCATGATGGGATACTCATCGCTCTAATGGAGCAATGGGATGCTACCACATCATCTTTCCATTTGCCATGCAGAGAGATGACCATCACCCTCGAGGATGTCTATCGGATCCTTAGACTCTCCATCCATAGACAACAGGTAGTTCTAGATGACACCCGATTGGCACGGGAGCGCAATGAGGGTGTTCAGTACTTTACAGAGTAGACTGATGGTGGTGAGGGCAGTGGTCATATCTACACCCATTGGTATGATCAGGTGAGGACTACAACATCGTTCCTCTATTGGGTGATGGTAATGATAATTGCTTTCTAGATTACCATAGATGAGTGAGGCTCACATTTGCACGGGGGCCTCATCCTGATTATCAGACATGGTTAAGGGTAGGACTATTTTTGCCTGGGTGCGCAACATGCTAGCACACCTCTACTAGGAGCTCAAATGGTACATGCATTATGAGTACCGTAGTCTTACTGTGTGCACACTTTTTCAGGTGTGGGCATTCACACACATCATGTGCACCCAGCCAATTAGTTTTCTTGAGTGATAGTCATATCAGATCTCGATGGCCCACTAGTATGACATGACAGGCTAGTGGCGTTTCAGGGATTTGTTGTTTTGGAGGCTACAGTTTGACACTATCACCACGAGAGAGGTTCACTAGGGACCCTACCTCTATTTTAGGTGGGTTGATGACAGCAGGTTCCTTAGGCACCTATAGTAGGACCATTTTCTAGTGGGTCACCATGAGTAAATTATTGTTCCCTACTATTAGATTCGGGTCATGCGACAACACAACCGTGTACAAACTATACCGCCTAATGTGCCCACATACACCAATGCACACCACAATACAATGAGGATAGGTGATCGCCCTCACCCCTTTATTGTAGACATCATCTTTTCAGATGATGATGATCCTGATCATGATCTACCAGCCATGGTGGTGGTGGATAATGTCGGGGTGGCAGTAGACTTCATGCGGTGGTAGGAGAGGCATCATCCTGCTCCATTTTTCAGCGAGGGTTCTCCAAGAGGGGACCCTAGCCCATAGGAGGATGAGCCCCACCAACCTCCACAAGGTAGGAAGAGAGGCCGCCAACAAAGTGGTACAGAGGAGGAGGCGGCACCTGTGAGGCTGCAATGGTGGAGGAGATCGGCTCCCCCCCAGCTACCCCTATTTCCTCAGCACCATCAGTCTCCACTAGCCCGGTAGCAGCAACGCTAGCATCGCCTAGGCCTAGGGTGGCCATCTATACCAATGGTGTGAGCCCTAGTGCTAATCTGCACCCTAATCCCACATGGTAGCTAAGGGATCCAGGTATACATAGTGTCTTATTTTTATTTTTGTGCTTTCTATATTTCTATTTATATTTATACATATGCCATGTGATACTGATCCCTGTCTCTCTCTTTGTGATTGCAGAGGATGCAAATGGATGGACTGAGCTTATAACTCAGTTTATTTTAGAGGTTGCTCATGTTGTGCCTATCCAGGGGATAGTCCTAGTGGCTTATCGACCTATTTCAATGGGGAGGCATGCCCCCACTTTTGAGTTGGTAGAATGTCTACGAACTGCATATGAGGAGTGGGGTGTAGAGGTGGTGTAGCAGACTGCAAAGTTGACAGCCACCAGGGGATAATGTGATCAATTATCGGGGGACCTATGGATGGTGCTTGGTGAGAGAGACGCAATAGTGAGGAGAGCTGATGTCGTCGAGGCAGTGCGTGACACTCTCCAAAGCCGCATTGATGAGCTTGACATGCAATCGATAGCTGTGATCCCGGTAGATGTTCAACGGTTGTAGTAGGAGATTATCTAGGTGAAGATGGACATATGTTCACTGTAGGGGGAGCTCAAGGGGATATGAGTGGGTCTATCTGCGTCATGTTCACATTGATACCGGTCACAAACCACCGTGCAGCCTCCTCCTAGAGCACTAGAGTGAGAGGGCTCGGGGAGCCACATGCCATGGGGATAGGACCCCCTTTTTTGTATATCATTTTTGTAGTCAGAAGTATATATACATACATACTTGTAGATCTTTTGTATAGACAAATATTTAGTAGTCACTCATTTTTTATAGCAGTGGCCCAATACATGTACATGACATTTGATTCATACATTGGACATATATGTATACATCAATTTCAATATCATGGCTTTTCTTATCTGTTTGTTTTCCATTTTCATGTATTCTTATGCTATGGGTGTTACTTGCTTATATGGATGTGTACTTTCATTAGATGCTAATCATGATTTAAGTAAACACATTTATTTACATGTTAATTGAATACTATGATGATCTAATTAATTTAAATGATGTAATGTATGGGTATTTGGCATAGTTAGACACATGTATGTATGTTTTTATTACATGCATATACACATGGTCATGCCATTGGCACAAAAAAAATAATGATGTGAAAATGAGTAAATGTTGATATGCAGTATTACTACCTTTTAAGGAGAACACCACATACATTGCACAATAGAACACTATGCCTAGTATCGATGAAGATGCATCACATTAATAGGTTCTTTCAAACGTACCCCATCCATAGATGACAATCCATAGACACCTAAATCATATACATAAACCACAATGTAAGGACCTAGCCAGTTAGGACTAAATTTTCCTTTTTGGTTAGGTGGCGTGTTTACATTCCGCTAACTTTCGTATAGAATTAGGTCTCCTAGTTTGAAGGTCCTAGGAAGCACACCCTGATTATATTGTCTTGATAGTGACCATTGATAAGCTTTAAGATGATTGAGGGCCTGTAAGTGGCGCTCGTCGAGAATTTTAAGTTGATGTAAATGGTTAACCCGATAGGTTTCATCGTTAATCACCCCCTAAGGGAAACCCATAAAGATGGGATTTCCAACTCTAACGGAATGATAGTTTTCCATGATACATGAGGTTATAAGGTTTCATTCACATCAATGTGTGAACACTTGTACGATAAGCCCATAAAGCATATGTCATTTGGATATGCCAATCTTTGTCATGTTTATTAACTATTTTACGAAGAATGAGCTCAAGTGTTTTATTAGAAGCTTTTGCTTGGCCATATGATTACGGATAGTACAGTATAGAGAACCTATGTTGAATACAAAATTTCTCCAAGAATTGCTTCAATTCCTTGTTTTTAAATGGTGTACCATTATCAAAAACAAGCATAGTAGGTAGCCCAAAATGATAAATGATGTTCAAGAGGAAGCTATAGATAGTTTCAGCATTCGTGGATTGGAGTGAAATAGCCTCAACCCATTTTGTGAAATAATCTGTAGCGATAATGATAAAGGTATGTCCATTGGAAGAAGGAGGTGATATTTTCTTGATAATATCCAGCTTAATTTTCATGAAAGGCCAAGGAGAAGTTTTATTTTTTAGCTCTTGAGCAGGAGCATGGATAAAGTGGCTATGATGTTGACATTGAAGGCACTTCTTGACGAAACTAAAGGAATCTAGTTCCATCATCTGCCAATAGTAACCCATGTGTATCAATTTCCTCACCAAGGATCTACCACCAAAATGTCCACCCCCAGAGCCTGCATATGCTTCTTTAAGGGCAAGGGGTATTCCACTTTAGTGAGGCATCTTAACAACAAGCCGCTATAGCCTTTTCTATAAAGAACATTTGACAAGATGATGTAATGTGCTGAAAGATTTCATATACAATTATGATCACTTTTCATTGTGCCACTAGGAAAATTTCTAGTCTTTAAGTAGTTGTAGATACTAGAGAACCACTCCGCTGAGTCTTCCTAGAAACAAACTAGAGAATCAAGCTTGGGTTGATCAAGAACCATTGGGGTCTGTGTGACCTAAACCATGAAGTGATATTCCTTCATATCCTCTTCAGAAGGTACCAAGGAAGCAACGCTTGCCATGGCATCCACATGTCTGTTTTCTCTCCTAGGTATACTATTTATCATGAAAGAGGAAAATCGATTGAGAAAAGACAAAGTGAGGTCTTGATAGCAGGATAACTTTCTTTATTTAACTTGATAAGTTCTAGTGATCTGATTCATTACAAATTCAGACTCGCCTAGTATATGAAGGTGTTTAATCTTCAATGCAATTGCAGCATGTAAGCCGGTAATAAGAGATTCATACTCTATGATATTATTAGTGCAAGGAAAATCTAGTCAAAAGGATAGGGGGACTAGTTTTCCTTTGGGGGATATCAAGACCACACCTACTCCAGAACCGTCTGACACCTCAATCCATCGAAGTACATCTTCCATTCGAGGTCATAGTTGATTGTGAAAATGTTCTCATTAGGGAATAGGTTCAACCCAACAAAGGAATTAGGCAAGAGAGTGTTTGCCAATTGATTGGCAACCACTTGTCCCTTTATCAATCTCTAAGTGATAAACATTATATCAAACTCATAAAGCAACATAACCCACTTCACTAATCTTCCTGCAAGGTCAGTTCTAGAGAAATTTTTTTTCAGAAGATCTATTTTTACTATTACATGGGTTTTAGCATGGAGGAGATAGTGCATCAACTTCTGTGTGGCGAATACAAGAGCAAGGCATTGCTTCTCCATGGGTGAATAATGAGTTTCATAATCAACGAGGATGTGGATAATGTAGTAGACTACTCTCTCCCTTCTTGTGTCCTCATACTAGGCCAAGAGGATTGCCAAAGCGTATGGTGATGTGGCAAGGTAAAGAAGGAAGGGTCTATCTTACATAGTTGGCATCAATATAGGAGGATTGGTCAAATAGGCTTTGATGGATTCAAAAGCTCTATGAAATTCTTCATCCCATATGAAGTGGATATCCTTTTTTAGTAACCGAGTGAAAGGAAGGGTGTGATCAACCAACTAAGATATAAATCTATGAATTGCCTAAATCTTCCCTTGTAAACTTTGCAATTCGGTGATGTTCCTCAGTGGAGGCATGTTAACAATAGCATCAATCTTAATTGTGTCAACTTTGATCTCATGATAAGAGACTATAAATCCAAGAAGCTATCCCATGTCTACGCCAAAGACACACTTATGGGGATTAAGTCTCATCTTGTAAAATCAAAGCCTTTCAAAAATGAGACGAAGGTTTTTCACATGGTCTTGATGATTTATGGATTTCACCAAGATGTCATCAACATAATCTTCTAGGATTTTATGAATGAAGTCATGAAATATAAGGGTCATCACCCATTGGTATGTCGCTCCTGCATTTTTTCAACCAAAGGGCATGACCAAATAGCAGAAAGTCCCCCAAGGGGTAGTGAAGGTTGTCTTGTACTGATCATCTAGGTTAATACGAATTTGATTATAACTCAAGAATCCATCCATAAAAAATAACAACGCATGCCCTGCGGTCAAGTCTACAATCATGTTTATATTAGGCAATGGAAAATCATCCTTAAGAGAAGCCTTGGTAAGATCTCAAAAGTCAATGCATATACGAATACACCCATCAAGTTTTCTAACAACAACTATATTTGAAATCCAAGGAGAATAGTCAATGGGATGGATAATGCCTACTTTCAACAGCTTCACTATCTTAGTCTTGACCATCAAAGCTACCCAAGGGTTGATCTTTCAAAAAAAATTCTTAACAGGCTTGGCGTCGGAACATAGAATGATATTGTGGACTACTATGGATTCATCAATACCAGGCATATTCTCATACGTCCAAGTGAAGATATCAGGGTAAGCACATAAGAGAGCAGAATTCTCACCCGCTTCCTTGGAAGAGAGACACTTCCAAAAAATTTCCACCTTTTCCGAAGATTTAGCATCCATAGGGACTTCAACAGTATCTCCTTTAAGGAGAGAGTTGCGGTCCTCGGGATGAGATATTGGAACATCATCGTTGACATTAGATAGAGGGCCTTCCTCATCAATTCTCATAACGGATTCTCCAAAGTATGCTTGTTTATGTAAGAGATACGAGAATTGTTTCTTGTGATAGTAAGCAGGTAACAGAAAGTAAGCGACGAGAAACTCCCCTAAGGCTTCATCCAAAGAGAAGACATCTACAAGAAATTTATCAGCTTGTCCCCTTCCCTCTATCAACTCGGGATGGACCAAGTTTAACGGTTCAGCTGAAATCATATTAATGATCCACCAAGGTTTTTGTCTAGACTATTCAACAGGGCATCCCAGGCCCAAATAGCATTGTTGTTTCTTAAATTAAATAGGGACCTATATTCCTTGTTCGATACATCCTAAGCCTTTATGCCCATAGCCATACTGAGAAGAAATTTTTTAACCAAACCCATAGCGATCTTCTAGAGTTTCGGGAGGGGGCGGCTCTATGTACAGTGTATCGTTCCACCAATGGACATCAAAATTTTCTATGGGAGCAGTCCCACTTCCCTTTCTTGATTCACAAACATTAACCTTAGTTTCTAAAACAAAGTCAATCTCTTGGGGAGGAGCGGTCTCCTGGATAGGATGACACTTCACTTCTTCAACAGGAGGGTCACTCATTCTCTTGTTAGCAGAATCTAGGAATTCTATATTGGTGGGGTCCAACTTATACTCTACTATGAATAATTTGAATAATTTCAAGGAACCCCAATCATCATCTAAGAGAACATTCATTTTAGGAGATGAAGGAGAGGAGAAAGGAGATTCACAATCTCCCATCTTAGGTAGTTTGTCTTAGTTGATACTTGCTTGAGGGAAAACTTACACAGTGGTTATCAAGGAGGAACATGCCATAGCATTAGCAGTTAAGGAAGGAATGTAATTCTTAAGAGTAGATGTGGCCGAATTACAACCAACAGCAACTAGTAAAAAAAGGTGTACAACCTCTGGATTTCCTTTAACTGTAACCACCCGATTGTTAGCAACAAACTTTAAGCAATGATGTAGGGTAGAAGTTATTGCACCCATATCATGAATCCAAGGCCTCTATAAGAGAATATTGTATGGTAACGGGCCAAGAATTACATAGACCAGTGTAGGCAAGATAACGGGGCCCAACTACAAAGGTAGTATTATCGTACCTAGTGCTTGGCTACCGATGTTATCAAACCCGTGAATATACAAGGAGGAAGCTACTAAAGAGGATGAATCGACTTTAATTTTAGGTAGTAGATCTATACCGCAAACATTGAGAGTTGAACCAGTGTCAATGAGGGTACTTCTAATACCAATATTGTTAATGTTTACAATAATCATCAAAGGTTCTCATTTGTTTTTGCACATCCGAAGGTGGGAGATCTTGTGGGTGGAACGTAATATTCAATGAATCCGCTTGAATATCTTCCATCAACGCATCAACATCTATGGGCCTAGCAAAGGTAGGAAAGAGAATCTTTTGTAGGGCTTCTTGTAGCATCTCTTGATTAACCAGAGTGGTCTAAAGAAAATCCCACAGTGAGATCTTAGATAGAGTAACATGAAGTTGCTCGACAAGATTGTAATCACCTAGTGCTTTGATCACAGATTTAGGAGCCAGAGGAAGATCTAGTTGAGACATAGATAAAGAAGTAGGAGTTTGGTATGGTTGCGATGTAGGAATAATAGCTTGTTTTTCTAAGTTTTGTTTGTTTCTCCTTGTAGGGTACATATGTTCGAAAGCATTATAAGAAGTAGACTCAGTAGCTTTTGCAAATCTCAAATACAAGTCTAATGGATTGCTATGACCTAAGATCCCATAGATGAAATAGTCCTTTCTAGGGAATGGCTTAGCTAGGGTCACATAAATGATAGGCTTCTTAGGGCTTGGAGGAGCCACAAAAACTACTACCACATTTATTGACTCTTCAACTGGCAAGGAAGGATTTTGTTTTGGAGATTTACATATAGGGGAGAATGCTTCTAAGAAATCATATAAAGCATCTTCCAGCATATCAAAATCTCATTCAGAAAAAGACTCATTATAACTAGACAACATTATGAAAATGGATCTAACAGTTCAAGTCGAGATCACCAAAATGTGATATAAGAGGGATTCATTGCACATAGGTCTCTTTCTTCTCAAGAGATCAGTAGGGAATGAACAACCCTTATACACCTCAAACTGAACAAATCGATGAAATCATGAAGAGAAATGACAAAGTAGGTTTAGGATTTGAAAGAGCAAGATTTCTAAGTTTCAATCTCTGGTTGAGGAGCTCTCAGCCAAAAGACATCAGTGCAAGTCTAGGACACCAACACAACACACTATCATCCACAAGATGCACTAGCGTCCTAAGCTACAAAGAACTTAGGGGCTCAGATAGATGAAACTGAATCTTACTCCTTAACTCGGATCAAGAGATGTGAAGAATCGAACAATCAACAGAAAGCTAAGAACTAAAGGGAAATGTAAGAGAACTTAAAAAAGTATTTACCTTCGTGCGTCTGAATCTTTATTCCAATTTTCCCTTTATAACCTACACACAAAATATCAAGGGGAAAAGGTTGGGGTTGTATAGGGGCCTACCTCAGTTAGACCCCCGTAGTGGTGTTCCTGCCTCCGTGGACAACCAAGTTTGGAAAAGAGTGTAAAGGAAGTAAACAAAATGTGTGGTGAAAAAAAAACTCGCTTCGGAGAAGATCCCATGCCACAAAGTATTGAATGAACTAGTAAGAAAGAGTCATTGGGAGAGAGAGCGTTACCCATGGGTCAAGACCCTCTTTCAGAGCACACGAGCACACTGTGATGTGCTTGCTTGAGAGCTGCTAATTGTTGGAGAGCTGGTAGCTACTGGAGGGACCTCGGTTTGACATGGCTTTTCCAGTGAAAGTGATTTTATTCAAGGATAGAGCTTACCCAAGAGTAGAGCAAGTGGTGAAAATACTTGAATTGAAGGCTTCCAACCCCAAAATGAGGGCCAAAGAGGATTTTTTAATGCATGCAAGGGTGACATTGAGCCATTTTACTCAAAACCTAACTACCAAGGCTCGTGTCGCAAGGGTCAAGGTTCTAGATTTGTTGTTTCAGACTCAAAAAACTGCCATAATGCTAGTGCATCACACGGATGTCTGCATGCCGCATAGGCTTCCAAGTCCTACGTTTTCAAGAAATGCCCTGTCAAGATTCTATCATTTCACTATATGTCCACATGGAGTCAGAATCACAAAATTATATCTCATGGGATTTTGTCATTAATGCTCCTAAGGTGTCATAAATGCTAGGAAAGATGCAAAAATGTGGAATTACCCCTAGGTGCAATTTCACGACATTACAGTTAGCATATGGGAGCCAAACTTAGGCATGACTTTCCCATAGCCACTTGCTTGTGTATGTGATCACATATCGATCATGTGTGTATGTGTCTCTGGGGGCTCACCTACTGAATGACCTAAGGTTTCACTAGACCTTGTAAGCATGTGTTTGGTTTTCATAGTAGACATCATGTTCCACTTGTAAACATTTGTGGACAAATAGCTTAGATCTGATCCACATCGTGTTAGATAAATGGTCAAGGCTTGATCCACCCCTTTATTTTATTTTTTTATTTATTTGTATATCTTTGGTAGTGTATGCTTGTGTTTTGTTGTGGTTTCATACATCATTCACATATGTGTTCTTTTGTGCCTATGTTGGTTTTCCATTGGATCCTGATCCTGGGGGCTTCACAACCCTCTTGATTGTTGTCATCCTATATCACTAGCATTGGTACACTTGGACCCCTCTTGATGAGAGTTTGTCTACTTTAGTGTGAGTTTGAAGCAGGTTCCTCCTCTCAATAAGTGGGGGCTAAATATAGTGTAGAAAATGTATCCCTTTACATTTACACACTTTTTTGGGCCCTCCCTACTAAATATAGGCTTCTTTATGCCTTATTTGGTCCTATTTTGCATCCACAAGCCTTATTTAGTGCATCTTTATGAGGATAATCCTAAAACTTAACTAATGAACAATCAAAATTCATGATTTTGGGTTGTATGTTCTATATTTAGTGGTCTAGAACTCATACACCACCTTGGGCATATGGGTCCCACCTAAGTCTTGGGGCATGATCTTGAATTCAGCATAGAACATAAAATTTCTTGAAATTTATGTCCCAAGCCTAGGCTACTGGGACTCATATGCCCCAACTGGCATATGAGTCCCACTTTAACTTGGACCTATTTTGAATTCAATTCTTGATAGGATTTTATTCTCGTAGATTTGATGTCAACTTGTAGTTTTACAATTTTAGGAAATTTGGCATAAACAAGTATAAATACAAGGTTATTTCACATATTTTCTCCTAGCAAGATCTAGCAATCTTTATGAGCAAGTGTGATCTAAGATTCAAGAATTCTAGTAATTCAAGATCATTCAAGAGCTAATTATCAAGAATTTTGGAGCTATATTCAAGATTCAAGCATCATGTCAAAGTCATCACGCATCATGTATGTTTTTGGGCTAACATTTGTGATGTACCTATTTTCATGATTCAAGCAAGCATTCAAATCAAGATTCATAGAATTTAATCAAAATTCAAGATCTACATCCATGCTAGCCTTTTCATACAATATTTTAGCCTTTATTCCAAGGGTTTGGTGAGTTGTAACATTTCATATTTGTTCATTCATCATTCCTTCATTCTATTTAATTTAATTTCAAGGTTTGATTACCAAAATGGGGTTTGACCAAGGAAAACCCCTATCCACTACCAAATCAACATTTTTCTCTCCTTTACATGTGTGATTGTATATCTAGATGTTTTGAGCTTGAAGATCCTTTTAAGACTAAGTTGCAAGATTGAAGAAAAGTTGTCAAAGTTGTCAAAAGGTTGTCATCTTCGTGGAAAGTCACCTAGATACCAGAATTCAAGATTTCAGACTCAAAGATCGAAAGGGAGAGAAGTTATAGAAAATCAATAGAGGATTCCAGAGTTTTGGAAAAACCTTGATACTCAGACTAAATCGCCACCTTGGGTGTATGAGTCCCAATATACCACTTTTCAGTCATTTTCTGTAGATCTTGGCTTACCAGTTGCAGATTCTAGATTCAACTTGAAACCCTAAACTGGGACTAAATTGCCAAGCCTGGCATATGAGTCCCAGTTCACATCAAAATTCATAATTTTGGGATTGCAATCCTTATTTTAGGCATCTTCGATCTTCCAAGTACTTCTCTATTTATTCACAGTTTGTTATTCTGATTTTGAGTTTTGTTTTCTAGGTTACAAATCTAGATTTGCATATTACATTCATCTCTTTCTTTCTAAGAAATTGCTTAGCGTTGAACCCCCTTTGTTTAATCATGCCCAAGGAGACCTTATAGTGACCCCTTCTCTCAAGTGAATCAATAGGTTGAGACCTCTAGGGTTTCCTTGAATGAACTAAGAGAAAAATAGGAAGAGGATTCCCCATCTCCTTATGTGTTCCATCTCCTAAAAGGTGGAGCATCCTATTTCCTTTGGTTCACTCACATCTTATCCATTTGTACACACTTAAATTTGACTAACACATTTATTCCAAAATGTATCTATCACTTTCTATCATCTAGCCTAATCAATCTAGCTTCAATGTTTAATTGAACAAATTCATTATTTAATTAAATTAAACGATTATTTCCAATTCATCTTGATAATTAACTAATTTTTAATTATTTAATTATCCCAATTCTAAATTTTCCTTCATTTCTATTTTAATTAAATAATTCTTAATTATTTAATTAAATTATCTATTTGAACACTTTTCCTCTATAATTGATTAAATAATTAACATTAATTAATTTATTTACTGATTATTCCTCTTTCTTAAGTTTAGTTAAATAATCCATTATTATTTAATCAATTTATTTCTTATTTCTTAATTTTCAAATTAAATATTTATTTTTAATTATTTACTTTATCCAATTATTTCTCAATATTATCTTGTCCTTAAATAAATAAAATTATTTATGTATTCATTTCCACCTTGCACATGTAATTAATAATCAATTCATTTAATTATTAATTACTCATGCATTTCTACCTCACCAATCAATTCCCACTCACTTTTAGTCCACTATTCAATCAATTCTCTTAACTAAGCCATACAATTAGTTAGCTACAATTAAGAGATCAATTAACTCCTCATCAATTTTGAGTCATTGATCTTCTTAGTCTCTCATTAGATCTTGATTGTTGATTAGTGAAATAAAGAAAAATAGATCATATGTCACAAGTTTCTAAGAGAAATAGGATGTAGGTGTATTTCTCTAAAATTTCATTAGAAAGGGACAAGATCACAAAGGGATAAGATTGAATTTCAACCTTGAGGTGAGCCAACCCTATTTTGGGATCTTGGATCTCATCTTTCTTATGAGAGAAATGATTGATTGGAACCTTTGGGAGATGATTTAAAATACATTAACTAAGTGAATTGCATGACCTAACACTTGAAATGTATATTTATCTAATATCAAAAACAAAAACAACAGGTTGCAAGTAGATTTGGGAAGTGAAAAAAATGGTAAACTTGCCCAGAAAATTGGGTTTTAGGACCTATAGAAGGAATCATTCTCCCAAGGGAAAATGGGTCTTTTTATGGAGATTTTCCTTGACTTTGGGGTCCTGTAGTGCAAGATCTGAGCTTTTGTTTGTCCCAAGTTTCACTGTCAAAAAGCTAATTTTTGAGATTTGAGTTTTCGTGTCTTGACAACAATGTTGAAAACCTTGACAAATTTGCATAATTGCTCCTTTGATCAACTTTCATTCTTTCACTTGTAAATTTGTGCATACAAAGAGAGAAGAATTTTTTTTTTTTTTGGGTGAATATGGGTTTTCTTTGGTCAAACCTTGGTTTGGTAATTATACCTTGATGATAAAACAATGATAAATGGAAAGAATTGATGAATGAACAATTTTATGTCATAACTCACCAAACCCTTAATGGATGCCCTTAGAGGATGGAATTCTAACACATCTCTCTAAGGATTAGATTGTTCTTGAATTGGCTTGATTAATGCTTGATTTGATGCTTGAATGATTGAAACCCACATCACAATGTTAGCTCCAAAACATGACATGAACACACCTGAACTGTGACATTATAATATGATCTTGATTGTTGTTGTAGATGAATGGTAAGTTTTCTCTTCAATGTTCTTGACAATAATATTTTCTCTTGTGATCTCTTGATTATGTGTGTTAAGTTTGAATTGATAAAATAACTATGTATTATAGGTGTTTATCTAATTTCTCAAAAAATTAGATTCCAAAATTTGACACTTGAAACTTGAATTTGAATCATTAAAATGTTGCCAAAAACATATTAAAAATTGGGTCTTGGCACTTAAGGAGGACCCATTTTTCCTTGGGTGAATGGGTCTTGGGACCTAAATCAAGGACACACAACTTTTAAGGTAATTTAATTAATGTTCACAATTGTTTGATATAGGTTTCCCTTTCAAAAATGGGAATAATAAGGATTTGGAATGCATAATTTAGGTAATTAGAAGCTTAATTAAGTATAATTAACTAAGGGACCCAAAAATAGTGTGAACACAACAAGGGCCATTATATTATATTATAAATCAAATGTGGAAACTAAATATTAGAAATATGGTCCTAAAGAAACTAAAAATTATGATATACTATTGGCGAATTAATATAGATTTCTACTATAATTTATAAAATTTAGGCAAATCTGATCTAATCATGTATCAAATATTGTGGGAGATTTTTGAGTTAAATTTTTTAATAAAATAAATTCATTGGCTATTTAAATAAGACTATAATAAAATTTTGTTAAAATGTGGTGATTCAAGCCACATTATAGCTCAAACTATTAGCCAATTTTGGATTCCTAAATTTTAACTATTAGTCAATTGGTGAATATTAGCCACTAAAAAATCACTACTATTTATAATATAGAAAAAGGGATCCTAGGTCCTAAATACAAAGAACCTAGGATACAAGGAGCCTGTTTCTAAGTTACATTAAGATGTAGATCAACAAGGTGAATAGATTGAATTTCAACCATGAAGGTGAGCCAATTAGACCTAGATCTACATCTAATTGAATATTGGAATGGAATGGAAATGATTTGGAATGATTAACCTAATTAAGCTATATTCCCTAATATTAAAAATATAAGATCCCAATAACTGGAAAACTAAAGCAATCAAGTTTTGACAGATCTGGAAGGTGTATATGATTGTGTACCTACCTAAAAACTTGGTATGGTTGTGCCTACAAGGAATTATTTGACCAATATTGAATGAGTCTTTGATAGGGTGTCCTTAAATTTTAGGGTCCTCTAGTAGCAGATCTGAGACTTTCGTTTCCGCTTGCAAAGTTGTTGAAACACTATCGGATAATTATGTAAGTGAGTTTATGTGACTTGATAAGATGTATGACAAAAAATATAACAATGGACAAATTATATTCAATATTCTTTCAATCCTCTTCAACTTGAGATTTGCACATTCACAAAGAGAGGAAATGTTGGGCCATTTTAGGGGCTTGCCTCATTCAAAGCCCGTGTAATTTTTTCCACTTCCACAATGGCAATGTAAATGATAGAAATGATCATCGAAAGGAAGGAATGATGCAATAACAAAGCATTGCAACTCACCACCCTTCAATGGTTTCCTTGAATGACTAAATTCATACACATTGCCTCAAGGATTTGAATCTTGCTTGCATGAATGCTTTGGAGACCTATAAAAGGAGATAGCCTTCAAAAAACAATGATAAAATGATAACATGAACTCATATACTCTTTGGCATGATGCTTGGAACTTGAATTGTGTTCTAGTTTCAAATGGTGAAAAAACTAGGTATTTATCCAATTTCTCAAAAAATTAGATTCTAAAAGTCGACACTTGAAACTTGAGTTTTGGATATTAAAATACAACCAACAACATATTTAAATTTGGGTCCTAGCTAAAAAGGGGGACCACGAATGGGTCCTAGCCCAAATTTCTAGGACACACTTAGTTAAGAGAAAAATAAAAATTGGATGTATTTTTTCAATGCTTGTAATCCTTCAAAAAATGGTAAAAAATTAGGCCTTGGAATGCATAATTTGGGAAATTAGGAGCTTAATTAAGTCCAATAAATTAGGGGGACAAAACATAATGTGAAATGGTTAAGGGTGGAAATTTTTGACACTATATTTAGCCCTCACTTTAGTGAGAGTATGAACTTATGCTCAAACTCACAGTAAAGTAGAGAAGTATGTGTCAAGATGGGATCAATTTTCCAAATATTGAAAAGATGGGATGAATAAGGATCAAAGGAGATGATCAAGCCCCTAGGATCCAAGATCCCATGAAAAACTAGCATAAGAACAAAGGAAAAAACATGTATGAAATACAACAAAACAACATACACAAAAATACATGTCAGGAAAAATGAAGCATACATGATGAAAATCACACATGACACCATAGAACATAAAGATGATGATGGAATGAAAATAAACATGATGTACACAACAAAAAACAAGGTTAGTACTAAAAATGATTCAATTCAATAAGGCAAAGAGACCTTATCCTTAAATTGTTTCAAATACCAAACATCATCCATTGAATAAAGAAAATGCTCCATGAGGACTGAAGTCATACACATCACTCATGGAACACATGGCTCCATTGGAAATAAATTTTTATTATGCTAAGTTTCCATGTTAAAAGGCGTTCATGAATCACATAATAGAAAAGTACACTATTTGATGGGTGAATCACAAACCAATCTAGACACACAAGCTAGTTAAGTTTGATATTCACTAGGTGAGCCTGCAAGACTAGGTAAAATGAGAGACATACACTAGGTCTACAAGGTGTAATTGTCACAAGGTGGAAAAATGAGAAACACACACTAGGTCTACAAGGTGTACGCATAACAACCGTACCAAGAGTTATACTCTCTAATAACCTTGATAAGATGCCACAAAATGATCAAAATATTGTGCTAACACTACACTAAGTTCAACTCCCATAAAAAAAGTGGAACAAAAATTTCAAGGTTTAACATCACAGGGGGCGGATATGACAAGGTTTAATGTCACGAGGGAAAAATATGCCAAGTTTTAACATCATGGGGGGTGAATATGATAAGGTTTTAAATCCTCAATAGATGTTGTACCACGAAAGGTCACAATCAAAGGGGCTTTTCTTAATACATGAAGGTCACACCTTAGGGAACATCACACATGATATCACAACCAAGAGAGGACTAGTCAAGGGATAGAAAATAACACTGTAGGTCATACCAACCATAGTATAACCACCAAGAGGAGCTCCATATGCCAAGAAAGGTCACACTCTTATGGGACATCAAGTCCAATATCACCAAAAAGGAGACACAAATCACGTGGATTTAGAAGACCGCACTTTGGTTGACAAGGTCACACTTCCTAGGAAATGTATTCTATCATCACTAAGAATGGACCATTTCTTATGCAAACAATGAGTGGGGGACTATATTCCCCCCTTAAAATTTCAACATACTTGTTATGTTGTTATTTTAAGGAAAAAATAAGGGAAGAGGGGATCCTTGAAAATAATGCACACCTCCCCAAAACATGCTATCCTTTCCCCCAAGTGTAGAGACAAGAACAATCGCACCAATGACCATAATTTTTTTGTCATGAAAAGTATGTTTTCACCTAAGATTATACTACCGTGAATTGAAATGAGCAAGACACATAAAGCTACAAATTCCACATAGTGATGAGAAACATGATAGTACGGCGATCATTATTCATTAAAGGAATTAGGTGCATTGACACAAGGAAGAGCACCACAATCCTTAAGATGTGTTTCATTACTCAAGTCCTTACATTCATTGGTATAATGACCATGCACTCGATGATATGCATAAAATGAGATTTTTTTGTAGACTTTATTTCATGTTCTTTGAGGAAGAGTAATCAAGCAAGCTCTAAGAATCCTTGACAAGATATTCTCTTGATCAATAGTAGGGGACATTTATTCTTTTGTGAAGAAAAAAATTATTTCTTATCACAAGATGGCATACACACAATAGATGATAAATCATTAGATGAGGATGGATATGAAGGTTGGAAACCTAGACCCTACTTCATTTGATCCTTATGAATTTGTTTGATGTTTTTATTACATCCATGTTTAGAAATATTTTGTATCCATGACCATAACATTCTTTTAGCTCAGATGAAGATATTTTATCTACATGCTTTAGAGAAATATTGGCTTCTTCCCGAGCATGCAAATCCTTTTTGAGTTTCTTAAAGTTACACACCTTCCTCTCATGAGGGATGGGAGTTGAAGATCCTCCATCATCGTCATGGGTTGATGTTGTTGATGTAGAACCAAGTTGAGAAAATGAAACAAAATACTATTTTGGTTTAGATTGTGAGATTTTTTACCCTCTCATAAAGGAGGGTTCAAAATATAATGAGTCCCAATCATCATCTAAGAGTTTTATTGTAGGTGAAATACAACTATGAGTATCATAAACTTGTATAAGTTCCACCTTTGAAGTTGGAATCAATGTATTAAGAGATTTGGAATTATTATGTTTGGCTTTGTCTTGTAACTTATAACTTTTTTCATCTACTTTAACCATGCATATCTTGTCATTATATTCACACTTCATCTCACAGTGAAGAGTACAGGGGAATCCCTTCATGCCATGAATCCATAGTCTACCTAGGAGAAGGTTGTATGAAAGAGGTCTTGGCATGATATGGACAAGAGTAGGAAAAACCATGGGTTCAAGCTCAATGGGTAATGTGATCATTCCTAATGGTTGCTTATTAAAATTGTCAAAGCCAAAAATATTAACATCATTGGGTTGTATAAGATTCTTTTAAAAACCAATTTTATCTAGGAGGTTAATGCTACAAACATTAAGACCCCATCCATTATCTATGAGAGTACACCTAGTTGTAGTTTCATTAATTATCACCATTATCATTAAGGCATCATGTTTATTTTGGATCTCAAGAAAGGGTAAATCATGTTGAGGGAATGTAATATTTGACTTTTTCACTTGCATACAATCAAATGAGGTGACTACATCATTCGGTTTAATAGGAGATGAGATATCAACCTTCTGTAAAATCTCTTGGAGCATCCTATTATATGTAGGTGATGTTTGAATCAAATCCCAATGGGAGATGTTTGCTAGAGTACGATGAAGTTGCTCAATGAGATACTCTCTACTACTATGTTGAGGAATGCTATATGTGTGAGAAATTGTGTGATAACTTGTTTTCTGCAACACATGCTTACTAGTGATTTGCCTTGTAAATTTTAGGATAACACCTAGAGGTTTTGGTTTTTTTTGAGGTTGTCCTATGATGGGAGGTGACTTAAGAGGTTCACTTATCAAAGGAGGTGCAATTTTTACTTATGTTTTCATAACCTCAACTGATTTATCTACTTGTTGATGACCTTCTATTGAGGGGGGGTCTAATTTCAACTTAGCATCTTCATCTATGTCATCCATTTCACTATTTGTTGAAAGAAATGTAGTGATGATTTCATCCTCCTATGCCACAATATCTTCCTGAGTAGGAGAGGTATTGGGAGAGAAACAAACAATATTATCATGACACTCAATGATTGGATATTCTAATGTCACAGTATCTTCTTCACAAGTGGGTGAGGTATTGGGAGAAGAATAACTATGATTGTCATGATTATCCATGATTGAATCCTCTTGCACCAAAGTGTTCTCATAAGTAGGGAACATGTTGGGAGGTGAATGAAGATTTGGAAAAGTGATATTAAGAAATGTGTTAATGATTTCATTTTCTTGCATTAAGATACTCTCACAATTAGGAGGCGTGTCGCAAAAAAGTGTAGCCTTGACACTTTTCACTCATTTGGGCCTTTTCCTATGGATTTTGGCCCGATTTTGCTTAGATCTAATGTTGTCATGTGGCCAACAAGTTCACACTAGGCCTTGAATGCTTGCAAATCAACAAAAGCTTAATAATGTCTTACAAGGGTGTTGTGAAGTGTTGTAACACATTTCCTCACCTTTCTAGGAATTTTCTACAATAATTAACCTAAATAACCCCTTTCTAAGCCTTAATTCAAAGTGTTGTAAGTTGTTGTAACCAACCCTCACACTTTCCTAGGCTTACCATCACTAAATCAACCCTTTCTTATGATAAAATGGCCCTTTAATGCACTTATAGTCCTGAATTAAGTGTGTTTTGAGAGCCAATCCTATTAATCATAATTAAACACCTTTTAATTCCTGACAACCACTTGAATTTATCCAAGTGCACTAAGTCGCCACCTTGGGAGACTTAGTCCCATTTGACATAAAAATCAAAATTAAATCAAATTTCTAGGGTGGTTTTGTCTCCAAAACCCTAAGGTCGGCCTATGATATGTTATTTTTGAGGAATTGGGGCATCACATGTATAAATAAGGGTTTTTTTCCTCATTTTACCCCCCTAACAATCTATCTTCAAGCAATCTATCTTCTCAAGCAAGCATCAAGAATTCAAGCACTAAGTACTTCAAGCAACATCCTTTGGAGCTAATCATTTCCATATCTTCAAACTTCTTCAACAAGGGCTCGGTGAGTGATTGTACTTCCATGTTATTCAATCATCTTTCCCTTTTCATTCTATTTCATTATCTTGGGTTTGATTACCAACATGGGGTTTGACTAAGGTAAACCCCTATTCTCTAACCCTAACCTTTTTCCCATGTTTGCATGTGTTCTTTGCAGGTTTGTATGAAAATTAGTCAAAGAGTAAGGTGCTAAAAGGTGTCATCATTCCATCCACATCATTTCAATTCAACAAACCCTAAAAGGAGCTTGAAGACAACTTGCAGGTCAGCTTCTGAAGATTCAGACATGGGTATCTATCAGAAACAAAAGTACAAGTAGGTACCTAAAAATTCAAGCATCGAGACTCCTGAAAGCTCCAGGTGGACTAAGTCACCATCATTGGTGAATTAGTCCCAATACCAGGCCTAAAAGGTGGTTTTTGTGTTTCTAGATACCCATTTTCCAAAAACTTGTTCTAGCAAAGTTTCCCAGGAGGAGGACTAAGTCTCCCAACCTGGTGTAAGTTTCCCTGTTATTATTTTTAGTATAATCTTGAAGATTCCAGATCTCCTCTTCATCAACCTTCAGTTTCCAGGTGCACCATTTCTTCTTTCTTTAGTTATGTTATAGTTTGCATGCATTCTAGGTCCTTTTACATAGTACTTTCAATACATTTGCATTGTAAGTTAGTTTACATTTCATAGTTCATTTCATTACTTTGAAACACTTAGGCACACACATCACACCTATTCCAACCCCCTAATCTTGAATGAACTCACCAAGAATACTTAGCATGAATGAGGCCATTTTCTCAACTAGCTCCTAGGTGAAAACCCCTAGGAACCCATTAGGGAATCGTCTTTCCCTATTTTATTTTTGGTGGTTCATTTTGGTGAAACTGTCCTTAGAACACTTATTTTTCACTTTTTATTTTGCATTTGCATCCTAATAAAATTTTTGCATTCGATTAGGGTTTTGCATTGTCTTACATTCTAGGGTTCTTAAGGTACATTAGTGAAAAGTTCATGTTAGCTTGCGTTTTGCATTGTACATTTTCAAACTTGCATTTTCATTGAAAATGTACAAAAAAATCTGTATTTTCATTCTGTATTTGCATCAAAAAAGCTTAAGAATCATAAAAACTAGTCAAAACTTCTAAAAACTGCTAAAAACATCACTATTGGGACTAATTTTCCATACTGGGCGACTTATTCCACCTGCATAATTTGTACTATAATTTCTGGCATTTTTAGAGGATTTTCTACATTTCTATATTGTTTTCCAAAATTTTAGTTATAAGCATTTTATTATCCTTTGTTTGCATTGCATTTACATCCACCCTGCCTTTATAACACTTTGCATGAGTGTTTGGTGTCCTATTGCTGATACTTTAGTGAGAAGAATTTCAAGACTCATGACATCTCGTGACAACACATTTGTTGTAGATCTTGGGTTATTTTGAACTTCCACTCCTAGTATTGATAATAGTGCACTATGCCTAGAAACTACCCTTTGTAACTCTTTGCATTTAGAAAACATGAATATTGAACCTAAACATGATTATTTCCCACACAAAAATATATCTCACACTCATGTAGACTTAGTAGACCTTTAACATCAAGTCAACTTTGAGAACATTTCCGCCATTGCTATGCCCGCTATAGAAAACATTCACCGTATGATTGACAGTGATGATTTCCTAGGTGTTGTGAAGAAAATAGTTGAGATATATCAAAAACATTTCCCTTCCACATCTAGGGTCTCTCAACCAGCCACCCCTATTGTTAGTCAAGGAGGGCCTCAAACTCCTCCTCCCTCAATAGTAGCCTCTATTCCTACCTATGCTTCCCCTAATGTAACAACTACATCGTAGCTAGTTAGAAATGTGATTACTTCCCTTGGTATTCCTAATAGTATTCCTACCTCCTATGTGGCATCACATACTCTATGCTCTTCCACCATACCACCCCTTACCATTTAGTTCACTTTCCCTACCACTACATTCACCCCATCACCACTTTCTCTTCCACCTAACACCACTTATACTGATCCTCTCATCACACAAATTTTCCACACTGTTTCATCCATGAACAAAAAATATCTACTATTAACCAAAACCAGAATGGTTCACCCACATAATATGTTCAAAACAATCCCTTATCCTTAGAAATCTTACGAACCCCGATTCCACAAGGAATATAAATACCTAGATTTGAGAAGTAGAGAGGGAAGGGTGATCCTTCTAACCATATTAATGCTTACACTACTTTTTTGTAGTGATTTTTCTCTTGATGATAAATTATTACCTAAATTGTTTCCTTGGACCTTGAAAGACACTGCCTTGGGTTGGTTTTCCTCTTTACCGAAAAATTCAATCCGTTCATTCAATGAAATTTTTTATGATTTTATCAACCATTTCCAAGTGTACATGACTCCTAAAAAGACCTTGGCCGATTTGATGAGATGTAAGAAAAACAATGATGAAAAGATAACAAACTTTATCTCATGCTACCAGTTGCTTTATTCCCAAATTGATGTCAAGATTCCTGATAGACATCTTCGAAAGATGTTTACTGAAAAACTAAAAAACCCACCTTCAAGACAAACTCACCGTGATTAAATTTCCTTCCTTCATGCATTTATGCATAGCGCTATGTGATTATCACAATTCAAATAGCAGTCATGATATGCAATCCACTTGCAATCAAATTGAGAAATCTGACATTACCAGCCAAACCAAATCTTAGCCATTGCGCAAGCTAAATAAAGGGTTGTTGCAATTTAACCCTCCTTCACAATCCCCTCCGCCTATCAAATAATCAAATAGTAGCTATTAAGACCATGGTGCCTTTTAGTTATGGAGATCCAAAATGAAACTTCATGTGCCTTTACTTGATACCCCTTGTAATACAATGACCCAACTTTTACAACAACAAATTATTACCTTACCTATTGTCCATGCACCCAATCCTAATAAGCCTTTACCTCCATCCTTTAACCCCAACGCTTATTGCTATTTTCATAGAAAAAATGGGCATGACACCAAACAATGTAAGTGTATTAAGCACCATGTTCAAAACCTCATTGATTTGGGCCATCTATCTGTTGCTAGTATTAACGAAAAAGGAAATAACTTTGTTGCACCCCCAAATAAAAATTTATAAATTTTCACTAATCCCATGCCTAAACATAATATTTCATTTGTCAAAGCTAGCAAAATTCCACAAAATGATGTTATGAATGTTGACACAAAAGATGAATATTCTAATCTTCTTCCAAATACGACCCATGTCAAGCCTATGGATGAAATGGTAGGCACGATAGACATTATCCCTCGTAAGGGCCAAACCAAAACATCTCTTGATATTACTTTTTCACCTCAAAACTACTCAAAAATATTCTCGATGGTCCTCTCTACATAGCTGGATAAATCTATGATAAGCCCACTAATGGGACACTAATAGATCCCGCCTGAGGAGAGAATGTGACCATAGAAGAATTTTGGGTACTACATGATCTTTATTAAGATTTTTATAATAAACCTAATGCATGGATCAAAACACATAATGGTTTTGCTTGCCATATGATTGAATCAATCATCCTCCCATTATAAATATGTCCTAAGACATTGGATGTTATAGTCTATATCATCCCATAGTTAGACCAATTTTGTTTGTGGCTAGGCCACCCATGGCTTCGCTCAATTAAAGCGGTTCCTTCAGTTCTTCACAAATACTTGAAGTTTCCCTTTGACAATAAAATATTCACCATCCACGATAGTGGCTTCAATCCCTTATCTTCTAAAGGAAACTTATCCTTAGAAGCATTTTGGCCCGAGCCCATGGAACCCATCACTCCCCGAAGAGTTAGGAAAATATTTGAATTATCTCTTCGCAACACATCCCCCTCTTGTTCTAAAACTCCAATCCTTGATGAAACCATGCTACAACCTGAATTAGACCTGCCTAACCACACAACACCTGAAACCTCCTCTACATCGTCAAAGAGGCATAGGGATCATGATAGTAATTCCATCTTGCCTCCTCACATCAAAAAAGTTTATAAAGCCAAGGAGAAAGTGGCCGAACAACCTATGGTTACTTCTATTCCTCCCCCTAGGGATGACAAGCAACCTATGGTTGATCAACATGCTCCTTCTTAGATGCATCTTGACAAGTGAACAAAAATAAATAGAGGATCTAGGGAGTGTAGGTGTTGTCATTGTGCTCTTGCTCGCAAGTCACGTGATGAAGAAAATATTGGAAATCATAATCAAAATTTTCCAAAATAAATGCATGACTACCCTCCTCCCCCACCATCGTAGCCTAATCCTATATCTCCATCACAACCAGTATTCCATGCTTCAACTGATATTATCATTCACCCTCTTATTGTGATCATTATCAATGTTGATGTTGAGGAGATTGCTAAAATAGATGAAGAGGTGCATAAAAATTTGAATACATTATTTTCCTCTTCCATGAGTTTACACGATAACTCTCCTTGGATGAGCATTGACCTTGACACTAGTTCTACAATTGTTTTTGTCTCTCTAGCTAGTCACCCACCCAAAATTTACACTGAACAAGAATGGGAGGCGAATGACTTGCTTGATGGTTGAAGCACATTTGACTTACTAGTCTTTTACCTTTTCTTTTTCATGTTTGTCTATGTGTGACGTGTTTCCCCTATATTGTTCTATTTGATGTACTCTCTCTTTGTGACATTTTCTATTTGTACCTTCATTCTTCTATATGTCATGACTTTTCTTTCGCCTTTTCGCTTTGCATTTTCACTTTCCTTTTAGGGATGATGCAAGGAATTGAGATATCAATGTCCCTTTCATGTTCAGCCAAAAGGCCCCTTTTCTTTTTACTTTTTTCTTCCTTTTGAGGATGATGCAAGGCATTGAGACTGCAATGTCTCCTTCGTGTTGACCCAAAAGGCTCTTTTTGCTTTGTCTTTTACTCTTATCTTCCTTTTGGGGATGATGCAAGGCATTGAGACAATAATGTCGCTTTCATGTTGACCCAAAAGGCCCCTTTTCTTTTTACTTTTTTCTTCCCTTTGGGGACAATGCAAGGAATTGAGACAACAATGTCGCTTTCATGTTGACCCAAAAGGCCTCTTTTTCTTTTGTCTTCCTTTTGGGGATGATGCAAGGCATTGAGACCGCAATGTCTCATTCATGTTGACCCAAAAGGCTCTTTTTTATTTTTCTTTTTCTTTTTCTTTTGTTGTCCTTGTGGGGATGATGCAAAGCCTCAAGACATCTTATGTCTCCTCCATGTTGACCCAAAATGACTCTTTTCCTTTCTTTCTTTTTCACTCTCTTTGTGCCCTTCTTCTAGTTCTATCTATTTGGGGGAATGATGATAGCTCCAAGCTCTCTAAATAAAAATTGCAGCAAAAAAAATACTGACCCCAAATCCATAAATCCCTTATATGTTTGGTATTTTTCATTTTGGGGGCAATCCCTTTCTCTTTTCTTTCTTTCTTTTTCTTTGCATGACGTAGGGCTTTCCAAGTTGGCTCTCATTTCCTCGCTTTATTTTTTCATTTCTCATTTTTCTACTTTAAAGTAGTTTCTCATAGTGTGATGTTTCACAATTCCTTTAGAGTGGGGGCATACATTGGCATTATTTCCTTTTGAATTTTTCATTTTCATTGGTTCTTAGTGTAGCCTTATTACTTCATATGATCTGTTCATCACTTTTTGTATGAAAGTGGGTGTGATTTCCTTCATGAAAGTGATCTATCTTAGCATATTACATTTCTCTTAACAACCTGGTGCAACACACTACATCCCCTAAGTTGCAAATTTTCTATTCTTTGATTGGTCCTCTCTTGAAGACATTAGACATAATGTTTCCTAAGTTAGAGACCTGACATGAACTAAGAAAGAATCCTTTGAACATCCCTTTTTCATTTTACATGTTACATTTTACACTTTGTATAACTGGCCACCTTGCATAACACAACTTGCATGCTTGTGGTGCCATCTTGCAATTGTTCACGAGTTCCAAGAATACGAAGCTTTGATTGCCTCATGAACCTCAAAAAACTTATCTTTTGTGGTTCTTTATCAAAGTTATTAGGAGGTATAACTTTGGTATGGTTAAGCGAGAAGCCCAACCAGCAACACAAATTTCCCCATAGCCACCTATGTGTGTGTGGGTACATACCAGTCGTATGTCTCTCACCCTTTTGGGCCTTCTCACCCAGCGGACAACCAAAAGTCTTGTCGCCCTAGAGTGAGTACATTTCCTTTCAAACAATAGCCTAGATCTGATCCACAACTAGTTGGACAAACCGTCAAAGCTTGATCCAACTTTCCCTCTCCCTTCACTCTTTCACATCACTTTCCTTGTGTGATATTTTGTACTGATGTTTGGTTTTCCATGAGATCTTGATCCTAGGGGCTTGATCATCCCTCTTGATTACAATTGTCTCATCTTACTAGCATGAGTGCATTTATATCCCTCTCTATATGCATGTCTTGGCTACTTTAGTGTGAGTTTGAAGCAAGTTCATCCTCTCACTAAAGTGGAGGCTAAATGTGTCACAAAAAAGTGTAGCCTTGACACTTTTCACTCATTTGGGCCTTTTTTATGGATTTTGGCCTGATTTTGCTTAGATCTAATGTTGTAATTTGGCCAACACATTCACACTAGGACTTGAATGCTTGAAAGTCAACAAAAGCTTGATAATGTCTTACAAGGGTGTTGTAATACATTTCCTCACTTTTCTAGGACTTTGAACTACAATAATTTACCTAAATAACCCCTTTCCAAGCCTTATTTCAAAGTTTTGTAAGGTATTGTAACCAACCCTCACACTTTCCTGGGCTTGTCATCACTAAATCAACCCTTCCTTATGATAATAAAGGCCCCTTAATGCACTTATAGGCCCGACTTAAGTGTGTTTCGGGAGACAATCCTGTTAATCATCATTAAACACCTTTTAATTCCCGACAACCACTTGAATTTTTCCAAGTGGACTAAGTCACCACCTTGGGCGACTTAGTCCCATTTGACATAAAAATCAAAATTAAATCAAATTTCTAGCATTATTTTGCCTCTAAAACCCTAAGGTTGACCTGTGATGTGTTATAAATAAGTGTTTTTCTCCTCATTTTACCCCCCACCCCCAACAATCCATCTTCTCAAGCAAGCATCAAGAATTCAAGCACTAAGCACTTCAAGAAACATCCATTGGAGTTGATCACTTGCATATCTTTAGACTTCTTCAACAAGGGTTTGGTGAGTGATTGTACTTGCATGTTATTCAAGGGTGATCCCACAATGTTGATTTACAATTTATGGGAGATTCTAATTTTTGCTAAAATCACATATTTTTAGAAAATATAATTATTTAAGCCTTAAAAAGTTCCATTTGAAGGATTCCAATTGAAGATGGTTTGATCAAACCACTTTCGATGAAACCCCCTTGGATAGAACCTTGCTAGTTTTAAACCTTACCTATAATAGAGTCTCCTTTACACCTATCAAAATGCTGATAAAAAACCACTTTTTATTTACCTTTTGGGGGATCAAATGAATTCATTTGAAATTTATTTTTTGTAAATATGTAATCTTATTATAAGCTTCCCAAAAAGTATAATTTTAAATAAATTTAATTTACTTATTATTATTATTATTTTTTCTTGTGAATGTAGATTTTTCACTCAAAATCAAGTTCTTTGTTCTACACATGTAAAAATAGAAGATTATAAATAAAAAATGAAAAATATGATTGCACTAGATATTGAAGTCTTTGATCCAACAAAAAATAAAATTGAATTTTGATACATATAAAAAAAATTATGTGTTATACGGTCTGCCTATTTTTGAATTGTAATTGGTTTGACTTCAAAACTTGATTAAGGAAAACTTATTCAATTAAAACTATGAAACCAATTGGAAGCACTGGATATCATAGTTACAAATCTAAATTTGAAAAAAATAGAATTTTATCCTTCATGGAGAAAAATTTGTGTTATACGGTGAGCGTTACACCTTAAAAATGGTGTTCACTTTAAAAAGCTAGTTTTCGAAGGAGATGGAAAAAAAAGTGCAATCTGATTCCAATTTTTTTGGAAAAAATATATTTAGAATATACAGAAAAAATTTCACAAATCACTAGTTTGCATCATCTTCAAATTCGTCATGGTTTAGCAGCTATAGGTTTCTGAAAGTGAAGATTTAGTTAGAAAAAATTAGTTTCATGTCTAGTTTGGCCAAAAATTATAAACCAATATTATGGGATCACCCTCAATCATCTTTTCCTTTTCATGCTATTTCATTATCTTGGGTTTGATTACCAATATGGGGTTTGAGTAAGGCAAACCCCTATTCTCTAACCCTAACCTTTTTCCCCTCTTTGCATGTGTGCTTTGCAGTTTTGTATGCAAATTAGTCAAAGAGTAAGGTGTTAAAAGACATCATCATTCCATCCACATCATTCCAAGTCAAAAAACCCTAAAAGGAGCTTGAAGACAACTTGCAAGTCAGATTTTGAAGATTCGGACACGACTCTTTGTCAGAAATAGAAGTACAAGTGGGTACCTACAAAATCCAGCCTTAGGACTCTCGAAAGCTCCAGGTCGACTAATTCACCATCATTGGTGAATTAGTCCTAGTACTAGGCCTAGAAAGTGGTTTTTGTGTTTCCAGATACCCATTTTCTAGAAACTCGTTCTGACAAATTTTCCCGAGAGGAGGACTAAGTCGCCCAACCTGGCGTAAGTGTCCCAGTCAATATTTTTAGCAGAATATGGAAGATTCTAGGTCATTCTAGGTCATTCTAGGTCATTCTAGGTCATTTTACATAGTACTTTCAATACATTTGCATTGTACTAGTTTACATTCCATAATTAGTTCATTTAATTACTTTGTAGCACTTAGGCACACACATGTCACTTATTCCAAATCCCTAATCTTGAATGAACTCACCAAGAATACTTAATGTGAAAGAGGCCATTTTCTCAACTAGCTCCTAGGTGAAAAACCCTAGGAGCCCATTGGGGAATCCTCTTTCCCTAGTTCATTTTTGGTGGTTCGGGAGGATATTATGAGAATGGCTACTATGGTTGTCATGAGTATCAATGATTGTATTTTTTATAAGTTTAGAATTCTTAGTGGATTATCTAGGTGAGTTGAAGTCCCCAAGGGCATAATCTAACATGTCAAAGTCATCACAACTAAAGGGCTTGGTAAATGTAGAATGCACTTGTGGAAAGAGATCTAACATGATTAGATTACTAATCTATCCCAATTATGCAATACTTTAGAAAATGTACATAGTTTTCATACAAATATGATAGTCTTTAATACTAAAATACAAAAATTTATGATAAATTTGCAACAAATGAAGTAAAATGACAAGTTTCTTTAACATGTAATCAAATTTTCCTATAATTTCAAATCAGATAATTGCAAGTAGAATCAAATAGACAATGAAGAGACAAAGACCTGGGAAAAAGTTTTTTGAGCTACCTAGAGTAGGATAGGGACACCCCAAGGTGTCTGAGTCCCTGAAAGAAGTTCAAAAAATTGAAAAATTTAATTTTTATGTTGTTTAATGTTGTTGTCTTTGGATACAAATAGGTTGAACAGTGGATATTTTTGTAGATTTTACTCAATTTAGGGCAAGGTGATGCAAAATGCAAGTGTGCAATAATGTTGAAAATAATTTTTACAAGTTTTGAATGCAAGTTTTAAATCTAAAATACAATAATTGACTGATTCTAAGATGCCACAACCTGAAAATGGTGATTTTGATGCAATTTGGAAATCAAACAATGCAATATTTTTCAATTTAAGACAATGTGATTCAAATGAATATATGCAACAATAAATTACAATATTGAATACAATTTTCAGATCTAATGTATGCAATAATTGACTTATTTGAAGATGAAAAATTCTAAGAATGACAATTTTATGCAATTTTGAACCACACCTATGCACTTTTTCACTTGTTTTTAACCTAAATGAGAGATGCAACTTACATGCGATGAATAATTTCAGATTTTAATGACCTAATAAATGTAATAAAAATTACTGAAAGTAATCCTATTACAACCTATGATGTAATATGGAATAATTTTTTTTGAATTTTTATGCTTTTTGTGATGCAAAAACGAAACCCTAAATGAGATGGAAAACAATACAATACAAAACCTAGATCTAGGGTTGGAAAGACTCCCAATTTCAAAAAGCTTATAATGTTAGGACATTAGGTTCACCAAAATGTAATATAGAAATAGGGATCCTAGGTCCTAAATGAAAAGATCCTAGGATGCAAGGCGAATTTTTCCAAGTTACATTAAGATGTAGATCAACAAGGTGAATAGATTGACTTTCAACCATGAAGGTGAGCCAATCAGACCTGGATCTACATCTTTTTGAAGATGGGAATGTATTAGAAATGATTTGGAATGATTAACCTAATTAAGCTATATGCCCTAATATTAAAAATGTAAGATCCTGACAATTGGAAAACTGAAACAATCAAGTTTTGACAGATCTGGAAGGTGTAGATGACTGTGTACCTACCCAAAAAAATTGGTATGGTTGTGCCTACAAGAACTTATTCACCCAATGGTGAATGAGTCTTTGATAGGGTGTCCTAATCAAATTTTTGGGTCATCTAGTGGTAGATATGAGACTTTTGTTTCCTCTTGCAAAGTTGTCGTGTAACATGCCCATTGTTCTACCTAGTAATTTTCTAAGTTTTTACCCACAAGTGAATAAATCGTGATGCCATCACTTGAAAATAATTTTTGTCTTTTTTGACCAAATGAGATGTCAACCCATTGAAATACCTTTTTTCCTACAAGAACTCAAAAAAATGTTCAAAACAATCTTGCACAAACTTAGATGAATGATATATATCATCACTCATGTAAAAATGGTACTCCCTGATTATCTTCCTATCCTATTTTGTACTATCAGAGGTATGTCTATATGTTATGTGGACAAAAATAAAATTTTGAATAGAATTGTAATATTTTGATTGTACCTCATTTTTGTGAGATTTGAAAATTTGGATGTGATTCACAAAATTGTTTGTACAATATTGATTGGCTACATTCCAAGAAATATTTAGGATGCAGTGTGCGATATTGGTTTTCGATTTTTAAATTCAAAACATCCTTTACATTCTGTAATACTCTTGAGTGAGAGCTCCAAAAGTGTTCAATTTTTATCTTAACATTATCGATTAGCTTCTTATCAATACATGGAAGCCTCCCACTAAAATCCCACATATCATTTTGAATAGGACTATCAAGTCTTCCTCTTCTTGAGAGTGCTCTAGATAGTCTTTACAATCTAGATTTAAATTAGTACAAGTTTGTATCGTTAAACACTCGCCTTTCTCAAATGATGGATTACTAGTGATGTTGTGATCACTCTACAAGTATCTCTTTTATCTCTTTCCTTGCCAGTCTTTCCAATAGAAGTTAGAGCTTTTAAAAATATTTTTATAATTTAATACTATTTTTTTCTGATTTTTTGGTGAGATGAATCTTCAATCTCTTTAATAATGGTCTCATTTTGTAAGACTTTATAAATTGAACAAAAAATTGACATTGTTTGGTTAATGTCTTATTGGAAAAATATTGATTGAAAATATTGGTAGCCCACAACCAAACCATTCGTGATGACCTTTTCCCATCAAGATTATCTATTATGTTCTCATCTATTTCAAGTAACCATTTAGAGGTTCTTGAATGTTGGGAATTTTCATTGGGTTCATTACAAATAGATGGATTTAGGATTTTATTTTTTTCTTCATAAATATCATCTCTTCTTCAAACTTAGGAGATACATTAACATTCATTGTTTCATTTTCACCTATTTCATGTTCAACATTAATATTTTCAATTGAGTTTTCAACATTTTGAATTTCATTTTCATGCTCAACATTTATACTTTCATGTTCAACATTTTGCACATCCTTTTCATGTTGTAAATTTTCAATTTCAATTTCTTAGATTCAATATTTTCAAATTCAATATCATGGTCACTTTGAATTTCACTTAAAGGTAAAGAGGAGCCTTCCCCTTGAAGATATTTTGACATACCTTTTCTTTGCAACCTCCTCCTTTCTCTATATTTTTCTCTATTTTCCTCAATTGCCTCCACTTGAAAATTGGTGCTTCCCATTATACCAACCCAAAGATGTACCAAATGATTGAAAGAATAAATTTTTTGTTAAAAGGAGTGCTCCAAAAGTGATTTCTTGTCTATAATACGTAGAAATCACGATATTCCTGATAGAACAGAGAATGTGGGGGCTTTTGGAATGGACAAAATTGACTTTTATCCATTTTGTCCACTCTCACAAAATGGATTTCTATTTTTTCAAAAAGAACATCCGTTTTGGAGAAAAATGGATATTCATTTTGTAGAAGAAACATATATCTGTTATTTCTAGTGTGTTATATTAATATAAAATCTATAATATAATTTTGTTCATATTATCTATTAATATATTATATATATTATTAATATGTGAAGGGAAAATAAATATTTGTCAATAATGGATATCTGTTACCAATAATCGATACCCATTACTTAGAGCTCACAACAGACCACGTTTGGCTTTGTAGAAGCATGATGCCAAAAATGCATATCCATTATATCAAAATATAAAATTATACCAAATATGGAATGTTATATTATATAATATGTATTATATATGATATACAGTATATATTACATATTATTATTAATATATATTATATATTATATTTATATATATATATATTAATATATTTTAATATATATTATATATGATATTTATAATGAATTTTAATATCCCTCCTATATTGTATTTATATATTGTATTATTATTATATATTGAATTATGTGATTTAGTTTCTCTGTCCCTCCATACCTAGATAACTCTATCTCTCTCTCCTTCCCTCTCAAGTCTCTCTCATCCAACTCTCTCTCTCTAGTCTCTACATCTCTCTATCCCTCCTACCCTACCTAGACAACTCTCTCTCGCTCCAATCCCATCTCAGGTCTATCTTGGGTCTCTCCTTCTCTCTCATCTCTCCCTCTCAACTCTCTCTCTCTCTCCCACTCAAAACCCCTCTTAGGTCCCTCTTAGGTCTCTCTTGGGTCTCTCTCTCATATCCCTCCCTCTATCCCTCTGACCCCTCTCCCTCATGTCTCTCCCTCAATCTATCCCTCCTACCTTCTCTCTCTTAGGTATCTTGCTCCCTCTATCCCTCTCATCATCTCTCTCTCTTGGTTTTCTCCCTCCCTACTTACCTAGATAACTCTCAACCTCTCTCCCTCCCTCTCTCTCATGTCTTTCCCTCTCAAGTATCTATCTCTATCTCTCAGGTCTCTCTCCCTCTTTGATCTCCCTTCCTCTATCCCTCCCACCCCTTGTCATTTCTCTCCATCCATTTATCCCTCCTACCCTCTCTCTCTTAGGTATCTCACTCCCTTTATTCCTCCCACCCTCTCTCTCTTTGGTTTCTCCCTCCCTCCCTACCAGATAACTCTCTCTATCACTCTCCTTCCATTTCTCTCAATTCTATCCCTCTCAAGTATCTCTCATCCAAGTCTCTCTCTCTCTAGTCTCTCCATCCCTCTATCCCTCCCACCCTGACTATACAACTCTCTCTTGCTCCAACCCCCTCTCAAGTCTCTCTTGGGTATGTCCCTCTCTCTCAAGTTTCTCTCTCTCACTCCAACCCCCTCTTAGGTATCTCTTGGGTTTGTCTCTTGTCTCTATTCCTTTATCCCTCTCACCCCCTATCTCATGTCTCTCCCTCCATATATCCCTCCTCCACTCTCTCTCTTAGGTATCTCACTCCCTCTATCCCTCGGGCTTTGTCTCTCTCTCTTGGGTTTCTCCCTCCCTCCCTGCCTAGATAACTCTCTATCTCTTTCCCTCCCTCTCTCTCATGTCTCTCCCTCTCAAGTCTCTCTCTATCTCTTAGGTCTCTCTCTCCCTCTTTTATCTCCCTCACTCTATCCCTCCCACCCTCCTCTCATGTATCTCCCTCCATTTATCCCTCCTACCCTCTCTCTCTTAGGTATCTCACTCCATCTATTCCTCCCACCCTCCCTACCTAGATAACTCACTCTATCTCTCTCCTTCCCTATCTCTTAGGTCTATCCCTCTCAAGTATCTCTCATCTAGGTCTCTCTCTCTATCAAGTATCTCCCTTCCTCTATCCCTCCCACCCTACCTAGAAAATTATCTCTCGCTCCAACCCCCTCTTAGGTGTCTCTTGGGTCTCTCTCTCAAGTCTCTCCCTCTCTCTCTCAAGTCTCTCCTTCTCTCTCAAGTCTCTCCCTCTAAAATCTCTCTTTGTCTCTTACTCCAACCCCATCTCAAGTCTCTCTTGGGTCTCTCTTTGGTCTCCCTCCCTCTATCCCTCTCACCCAATCTCTCTCATGTCTCTCCCTCCATATATCCCTCCTACCCCCTCTCTCTTAGGTATCTCACTCCCTCTATCCCTCTATCCCTCTCACCATATCTCTCCCTCTCGTTTATTCATCCCCCCTACCTATATAACTCTCTCCATCCCTTTAGGATCTCTCTCTCATGTCTCTCCCTCTCAAGTTCCTCTCTTTGGTTTCTCCCTCCCTCCCTCCCTACCTAGGATAACTCTCTATCTCTCTCCCACTCCCTCTCTCTCCCTCCCTCTCTCTCATGTCTCTCCCTCTCAATTCTATATCTCTCTCAAGTCTCTATCTCCCTCTTTAATCTCCATCCCTCTCTCCCTCCCACCTCCCTCTCATGTCTCTCCCTCCATTTATCCCTGCTACTCTGTCTCTCTTAGGTATATTTCTCCCTCTATCCCTCTCATCATCTCTCTCTCTTTAGTTTCTCCCTCCCTACCTACCTAGATAACTCTCCCTATCTCTCTCATTCCATATCTCAAGTCTATCCCTCTTGAGTCTCTCTCATCTAGCTCTCTCTCACTCTCATATCTCTCCCTCCCTCTATCCCTCCCACCCTACATAGATAATTCTCTCTCTCACTCGAACCCCCTCTTAGGTCTCTCTTGGGTCTCCCTCCATTTATCACTCTATCCCTCCCACCCCCTCTCATGTCTCTCCCTCAATTTATCCCTCCCACCCTCTCTCTCTTAAGTATCTATCTCCCTCTATCCCTCCCACCCTCTCTCTCTTTGGTTTCTCTCTCCCCCTACTATAACATAGAAAAATGTATCCTTGGAAATTTTCATGCTCATTTGGGATTTTTCTTATGGATTTTGACATAGTTTTGCTTAGATTTAATGTTGTAATATGGCCAACACATTCACATTAGGTCTTGAACTATTATAAATCAAAACTTTATAATACCTTGTAAAAGTGTTTTGAAGTGTTGTAACACACTTTCACACTTTTCTAGGACCTCTTTAATGTATTTCACTTAAATAACCTCTTTTTATCACTTACCAAGCCTTATTTGAAAGGGTTTAAAGGAGTTGTACCAAAACCTAACACTTTTCTAGCCTTATCATTAATAATTACACCTTTCTTATACTTTAATTGGCCCCATTTTACACTTATAGGCCTTATTTAAGTGTCTTTTTGAGAATAATCTCATTAAACATCATTAAATAAACTTTAATTCTTGAAACCTAGTAAAATTACCCTGGTGGGACCAAGTCACCACTTGGGGCAACTTAGTCCTATTTGGCTCAAAAGTCAAAATTATTTCAAAATTCCAGTGGGTTTTTTTTCTAAGACCTAAGGTTGGCTTGTGACATGGTACTTTCGAGAATTAGGGCATAATTGTGTATAAATACAAGGTTTTCTTCTCATTTTTCACCTCCTAAAAGCTAGAATCCCTAATTCAATCTCTCTCCTCTTCATTCATCATTATTCTCAAGCAAGCTAGGGTTTTGGAATTCTAAGTCATCAAGAAGCATTCAAGGGTAGATTCTTCATCCATTGCTGCAGAAATTCCATGATCTATTATCATGGAAAGTTTCTAACTCCATTATTTCATGCTTCATTATATTATTTCTCCATTTTGGTTTAATTACCTAAAAAAGGGTTTGACCAAGGCAAACCACCATGCCCTAACATTCAACATTTCTCTTTTTTTTCCTTGTGTGATTACAGATCTAAGTACTTTGAAGGATTGAATAGTAGGTTGCAAACTTGTTGAATTCATCTCCTTATTGGCAAGATCAAAATATCCAAAAACAATCACTTATAGTGTCAGAAATAAGGGTTTTGGATTCAGACACCTGTAGGAGTAGAAAGTGCAGACCGAGAGCTTTGGATTCCACTTTTAGATTTTCAGAAAAGTCAAAGAGGACTAAGTCACCATTAGTTGAAAATTAGTCCCACTGCACATGTTTTCCATAGATTTTTATAGATTTAGATACCCATTTAGCTAAAATGGGCTTCATAACGGTTTTCCAGATCTAGGGATAAGTCGCCTAGAATGGCATAAGTGTCCAATTAGGTCAAAATTTTAGAATTGACGACATTTCAAGTCTCCATTCCAGTCCTCAACACATTTCTAGGTGCACATCTTCAATTCTACAATTTTTTGTTTTGTTTCATGGTCATTTCTAGGTCATTTAATACATGTCTACATACTACACTATGTTTTCAAAAATTCTATGTTTTCCAAGTTTACACTTGGTGGTGAACCCCCTTCTACCTATTTTCAACCCCTAGAACTTTCCCTTTGACAAATTTTAATCCTCTTTGCATTGAAATCTCTAGGGTTTATTCTTGAATGAAGTGTAGTTCTTTATCCCTCTCCTTTTAGGTGCAAAACTATAGAGGCGCAAGAGGTGACAAAAATCTATGGTTCACCTACCTAAATAACTCTATCTCTCTCTCAGGTCTGTCCATCCTTGTATCCCTCCCACCCTACCTAGATACAACTCTATCTCACTCCAACCCCCTCTCAGGTCTCTCACTCTTTCTCCCAAGTCTCTCCCTCTCAAGTCTCTCTCTCACTCCAACCCCTTCTTAGGTCTCTTTTGGGTCTCTCTCTCTAGTCTCCCTCCCTCAATCCCTCCCATCCCCTCTCTCTCATGTCTCTCCCTCCATCTATCCCTCATACTCCCTCTCTCTTAGGTGTCTCAATCCCTCTATCATTCCCACCCTCTCTCTCTCTCTCATTTCTCCATCCCTCCCTACCTAAATAACTCTCTATCTCTCTCCCTCCATCTCTCTCATGTCTCTCCTTCTCAAGTCCCTATTTTTGGTTTCTCCCTCCCTCCCTACCTATATAACTCTCTCTACCTTTCTCCCACTCCCTCTCTCTCCCTCCCTCTCTCTCAAGTCTCTCCCTCTCAAGTTTCTCTCTCTCTCACACTCTCATGTTGCTCTCTATCTCTCCCTCTCAGGTCTCTCTATCTATCTATCTCTCCATCTCTCTCTCATGTCTCTCTCTTCCTCTATCTCTCCCACCCTACCTAGACAACTCTCTCTCACTCCAATCCCCTCTCTCTTAAATTCATAAAATTATGTATTATTAATATATAATAAATATATTATATATTATATGTTACATATATACTATATATTTTATATAATATATACTACATATTATATGTTATATAATATATACTATATATTATATAAAATATATAAATTATATTATATATTATATTGTATGCATAGGGAAAAGCTTCAACATATTTGAATTGCTTAAAAATGGATATCTATTACTTAAGCATAACAGATATCCATTATGGACAAAATGGGTACCCATTTTGTTTTATGTAAACTATAAATATGTACACATTATACATATTATATAAATAATATAATATATTAATATTATATATTATATTATTAGATATATAATATTTAAAATATTTATATTATATTATATAAATATTATATATATATATATCTTATATATTATATATCCTTATATATATAAATAATATATTATATTATTTATATATTAATATATTATATAACCTAAGATAAAATATACATAAATATTAATAAGAATGTGTTAATTAACGGATATCGATTACAAAATAAAAGATATCTATTTATATCGGATATCCATTTTGCTTTGGTACTTGGCTTGGGGACTACCAAGTCTAAAATTCAACAGCCCCAACGTGTTTACAGGGGTTCTAAGAGTATTTTGGACTTCACTCTTTGTGCTGACAACTTTTCTTTTCATCCAATTTTGATGAAACGAAACTTGGGTTTGTTCAACAAATTGTTAACATTCTACCGATATAAGATATATTTTATTTTGAATTTAATAGATAATTATTATTGATTTTCTACATGCACTATGTGTAAGGTTTTGATTGATAGGTTGATTGAAAAACATCTATAATGGGTAAGTGCACAAATATGGTTCCCAAAAAGAGGACTTAAGTGGACACCTTTTTTTTTGAAATCGGGAAATACTAACCTTGGACGTGAAATTGAGGATAGTTACACTCAAAATTTTGAGATGGAACAAAAACAAGGATCGAAGTGCTCCAAGTCTACTTTCTAAACTACTAATTTATTTTTAAAATGGTTGAGATTAAGGGGTTAAAACAAGGGACATACACAAATTTGTGTTGTTTTTGTCAGAAAAACATAACATAGCAACTCTTGTACGACCCTAGAAAGGTGTAATTTCTTTTAGTATTTTTAAAATCACTAAAGTCAGAAGTTAGCTAACACTATTTAGTTGATGCATGATTTTTTTGATAATTTTTTAATGAATATTTGATTTTTTACTATTTTTTGAAGTGGACACTTCTAAAAAACAAAATTTTGGTCGTGCTACCCCTACAAATTTTGGAAACTAATTGATTTTATTTTTATTTTTTAAAAAAAAATTTCAGAATGGAGTCTAGTTTCTAAAAATGTAATTTATTTGAAATTTTGATGAGCAATTAATTTATAATGAAAAAAAGACCAAACACTACTTTTTGCCAAAAAAGAGACATACAAACAAAATAAATTATGCATGAAAGGCTTAAAATTGCTAGAAAGTGAAAAAAATTACATTGTTGGATAACTAAGAGAGAACGTAACATTACCCAGATGTTCAATTTGTTTGATATTGAACCACGTGCAATCTTGACGGTGAGCACGAATTCAATTATGTGAAATATTATAGAATTTGCAAAAACATGTCTATGGTCATTAGGAATGCCCTCCAAGACTTTGGGTTGGTATTCCAAGGCAAATACCAATCCTAAGGCTTGGGGATTCCCAAAGCAAGATATAACATGAGTGCATTATAGCGTGTTCGCGTTATATCTTAGTTTTGACATGGTTTTTTGCTTCTACGAGAAACATGTCAACCAAGACATAACACAAGTGCATTATAACATGCTCGTGTTATATCTTCCTTTATGTTAAATTCCACTCTATTTAAATTTTTTGGAAATAGGATGTCATTTAATTACAATCCTAAACATTATTTATTTCACCATATATCTTAAGTCCTTAGAATGTGTTCAACAACACTAGGATTAGGAAGAGATTAATATTTGATGAAATAATCATGTTAATTGACATTTGTAATTAATTCTAAATTTTAAAAGCATGTGTGGATGCCTTGAAATTAGCTCCTATAAAATAGGAGCATATGGGCTCACATATGGTAGGTGACAACTCACCTTGAGTTTAGTTAACTGGTTGGTAAATTGAGTACATTTCAGAAATGCACCTAGGTTCCTACAAAATAAGGATTTTGATTTATGCATGTTGAGGTCCTATAAAATAGGACGTGATATATATGAGGTTTAGTTCAGTGAAGTTTAGTTGAAGTTCAGTTCAGTTATGGTTCAGTTATCTTTAGTTAGTTTTAGTTGAATGCTAGTTGGCTTTAGTTAACTTGGAATGCATGGCTAATAACTTGAGTTGCATGATAGAGAATAGGGACTACTTTCAATTAAGAAATGGAGGATCATGCATGCACATTGTTTTGCATGAATGGTGTTGAGAAATGTTTCAGTTAACAAGAAATATCTTGGACCCACTTTGGGCGCCCAAGTTGGCTTCTTGGTATTAGCTCCTTTGCATGTTGAGATATTTTTGAAGGCTTAGTTAAGTGGGGCCCTCTTTTGGGCACCAACTTTGAGGATGAAGCCTTAATATATTTACAGAATAAAGGTTGAGTTATGACTTTAGTTTGGGACACCCAAATGGATGAAGGAGATGATTTGACATTGTTCTTCATGACACAACTCTACTTGCATGAGATAGGCGTACCTTTTAGGGTCAGGGCTTGAGCATTGTTATTGTAACTCATTTGGAGTTTACAATGTTGATTAAAGTCTACTTATCTCAAGCAAGTTGAAGAGAGTTTTTATCAGTTGTTATTGCAGTTTGTGAAGAAGATTGGTGAAGGAAAGAAGAAGCATTTTCAAGCAAGAATTGGATCTATTGTATTTCAGAGTTTGAATAATAGAGAATAATTCTTGGTGGAGTTTTTTTCCGAAAGGGTTTATCCACGGTACATCTTGTGTAATATTTCTATTATCCTTTCTAGTTCTTCTATCAAATTTTGTCTACATTCTACAATAGTAAAATGGATTAATCAAGATAATCACCCACAAAGAATTTGTAACAAAAGGAAAAATCTTATTTAGATCAGCAATCTTAAAGTTTTACAGAGTATTAAGCTAAAAAAACACCTCATTTTTCAACAAAAGTATGTTGATGTATTTGTATGTTTGTATGTACATGTATGCTTGTATGTCATGTATGTATGCATGTATGCATGCTTGTATTTATGTATGTATGCATGTATATGTCAATGCATGTATATTGTATGTATGCCTATATGTATGTAAGATTGTATCTACACATGTATCTATGTATGCTTGTATGGATGTAGAATTGTATGTACATATGTATTATGCTTATTTGTATGTAAGTATGTGTAAGAGAGGGGGGCCAACCACTGCAAGGCCCTAGGTCATGTAAGTTCAAGAGCAGAAAGGCTGCCCTAACTTACCTCAGTTTAAAGGATGGTTAGGATAGAAGGGATGAGAATGATGAATACTATGTGTCCTTCGATCACTTTACAATCCTGAGATCTGAAGGGAGACTAGGTGAGTCACTTTTTAAGGTCAACTCTAAATCTCAAGTAGCTCTCTATTCGAGGATAAAAGCGTAGTTATGGATCGACAGTGCGGCGTGCTGGCATCTCACAAGCACGCTAGCATCCATACGGCTAGAAAACCAAAGAGATGAGGCTAAATCCTCAAGAAAATAATGCTATACTAGTCTAGAAGTTTCTTGAATAGCAGAATGAGATTAAGAAGAATGAAATGTAAAAATGAATGTGATAAAAGAAATATATTACCGCAAGGGTGACAAAGATGATTTTGCACAACAATCTTCTCGCTAGCTTGCTCTGAGATCTCTCCAACTACACATAAGAAAAGGGGGAAATGTTAAGGCTATTTAGGGGCCTGCCTCAATCAAACCCCCATTTTGGTGTTTCCACCTCCACGGACAACCAAGTTTGCAATAATAGGAATAAAGATAAACAAAAGAATACAAGCTACGTAAACAAAAGACACTAAAAAATAGTATGTGCTTAACCAAAGATGATAGAGGAGATGAGAGGAGCTTACCACCTCCATCCAAAGTGCTCAAGGCTTGTGGAGGAGAAAATAGGAGGAACTCAAGCCTCTACTGCAATGTTGTTCATCCTGCGCTTGCACTATTAGAGTGATGGAGTGGTAGATTGCTGCAATGGAGTGTAAAATGTTGCTACAAAGATTCAATGGATGTGAAAATAGGGAGAGTTCTCAAACAATCTTACCAAAACTTCCTCCAAACTTTTGTTGACGAGAGCTATGGATGAAAGGGTGAATATTATCAAGAAAAGGGTGAAAAATGATCATATTCGGGTTGACCAACTGAAGAGGAGTGTTACACTTCGACTTCTAATCAAAAGTGTAACATCTCTATAGACTCCAAATGCAGGAATCTGCTAGGGATGTAAGCATGCTGCGTGGATGTTTACACGCCACATGGGCATCCTTGAAAGAAACACCTTCACTGACACACAAACAAGGCACCAAGTGTGATGTTGATAGCGGGCTTAAGTGGAATTAAGCCTCTGCCTTAGGGCTTCTAAAGTGTAAGGGGGTAAAAGGGAATTTGCATTAGGGGTGAAAATTAATGCTTATACATTTTTCCCCCACTTTAGAAAGAATGAGTACTAATGAGTACTTTAGTAAAGTAGAGTAGTAAGGAAATAATAGAGTAAGAGATGTATACTTGAACTGACAAGGAAGCAGAGCACGGTCTGGTGAACCCAAAAGTGTAGGAAAGGACTTCATAGTTCCATGAAACTACAAAACTGAATATGAAAGTGCCTCATAGGCTCACAATCCTACAAGGGGGGTATCCTACAAGAAATCTCACATGAAGGAAACTAGGAAAATCACCTTACAGATCCGTGGACTTGCAAGGAAGGTATCCCCCAAGAACTCTCACATGAGGGAGATCAAGTAGAGTGCCTTTTTGGCCCACAGACGTGCAAAGAAGGTATCCCCCAAGAACTCTCACATGAGGGAGACTGAGTAAAGGGGACTCCGTAGAGTTAGATAGGGAAAAATGTTTACCCGCAGATAGAACACATCAAGAAGCAACCGTGCAGGCCAGTGAATGAACAATCACACAAACCATCACTAAATTGTAAGACTTTCAAAGGGGTGGCTCGGGAACCCTTCAAAAGGAAGGAGGGTCCACTCAAGGGGTGCATTGTTCAAAAAGTGAGGTCTAGTCGGGCTGCCCCCATGCTAGATTCCATAGAACTTATTAAGATTTTTTGAAGGGGTCCCTTGGGAACCTGGCATGAAGAGGAGGGGTCCACTCATGGGAAACACTATTCAAAAGCTATCGTATTCCTTCTCGAATTGACTCATCACCAAGGAATCCTTTTGAAATATGTTCACTTCATCAAGGAATTCTAAAGGAAGGAGATGCACTCATGCGAGGGGAAGACCAAGACCGTTCCCACTTCTGAGGAGGGTTTCCAAGTCATTTCTTTATGAACCAATGATGAAGGAAACATGTTTCACTAGGGTTTCAAGTTGAGAATGCAATTCTAAAAAAGGAGTGTGTGAAGGGTCTTCAAGAAAAGATTTGTTCGGTAATGAACGTGTTTTCTAAAGACCAAGTAATGTAGAAGAGGCATTTTCACACATGAAAGGGACAAATTAAGCAAAGATGAGAGAAAGATAAAGGGAAAGGTATAAGAAAATAGATCACACACAAAGGGCATAGGGGGATCTGGTTTAGCGGGGTCAGATCTACCTTTATTCATATATATTAGGTAACCACGGTAAGAGGCGAAAGATCATCAATCCCCAACTAGATCAAAAAGAATGCATGAAAGACAAATTAAAAATAAAAATTGGGTCAAAATGGAAGGAGGCCTAAATTCTCTTGGTGTTTTGCATCGTCCCCAATTTATCAAAATGCAATCACAAACATGGAAGAATAGATATACATATAGAACAAGTTTTACCGCACAAACACCATGCTTGTATCCAAGCACCAACAAGGGTGACGAGGGTCATCTAGGCACATATAGCATGATTACATGGGAACAAATCACAACACATACACACATCTACTCGAAAGATCAAGAAAAGGGTCTCCCCTAACACTGGTCAACCAAGAGGTCATCAACTTCCCACTCTAGATGATCATAGGGGGAAGGATGATGAGCCTGTAGTGGTGTAATGTTAAGGGGAGTAGCTTCTAATCCTCCCACAACAAGGGCCAAGGCAGAGGGACCTATGAGATCTCCATTGCTCAACTCTTGTGGGTCCAAGGTCAATGACCTCACAAAGATCGCTGACAAGGTCTAAAATTCATCCACCAAGTTAAACATACACTTAACATGAGTTCCATGCTTCACCTCAGGGCACAAAGGAGTTTTCACCTGAGGTTCAATGCTAGGCTCACTGAGAGACTTGGGAGCGATGACAAACTTGGGGGAGGCTAGGACTGGTTTTGTTACTAAGATAGAACAAGTCAACTTGGGGCCACCTTTTAGAGAAGGTGGGCTCTTCTTACATCATCCATTGTTGGAGGGAGCCATGCTCTACCTTCTTCTTCATTGGAGGAGGTGAACTCCCCACAAATAAAACAAGGAGGGCCTAGGGAAAAGAGGAAAGAACTGTAGTGGATACAACCAAAGTGTTCACCATATCCACAAGCTTTGGGAAATCCAAGACATCTGGGATGAAATTCAACAAGGGTGGCTCTGCCAAAGGAGTGATGAACACTTGCACCTTTTCAGGCACATGTGTGCTCACATGGGGATCTGAAATAGATTTACAGATGGAAGGAGGAAAAGAGGACACAACAGGAGCTGCAATTTTCTCCTCCTCCTTCTATGAGGAGGCTTACTCAGCTAGGAGGGCCTTTCGTTGATGCTTGTGCTCACATGCAAGATGGTTTCTATGGATCTTCGAATCAGAAGTGGAGATCTGTGAAGGGACGAAAGCATTTTGTTCAGCCATGGGAGTGTCTTCTATAGTTTTTTCCAATTGAAGGATGGAGTCTTGAATGGGAGCAGAAAGAGTAGGTTTAGAAATGGTGGGAGTAGTTGACACTAACGCCTTGGTTGTGAGCCTCTTCACATTTACTATTTTAGGAGTAGGAATAGTAGGAGGCCATAGAGGTTGAGATAGAGAGGAATCTCCATGAAGGGATTTCTTTCTACCATACCGAATGGGCCTAGGCTCTATGGGTAAGACAAGGAGCTCAAATGCAAGACGCTTGGACTTTTTCCAAGAGGGCACCATGGGATTCTCTCGTAAATGTGAGATAGAAGCAGATGGTACCATGATAGGGTGAGAGGAAGCATCAGGCTAAATAGAGGAAGTGGAATCGTGACCACTTCTCTTCTCTTCTACGTGCCTTAGTGGCATCACTGTCAGCCTTTAGGTAGGCTCTATGTGAAACAACATAAGGTGAAGGAGGATATCTCACTTTCGGCCTAGCACGCACCTTCTTATAGTTTTGATACATGCGGTGTAGAAGGTCCTTCCTAGGTGGGAGAGTACCAATGAATGCGGGCCAAAATTAATCTAAGGTATAGCTGCCACATGCAACTAGTGGTCTATAACCGATGTCATGGACAACATGTATAGGACCTCCATGAATGAATTTCAAACACTTGTGTATAATTGAGGGAACTATGTTCATAGCTACTAGCTAGGGGATACCTAGCTTCACTTTGAAGAGTTCAGACCTCAAGATGATGTCAAACTTAAGGATTACAGATTTAGGTCCAACAAGGACTAATAGGATAATAATCTCTATAGGAGGTACAAAATGTCTATCGTGTGTGCAGAAAGTACTCTTAGGTGCATCATAACCATCCTTATGCAATAATTTAATGAACATGATCTCCTCAATTATGATATTCACTTGAGATGTCAGATAAACCAGAACACCTGCTATAGTATTCCCATTTATCCTCATAGGAATGTAAAGAGAAGATGGATCTCTATTGAAGCCCATTGATAGGTCCTGTGAAGTGAATGTTATATTGCACGTACCACTAATTATAGTCTGTGCAGAGGGAATAGGTTGATTTAAGAAAGAGGCCATCATGCACACCAGCAGTACTTCTACAAATCCTCCTAAGGTTTATGAGATAAGGTAGTGACCCAATTAAGGTTTCATTACAAAATACTTTGGAACCTTCCAACTATGCCTACTAGGGGTTGCAAGTTGGGTTGTGATGCGAGAGCCTCACAACACTCCTAGGATACAAGGAAAGGAGATTTTAGTATCACAAAATAGAACCAAAATGGTTCACGTCAGGTTCACCAAAAATGTAAGAGAGGGGGAAAAACCACTGCAAGGCCCCAAGTCACAAAATGCCAAGAGTGGAAAGGCTGCCCTAACTTACCTCAGTTTAAAGTATGGTTAGGATAGAAGGGATGAGAATGATGAAGACTGTGTCCTTTGATCACTCTGCAATCCTAAGAGCTGAAGGGAGACTAGATGAGTCACTTTTTAAGGTCAAATCTACGTCTCAGGTAGCTCTTTGTCTAAGGACAAAAGCACAGTTTTGGGATGACAGCATGACGCACTGGCCTCTCACAGGCGCGTTGGCTTCCGTACAGCTAGAAAACCAAAGAGACGAGGTTAAATCCTCAAGAAAAGACTGCTAGCCTAGTCTAGAAGTTTCTTGAACAACATAATGAGATTAAGAAGAATGAAATGTAAAAATGAATGTGATAAAAGAAATATATTACCGCAAGGGTGATGAAGATGATTTTGCTCAACAATCTTCTCGCCAGCTTGCTCTGAGATCTCTCCACCTACACATAGAAAAAGGGGGAAATTTTGGGGTTGTTTAGGGGCCTACCTTAGTTAGACCCTCATTTTGGTGTTTCCACCTCCATAGATAGCCAAGCTTGTAACGATAGGAATAAAGATAAAGGAAATAATACAACCTACATAAACAAAAGACACTACAAAACAGTGCATGCTTACTCAACCAAAGATGATAGAGGAGATGAGAGGAGCTTACCAGCTTCATCCAAAGTGCTCAATGCTTGTGGAGGAGAAAATGAGAGGAACTCAAGCCTTTGCTGCAATGGTGTTTGTCCTACACATGCACTATCAGAGTGATGGAGTGGTATATTACTGCATTGGAGTGTAAAATGCTGCTACAAAGGTTGAATGGATGAGAAAATGGAGAGAGTGCTCAAAAAATCTCTCCAAAATTTCCTCCAAAATTCTGCCGATGAGAGCTATGGATGAAAGAGTGAAGACTATCAAGAAAAGGGTGAAAAACGGCCATATTCGAGTTGACTAGCTAAAGAGGAGTGTTACACTTTGACTTCCAATTGAAAATGTAATGTCTCTGCATACTCCAGCTATAGGAATATGCTAGGGATGTCAGCGTGCTATACCGACATCTACGCACCGCACAGGCATCCTCGATAGAAATGCCTCCATCGACACACAAACATGGAACCAAGTGTGATGTGGATAGTGGGCTTAAGTAGAATTAAGCCTCTGCCTTAGGTCTTCTAAAGTGTAAGTGGGTAAAAGGGAATTTGTGTTAGGGGTGCAAATTCATGCTTATAAAGTATGTATGTATTTGCATGTCTTTAGAGGGAGGGAGAATTTTAAGAGAGAGAGAGAGAGAGAGAGAGAGATTCTGGAGAGAGGGAGAGGCGGTGGAAGTGAGTTTAAGAGAGAGGGAGTGGGAGAGAAGGGTTTGGAGTGAGAGGGACTTAGCTAGGTAGGGTAGGAGGGGATATAGGGATGGAGAGAAAGAGAGAGACAGGGGGTGGGAGAGAGATAGGGGGGAGAGAGACAGAGAGAAAGAGATAGTTATGTAGGTAGGATACCAAAGGGAGATACTTGAGAGTGTGAGGGGGGGTGAGAGGGAGAGACTTGAGAGATGGGTAGTGAGAGGGAGTGTGAGAGAGAGGGAGTGACAGAGAGAGGGAGTGTGAGAGAGAGGGAGTGATAGAGAGAGGGAGTGTGAGTGAGAGACCTGAGAGAGGAGAGGGTGTGGGAGGAGTGACCTGATATAGGTAGAGAAAGAGGGGGTGGAGTGAGAGGGACTTATCTAGGTAGGGTTGGAGGGATAGATAAAGAGAGGGGAAAGAGAGAGAGAGAGAGAGATAGTTACCTAGGTAGGTTGCCAGAGGGAGAGACTCGAGAGAGAGAGAGGGTGGGGGGGAGAGACATGAGAGAGAGGGAGAGAGAGGGAGTGAGAGAGAGTGGGAGGGACATAGAGAGAGATGGATAGAGGGAGCAAGAGAGGGTGGTAGGGATTGATTGAATGAGATGTATGTAGAAAGAGGGAGAGGGTAGATAGAGACAATTAGAGAGGGTATGAGAGAGGGAGGGAGGGAGAGGTGAGATGTATAGATAGAGAGGATAGGGGTTGAGGGTATAGGGTTGAGGGATTAGGGTGGAGGACCTATAATGTTGATGGTTTCTAGGGTATTAGGGTTTAAGGGTTGAGGGTTGAGGGATTAGGGTTGATGGTAGAGGGTATTGGGTTGAGGGTATAGGGTAGAAGGTTTAAGGGTTTAGGGTTGAAGGGTTTAGGGTTAAGGGTTTAGGGTTGAGGGTAGATGGTTTAGGGTATAGATTTGAGGGTATATGGTTGAAGGATTAGGTTGAGGGTCCAATGTAAAGGGTAGAGGGTATAAGGGTTGCAGGTTTAGGGTTTAAGGATTGAGGGTTGAGGGTTGAGAATTGAGGGTTGAGGGTTTACTGTATAGGGTATAGTGTAGAGAGTAGAGGGTGTAAGGATTTAGGGTTTTAGGGTTGAGAGTAAAGGATTGATGGTATAGGGTATAGGGTCAAGGGATTAGGGTTGAGGGTCTAATGTATAGGGTAGAGGTTATAGGGGTTGAGGGATTAGGGTTTAAGGGTTGAGGGTTGAGGGTAGAGGGTAGAGGATTTAAGGGTTGAGGGATTAAGGGTTGAGGGTTTAGGGATTAGGGTAGAGATTTTTCTTGGATTTAAGGGTGTAAGGGTTGAGGGATTAGGGTTTAGGGTAGAGGGTATTGGGTTGAGGGTTGAGGGTTGAGGGTAGAGGATAGATGGCTTAACCATTTAGGGTTTAAGGGTTGAGGGTTTAGGGTTTAGGGTTGAGTGTTTAAGGGTTTAATGTTTTAGGGTTTAGGGTTGATGGATTAGGGTAGAGAGGGAAGGATGGATGGATAGAGAGAATGAGAGAAAAGGAGGGAGGGATATATATATATATATATATATATGAGGGTTGAGGATCCAATGTATAGGGTAGAGGGTTGAGAATAGAGGGTATAGGGTTGACAACCTGTAAGGTTGAGGGATTAGGGTATTGGGTTGAGGGTATAGGGTTAAGGGATTAGGGTTGAGGTTACATATGGTTGAATGATTGGGGTTAAGAGTCCAATATGGAGGGTATCAGAGTTGAGTGTTTAGGGTTTGAGGGTTGAGTATTGAGGGATTAAGGGTTGAGGGTTGAGAATTGAGGGTTGGGTGTTTAATTTAGAGGGTAGAGGGTTTAAGAGTTGAGGGTTGAGGGTTTAAGGTTGAGGGTGAAAGATTGAGGGTATAGGGCTTGAGGGATTAGGGTAGAGAGTTTACTAAGAGGTTTTAAGGGTTGAGGGATTAGGGTAGAGGGTAGACGATTGAGGGTAGAGGGTTTAAGGGTTTAGGGTTTAAGGGTTGAGGGTTTAGAGTTTAGGGTTTAGGTTTTAGTGTTAAAGGTTTTATAGGGTAGATGGTAGAGGGTTGAGGGTTTAGGTTTGAGGGTAGAAGATTGAGGGTATAGGGTTGGGGGATTAGGGTTGAGGGTTGAGGGTCCAATGTATAGGGTAGAGGATATAGGCGTTGAGGGATTAGTGTTTAAGGATTGAGGGATTAAAGGTCAAGAGGGTTGAGGGATTAGGGTAGAGAGTTTACTAAGTTGGTTTAAGCATTTAATGGTTGGGGGATTAGGGTTGAGGGTAGAGGGTAGAGGATTTATGGTAGAGTGTAGAGGGTTTAAGGGTTTAGGGTTTAACAGTTGAGGGTTTAGGGGTTTAGGGTTTAAAGGTTGAGGGTTTAGGGTTGAGTATTTAAGGTTTTATAGGGTAGAGGGTAGAGGGTAGAGAGTTTAAGGTTTGAGGGTTTAAGGTTGAGGGTAGAGGATTGAGGGTATAGGGTTAGGGGATTAGGGTTGAGGGTCCAATGTATAGGGTAGAGGGTATAGGAGTTGAGGGAATAGGGTTTAAGGATTGAGGGATTAAGGGTCAAAAGGGTTTGAGGGATTAGGGTAGAGATTTTACTGACTGGATTTAAGGTTTTAAGGGTTGGGGGATTAGGGTTGAGGGTAGAGGGTAGAGTATTGAGGGTAGAGGGTAGAGGGTAGAGGGTTTAAGGGTATAGGGTTTAATGGTTGAGGGTTTAGGGTTGAGTGTTTAAGGGTTTATAGGGTAGAGGGTTTAGGGTTTAATTTTGAGGGTAGAGGATTGAGGGTATAGGGTTAGGAGATTAGGGTTGAGGGTCCAATGTATATGGTAGAGGGTATAGGGGTTGAGGGAATAGGGTTTAAGGGTTGAGGGATTAAGAGGGTATAGGGGTTGAGGGATTAGGGTTTAAGGGTTGAGGGTTGAGGGATTGAGAGGGTATAGGGGTTGAGGGATTATGGTTAAGGGTTGAGGGTTGAGGGTTGAAGAGTTAAGAGAGTATAGGGTTGAGGGTTGAGGTGTTAAGAGGGTATAGGTGTCGAGGGATTATGGTTTAAGGGTTGAGGATTGAGGGTTGAGGGATTAAGAGTGTATAAGGGTTGAGGGATTAGGGTTTAAGGGTTGAGGGTTGAGGTATTAAGAGGGTATAGGGGTTGAGGGATTAGGGTTTAAGGGTTGAGGGTTGAGGGTTGAGGGATTAAGAGGCAAGGGGGTTGAGGGTTGAGGGTTGAGGGTTGAGGGATTAAGAGGGTATAGGGGTTGATGGATTAGGTTTTAAGGGTTGAGGGTTGATCATTGAGGGATTAAGAGAGTATAGGGGTTGAGGGATTAGGGTTGAGGGTAGTGGGTAGAGGGTAGAAGATTGAGGGTAGAGGGTATAGGGGTGTAAGGGTTTAAGGTTTAAGGGTTGAGGGTTGAGGGTTTAGGGTTGAGTGTTTAAGGTTTTACAATGTAGAGGGTAGACAGTAGAGGGTTTGAGGGTTGAGGGATTAAGAGGGTATAGGTGTTGAGGGATTAGGGTTTAAGGGTTGAGGGTTGATGGATTAAGAGGGTATAGGGGTTGATGGATAATTAGGGTTTAAAGGTTGAGGGTTGAGGGATTCAGAGGGTATAGGGGTTGAGGGATTAGGGTTTAAGGGTTTAAGGTTTGAGGGATGAGGGATGAGGGATTAAGAGGGTATATGGGTTGAGCGAAGGTTTTAAGGGTTGAGGGTTGAGGGTTGAGGGTTGAGGGATTAAGAGGGTATAGGGGTTGAGGGATTAGTGTTTAAGGGTTGAGGGTTTAGGGTTTAGGGTTGAGATTTTAAGGGTTTATAGGGTAGAGGGAAGATGGTAGAAGATTTGAGGGTTAAGGGATTAAGAGAGTATAGGTTTTGAGGGATTAGGGTTTAAGGGTTGAGGGCTAAGGGTTGAGGGCTGAGGGTTGAGGGATTAAGAGGGTATAGGGGTTGAGGGATTAGGGCTTAAGGTTTGAGGGTTGAGGGTTGAGGGATTAAGATGGTAGAGGGGTTGAGGGATTAGGATTTAAGGGTTGAGGGTTGAGGGTTGAGGGATTAAGAGGGTATAAGAGTTGAGGGATTAGGGTTGAGTGTTTAAGTGTTTATAGGGTAGAGGGTAGAGGGTTTAAGGGTTGAGACTCTCCATCCTACCACACCTCTCTATTAGCTCTCTCTCTCTCTCTCACTCACTCCTATGTCTCTCCCCTCTATCCTTAACCCTTAACCTTATAAACCCTTAAACCCTTAACTCTTAACCCTCTACCCTGTATCTCTCTCCCACTCCCTCTCTCTCTCAAATATATCCCTCCTACTCCCTCTTCCTCTCTTAGGTCTCTCTCTCATTGTTCAATCACTCCCACTCTATTTTCTCCCTCTCCCTCTCCCTCCCTCTCCCTCCCTCTCTCCCTCTCTCTCCCTCTTTCTCTTCCACTCTTTCTCTCTCCCACTCTCCCTCTCCCTCTCCCTCTCCCTCCCACTCTCCCTCTCTCCCACTTTTTCACTCTCTCCCACTCTCTCTTTCTCCCACTCTCCCCCTCTCTCCCTCCCTCTCTATCTCCATCTCTCCCACACTCTCTCTCTCCCTTTCTCCCACACTATCAATCTCTCCCACTCTCTCTTTCTTGCACTCTCCCCCTCTCTCTCTCCCTCTCTATCTCCATCTCTCCCACACCCTCTCTCCCTCTCTCCCACTCTCTATTTCTCCCACTCTCTCTCAACCCTACACCCTTTATCCTTAAACTGTAAACTCTTAACCCTCTACCCTTAACCCTAAGCCCTTAAACCCTAAAACCATTAAACCCTCAAGCCCCCCTCCCTCTCTACTATATATATCTCCTCTCCCTCCCTCTACCTTTCTCTCTCTCTCTCTCTCTCTCTCTCACATTCAAAAACTCATGTCTATCTCCTCTACTATAAGGGTACATGGGAGAGATATAGAATTAGGTTAGAGGGTATAGACAAAGAGAGAAAATAAATCTATTAAAAAAACCATCTTTCACATAATGCAAATGCGTTTTGAAGAAGTAGACATATGGTCATTTTAGAAAGAAATAATGTGCTTGCATTATAATGCAAGCATATTTTTTCTTGCACTAAAAACGGTAAAAAACTCAATATACCCATGATCTCAACGCCCACATTTTGTATATTCTCCTGGTTCTGTGCACATGGTGACAAAAAGACGCTTTGTGATGATGTTGTGAAGTGTGCATGCATTTTTTTCAATCAGTTGTATGCTATGTTACAATCAATTTTATATTGGTTAATCTATTTTTGAGTCTGACAAAGAGTTGGTGCCAAGTTCTAATGTTTTGTGGAAATATGAAATCAATTGAAATTGAAGGATTTTGATGAAAAGATGATTGTGTTTTTTGGTTGATCTTCTCCAATTTAAGTTAGGGTCAAAAGTACCCTTGATGATTTGTGGATCCTCGTATATGCTTTGCATTAGGTTTAAAAATTTAATTGGCAAGTTTATATAATTGTGCAATTTAAAATGTGCATTGACAACCTAAGGTTATAATGACAAATAAACTATGGTCAACATGGAATATCAAAAATATCAAAAATGAAAGCAAGCCATAATAGAATGAAAGAAAATGTGTAAAGACTTCACATACCTAAAAAACTAGAGCTTCAAATTGAGGAGTTCAACCCAATTATGTATCCTTTGATTCTCATTTCTTCAAACTCCTCAACAATTTGACTTTTTCAAAAGCTTGTTTCCCTCCAAACTTCAATTGTATATCACTTTTGAATGGAATTCAAACTTGAATTGATATTATATACCTTTCAATGTGAAAAATTGACTATTTCATGCAAAGGTGGTGGAAAGATCATGGAAAAAGTGGTGGAATGTGAAAAAAAATGCATGCACACTTCACAACATCATCACAAAGCGTCAATACATTCACATACATTAATTTCAGTTAAACATTTTTTTTGAAAAAAAACATCAAAAAAATTGACTAAACGTTGGAATAAGCCTCAAATTAGGCCAAATTTATAAATGAAGTATCCTAAAATCACCACCAAAACACCTAATAACTCCAAATAGTCTTTAGCTAGGTCATAAAACACTAGATTCAACCAATTTTAGGAATGGAAAGGCTCAAATTTAGATGTTCAACAAAACCCTTACTTTATACTCCCAAACAAGCTTTCCAAATGAGGGTTTATTAGAAAAGAATACTCCAAACATTCACATGATCTACCACTTCTTGAAACACATTTAGAAAAATTTTCCCATGCTTTAGGAATAAACTTACAATCTCATTGAATTCTCTTTCCTCAATCACCAACTTGTAACCATCCATTTTCAAACTTCTATATTTCTTGAGAGGACAACAACCAAACAATGGATTCTTGTTTTCCCCTACACAAAACAACATGCACACACCTTACACAACCTAAAACTAATCTACTCCATCAAAATATAGAGCCTAGATCATGGAGTAGTCATAATGAACCTTCTTAGACTCTTAAACCCCCCTAGTGCACCAAAACAACATCTCTTTGAGGCATTTTTTTATTTAACAAATGAATTACCTTGTGTATTGATGCAATTAAGGGAGGTCCTGTAACACAAATCAACACAAAATCAACCAACAACAACAATTCATAAAATTCTTCATTTTCACCAATTCAGAAGTCATCCTTGTAGCATAGCTAACTCACTCAACCAACTACCAACTTACCAAGTATATCTTTTAGAGAAGGTATTCTCAGACCAAGACCTGAACCTTCTCAAAGTCCCAACAAGGCACATAATAACATATCAACAATCCACAATAGGCTTCTTTGTTACAACTTCATCAAAAATGGATTTCTACACCAACTAGGCCTCAAATTAGGCCTCTTTTACAAAGTACCTTATCATAAATCCTCTTCCAAAACACCAAAATCAATTGGGCAGAAATCTATATGTTATCAAACAAAGGATTCCACCATTTTTTTCCAAAAGTTCACTCACCAAAGTGCCAAATCACAAAACCCTCTTTTTTACCCAAGAAACTAGGGGTTTATTGAAAAACACTCATCCAACCCTCACACAATCTTATGAATACATCAAAAAGGTCTTAAATGGCTTGCACAAACTCAATTCAATAAGAAACCATGCTGCCCCAAAACAAAAAACACTTTAGCATATCAAAACCACTCGAAATCTAATGGAAAACTCAAAATTTCACTCTAGGGCTTCATACCCAACACCCTTTTAGACCCCCCCTATACAAAAACAACATCCCCTCACTTATTTATTGATTATGAAAACCTATTCAACCAATTACATTAATCACAGTGAGTGGAATGGGCGAATTTACATAATTGAGACCTTCAAAACCCTTTAATCAAGGCACATAGACCTGCAACAAGAGATTCAATCCAAACTACCATTAGTATTGGAGTTACAGTCTCAAATAAAATGAAAAAAACTATTAACACATGCTCTAAAGTGATTCAAGAAGATTTATATTCAAAACCTCTCTACACGGTCCACATCAAGGCTGCAAAAGACAAAGAAATACAAAAAATCTGAAAAAATAATGATTTTTCAATTCAATCTTCCTTCAAATCTTAAAAATCAAGCTTTGAATTGATGTTCTCTAGAATATATATGATTTTTCCCATAAAAATAACTTTCCTAATGCCTTCAACTTACATTTAAAATGGTATGATCATTTTCCTTCCTTAAAATCTGCTTTTTACAACTTTACAATTTTGCCCTTTTGCACAATTTCCAACTTACCATTGTTTTTTGTAATTTTGAAATCTAAAGCATCTAAACACATAGGAAACATAAAAAATGACTCATTACAATGTAAAATTGTCTTATTGACCTTATTTAATGCAAAATTTCCAAAATTCTAAAGCCTAGACAACAACTTCTTGAATTGACAATTTTCATTTAATGGTGCTCTTGCACCATGTATGCTTCCATATTTTGTATACACATATATATGACATAATTTTTAAGGAAGTAAAATAAAACATCATTTCTCAATCCTTTATTATGGATGTTCTTACCACATGGCTTGTCCATTATTCCATTTTGATCCTATCTTGCAATCATGGCATGCCACATTACCACATTTCTTTAAGGCATTCCATTGAAAAATATCATGTGACCTTTGTCTATGCTAGAAATACTCTTGTACAAGATGATTGTAAGTATTATTTATGAAGAATTGAATGACATATATTTTGATTTATTTGAATGGATATATTTTTGAGGGGTATGTGCAGGATCATGATGGAAAAAACAGGCCATTAAGTGGCAATGAAAACTTACAAAATTATAGTTAGGAAACTTGGCATAAAATTTTGAATAAGTTATCTATATTATTTCAAAAACATGTAAAAAATTGAATTTGTAGAAAATTAAATGTAGTTTCTAAACTACTAGACCTTTATTTAAAAAAAAAATCTATTTGGTGAAAATTTGAAATTTCAATGCAGTAGTACTTAAATTTTAGGGTAAAAATAAAAAATAGGTGTCTATCTGACCACCCTAACCACAATAAAATGATAATTATTTTTTATAATATTTTAGATATAAGTATAGGACTCATGTCCCGATGTGATGCATATTTTTTAATAATTTTTTTCCAAGTAAATAATTAATTATGAATTTTTTATTACAAGTTTTAAAAAAATATAAAACTCATTTGTCTAACCACCTTAACTTGGTCAAAACTTCATGAATTTTTTTTTTTTTTTTTTAATCCTATAGTATGTGAAGCATATTTTGGATTCAAAAAATGTGATATTGTTTGAAAATTATAGATGTTTTTCAATCAACCTATCAATCAGGACTTTTTTCGTAATTTAAATAGAAAATGAATAATAACTATTTATTCAATTCAAATTAAATAATAATTTATATGGATGGAAAACTGAGAATATTCTTAAAAACCCCTTTTCGTTTCATTAATTTTGGGTAAAAAAAAATTCGTCAGCCACATGGGTCATCATATCACTTACATATCGCCACTTTTTACCCCATCATGATCTTGCACATACTCGGAGGAACTAATATTCGTCTTGTTACCATTCTACAGGTAAAATTATCTGTCATGTCAAAGAAACAAACAAGGAAGAAACTAACAAACAAAGAGTATGAAACCTTCAAACAAAAGGAGAGAGATTGGGTGGCAACATATTGTGAAAATAAGAAATTGGAAATGATTGACGAAAACAAGCCAATTGAAGTAGAACCTCAACCGTCAAAAAGAGAAAAGGAACTGGCAACACAAAAGGCATGAATGTGAAAGAATCTTGGTAAGATAGATTCAGATACCATAGTTGGAGACACATCCTCTATGACAAGTGAATATGAAGGGACACCATTAAGCAAAAGAGAATATGGAGGAAGACCATCTACCACAGGTGAATATGGATGGACACCATCTACCACAAATGAATATTGTTGGACACCATCTAACACATCTCAAGTTGAGAGTACAACATCATTCAGATTTGAAGAAGAAGGTATGCCATCATCCCCACGTGAACCTATAGGTATGTCTTCTACTCCACCCTCGATCGAAGCTATGAAATCTATCCCACCTCAATTAAATATTGATGAAATTCCTAATGTTGAGATGTATGTACCTAGGAGAACACCACCTAGAATTTTGAGTAGAAAGCCAAAGTATTTGATTAATATTGATGAGGATATTTTGCAACACATGGAAGGTAATATTTCAACACGTACTTGTAGAAGATATGCTGATAAGATTTGGAAATTATTCTATGAAAGGGTAAAAGAGACCACAAGATGTCAACTATTTGTTGAAATGATGCAGAGTGTAAAGTATAGAAACATCATGAAGACTCTTGGTTTGAGAACATCGAATGCATCAAGTGAAAACACTATTGTGAAGAATCTAATGGATGCTTATGAGAGTGTGGGTAAGACTTCACACTCAAAGGATAGTAATTTCCTACAACGTGTCATTACATCGACTTTGGTAAGCTGTCAAACAAAGAGAGATCGTCTCATTAAAAAGATGAGTGAACAAATGAGAATTAGTAGAAAAACTTTATCAAGAGTCATTCAAAGGCGACAAAGAATTGAGAGCATTGATTCAATTGAATTATGGACATTCTTGGGGAGACTATAATGAAAATATAAAGAAGTTGTTGAAGCCTTGAGAACACTAATTGAAGAGTATTGGAAGAATAACACAGGTCCATCTTAGAATCAAAGGGATGTGGTAAGAAGGAGAATCGATAGTCAGAACCGTGAGCCACATCCAACACAATTTTTGGATATGACTCAAACCCAATTTTTTTGTAAATTTCAAAATGATTATCCTCAAATTAGTATTTCTCAAAGATTTTTTGAAATTCTTAAACCTTTTTATGTCAAGATAAATCACACACGCACTACTTCTTGTTGTAGACTACATATTGAATTCTCTAACCATTATGATTTTTATCGTTCTATATGTTTAGATTTGAATACTAATGATGTTTTGTAGGATTGTGGCACATAAGCCCCACCAAAATCTTCAAAAGAGTTCTTATCAAAATTTTATGTGAAATAGAAGATGGTTAGATATTCTATAGGACAACATGCTTGGATGGTTCATGTGAGTGTTGTGATGGCTTGCAGCATATGCTAGTATGTCAACATATGGAAAGCACAAATGAGGTGGGACATAAACTAGTAGATTTCAAGAAGTATAAAATAGTGGCATATGCTAGAAAGTATGGGTCTTAAGAAAAAAGGTGTGATTTTATTATTTAGAAGATTCTAGTGTATCAGTTTATGTCCATGTTTCGTTACAATATATTGTTTGAGTATGCAATGCATTCCCATAGAGCCTGATGGTTGGACACACAATTAAAGCTATGCAAGAACACCTTTCTAGTTGACAACATAGTATCAATGGCTGAATTTGTAGAGAACTACACTCTATAGCCACAACGTGAGGTACAGTCATAGTATTACAACTCCACATAGGTTTCAATATTTGTGCACATATCATTCATTCATGCATCTGATAGTATAGAGGACCAAAGGAAGGTATTGAGGGAGTACCACTTTTACATTAGTGATGATCACACAAATTCTCCATATTTTATGCAAGGTTGCTTCCAAATGTTTTATAGTGGTTTGGCTCAGAGGGGCATAACATACAAACGAAATATAATATGGTCGGATAACTATGCAACATAGTTGAAGAACTCACGCATGTTCTTCAAGTTGTACAGGATGCATGTCATTACAAGTGTTCAACATATTTGGAAATTTTATGAGGTCAAGCATGGAAAGGTGGAGCATGATGGAATAGGAGCATGCGTGAAAAGAGTTAAAGTATAAAGACAGTGCAAATTTGACAAGTGCAAGATAAATTGTCGAGTGGTGTAATTCTTCGATGGGTCCAGGTAATGAAGGTACATCTTTAGCTCATAGATTTTTTTGGTTGATGGATGATACTAACATTGCACCATATGAGGAGTTTTGTACACAAATAGGATAAAGTGAGCTACACCCTTTCATTAGTTCAAATTCAGGTTCATGGAGTATCGATACATGGAAGATGGCATGATTTTGTTCTTCATGTACAATGCAAGCCTGGAATAATTGTGAGTCAGGGGTCTGGGTTGATAAATGGTTGACAAGTTATCTTAGCCCACTTCACATGTATCACCCTCTAATGGCATTGGAACTAATATAGATAGAATCATCGATCGACTTTGACCACAGATCAAATCTAGTTCAACCAGGTAATATATCTACTTGCTTAGTTTTTGAAATTCCATATTCTTATCTTACTTTGCAGTGTATTCGTAATGTTGAATAATTTCAAGAGATTTGTTGCACATATCAATGTAGGGCATGTTTATGCAGTTATTACAGATGAAGAGAATGAAGAGGGAATGAACTATTACTTATGTCATTGTGTTGAGGCCAAAAAGAAATTGGAGGCCCTAGTTATAGATGGAGAAAAAATTGAATACCCTATAGGATCAGTTGTGGTTACTGGAAAGTGGCTTAGAAGGTACCCACATAAGAGTGTTAAACATTGGTTGTTTTAGGAATTCCACATGTATCGTAAGATTCTTCATTACTCTTGAACCATTTTGTGGCATCCAATGTTTGTTTGACCAAATATGGGAGTAGGCCTTTGAACAAGACCTTGTCGAAGATTTGTGAGTCTGACCATGAGATAATACTTGACACAATAAAGAGTAGAGCAGACCCGGATGGTTCCTTGGATTAATTTGTAAGTATATGCACATTGGTTCTTATTAATTTTATACTTGCATGCACATTAATTTTTTTGATACCAATTCTATCATCTTCTTTTAATTTTCCTATTTGTAAGTAACCTGCTAAACATTGATTGGTGTCCCCTTGTAGAAAATGTAGATTTATGAGCCATCCAAGAGAATCTCAGCCAGAAAATTAATGCAACATCCTTATTTTGATGATCTTGAAAAATATCAATTATGATTTTAATCCATTAAAAAAGTGTATGTGAAGCTTCGTGAGGGAATTTCAAGTTATTCATTTGAAGTTAACCTTATCATGAGCACCTATGATGTAGACATTAGAAGAGCATCTCAAATTTCAAGATATTCTATTCATGAGAGGTGTTGTGTGCAATAGGTATGTTGGAACTCCCAGTGAAGATGTATGACTAGGAGTGACTGAGTTGAGAGACTGTCATGCCTATTTGTAAGTGCCTTCCATCTATTTTATTTCCTTTTTGGATGCTCTTTATTTTTCTTCTTTTACTTTGCATATTTGTAAGTAAACTACTAAAAATTGATTGGTCTCTCCTTGCAAATTTTTTTGACTTATGATCCATCGAAGAGAATCTCATCCAAAAAATCAATGCAAAATCCTTATTTTGATGATCTTGAGAAATCTCAATTCTGATTTGAAGCCATTATAAAAGAGTGTGTGAAGCTTTGCGAGGGAATCTCAAGTTACTCATTTGAAGTTAACCTCATAATGAGCACCTATGATGTAGACAGTATAAGAGAATCTCAAATGTATGAGTGATATTGTAAAAATTTGTGAGGAAAGACTACTTAAGGCATTGTAATGAGATTTACTTGTAATGAAATTTATTGAAATAATGAAATTTGGTGCAAGGGCACCAAGGTTATTGATCAAATTTGGTTCAAGGAAGTCTTAAGTTAGTTTTGTGTTTTGAGTTTTTTCAATTGAATAAGGTCATATTAGACTAATTTATAATGTAATAAATCATGTTAGTTTGTTTTGGGGTCATTTTGGAGTTCATGTTGTATATTTGTCAAAATGATGTAAAATTGAAAAAATTGAAAAGTTATCAATGTGAAAAAAGTGCAAAAAAATGTAAAATTGAAGTGATTATGATAGAAATATAGAGATAAAATCAACTCACTTCCACAATAGAAAAGGATTCCAACCTCCTTCCTTCCCTCAAAAATCAATCTTGGCTAATTTTCAACTTTGCAACTAGTCACTCTTGTAGGTTTGTAGACCTATTTTTCCCACCTTAACTCTCAGAATTCCTTAATAAACTTTGCAAAAAAATACCATTTTAGGCACCCATTTAAGCCTTCTTCAACATACGTCAAAACCTCATAATAATCTTTTGGAATAGCTTTCACAAAACAAGCAACCCCCCTATATTCTTCCTATCACATGCAAACCACCAATGGGCATCATTAACCAATCTACCAAACCACCAATTCCTCCACTTTTAGGGCGTGATAAGCCCTCTAACATAAAAAACTCCAAAACCATCTTCATTCACAAGTTAGGAAAGGGTTTATTGGCATACAAACCAAACCTCTTAAGACATCTTAGTAAAATAGAGTACCTAAAGATTATCTTAAAATAGGGAATATAGACTGACCCTCAATAATTGGCTTCTAAAATGAAAAAAATCACTTGAAATCCAACCAAACCAAAACTAAAATGGAGTTAAGTCTTATGCCCACCTAATTACATTGAAAAGAGACCACACTTGCTCTGAGCTACGTTCAACCGACTTGATCCCTTAAGGGTCCAAAGTGCAAAAGGGCAACAATCTTTGATGGGGTATTACTCAGAAACTGTGGCAATTACAAAATCTTTATCTGAACCTATGAGATCATGTTGGGCTCGTCTACAAAAAAATCTCTTCTTTTTTGTTCTCTCGAAGAGGTTTTCCCGTGGTGTCTAGTTTTCACTTCATGGAAAAAGTGTCAAATGCAAGCAATGCAAAGTTGCAAAGTGGTGCAAATTTTGTTATGTAGCTCGTGTGACCAAACAGACTATTCCAACATGTCCAAAGAGGTATTTTTACACTAGGCATGGTCTTCTTTCGCACCCAAACATGTTGAATTGCTCTGATCTACGTTCAACTAGATCGATTCCCTAAGGGTCCAAAGTGCAAAAAGGCTGCAAACTTCAGCATGTTGTTACTCAAATGTCGTGATACTTAGAAAATTCTTGTCTAATCCTACATGATCACGTTGGGCCCCTCTACAATAACCTCTCTCAATTTCTACTATCACAAAGGAATTTTCTTGTGGTGGCAAATTTTCACTTGGGGAAAAATTTGTCAAATACAAGTAGCTGAAAGTTGCAAAATGGTGCAACTTTCATTCTGCAGCTCATGTGACCAAATGGACTATTCCAACGCATCTGAATAGGTATGTTTACGCTAGGAATGGTCATATTTTTCACCCAAACACATGTAATCACTCTGAACTATATTCAACTAGATCGATCCCTTAAGGGTCCAAAGTGCAAAATGGTTGCAAACTTCAACATATTGTTACTCGATTACCATGATTTTTAGAAAATTCTCATCTAATCCTATGAGATCATGTTGGCCCCCTCTACAATAACCTCTCTCGGTTTTTTCTATCTCGGAGGCATTTTCTTGTGGCAGAAAATTTTCACTTGGGGAAAAAGTTGTCAAATGTAAGTAGTTGAAAGTTGCAAAGTGATGCAACTTTCGTTCCGTAGCTTGTGTGACCAAATGAACTATTCCAACGTGTCTGAATAGGTGTTTTTATGCTAGGCATGGTCCTTTTTCACACCCAAACATGCGGAATCACTCTGAGCTACGTTCAACCAGATCGATCCCTTAAGGGTCCAAAGTGCAAAATGGCTGCAAACTTTAGCATGTTTTTACTTAGATACCATGATGCTTATAAAATTCTCGTCTGATCCTATGGGATCAAGTTGGGCCCCTCTACAATAACCTCTCTCAGTTTTTTCTATCTCAGAGATATTTTCCCGTGGTGGTGAATTTTCACTTGGGGAAAAAGTTGTCAAATGAAAGTAGTTGAAAGTTGCAAAGTGGTGTAACTTTCATTATGCAACTTGTGTGACCAAAAAACTTGTTCCAACACATCCGAAGAGGTATGTTTATTCTAGGCATGGTCCTCTTTCACACCCAAACATGCAGAATAACTCCAATCTATGTTCAACTGAATTGATCCCTTAAGGGTTCAAAGTGAAAAATGACTACAAACTTCAGCATGTTGTTACTCAGATACCGTGACGCTTATAAAAATATCATCTAGTCCTATGGGATCACGTTGGTCCCTCTACATTAATCTCTATTGGTTTTTTCTATCTCAAAGGCATTTTCCTATGGTGGCGAATTTTCACTTGAGGAAAAAGTTGTTAAATGCAAGTAGTTGAAAGTTGCAAAGTGGTGCAACTTTCTTTCTGCAGCTCATGTGACCAAACAGACTATTCCAAAACATCCAAATACACATTTTTACACTAAGAATGGTCATTTTTCACACCCAAACATGCAGAATCGCTCTGAGCTACGTTCAACCAGATCGATCCCTTAAGGGTCCAAAGTGCAAAATGACTACAAACTTCAACATACTGTTACTTGGATATCGTGATGCTTAGAAAATTCTCATTTGATCATATGGGATTGTGATGGGCCCCTCTACAATAAATTCTCTTAGTTTCTTCTATCTCAAAGGCATTTTCTGGAGGTGGCATGTTTACACTTTGGGAAAAAGTTATCAAATGCAAGTAGTTGAAAGTTGCAAAGTGGTACAACTTTCATTCTGCATCTCGTGTGACCAAAAAGATTGTTCTAATGCATCCAAATAGGTATTTTTACGTTAGGAATGGTCCTCTTTCGCACCCAAACATGCACAATCTCTCTAAGCTACGTTCAATCAGATCAATCCCTTAAGGGTCCAAAGTGCAAAATGACTGGAAGCTTCAGCATGCTAATACTCGGATACTATGATGCTTAGAAACTTATTGTTTGATTCTATGGGATCATGTTAGGCCTATCTACAATAACCTCTCTCAGGTTTTTCTATCTCGGAGGCATTTTTTCCATGGTGGTAAATTTTCACTTGGGGAAAAAGTTGTCAAATGCAAGTAGTTGAAAGTTGCAAAGTGGTGCAACTTTCATTCTGCAACTCGTGTGACCAAATAGACTATTCCAATGCATCTGAATGGGTACGTTTACTCTATATATTGTCCTATTTTGTACCCAAACATGCAAAATTGATTCGAGCTACATTCAACCGGATTGATCCCTTAAGGGTCCAAAGTGAAAAAGGGAAGCAATCTTTGACATGCTATTACTCGAAAACCGTGATGCATACGAACTCTTTGTCTAAGCCTATGGGATCATGTTGAGCCCCTCTATAATAATTCTCTCGGTTTTTGTTATCTCAGAGTCGTTTTCCTATGGTGTCCGGTTTTCACTTGATGGAAAAAGTGTCAAATGAAAGTAGTGTAAAGTTGCAAAGTGGTGCAAATTAAGTTTCACAATTCATGTGACCAAATAATTTTCTCCAACACATCTTGATAGGTACGTTTATGCTAGGCATGGTCCTCTTTCACACCCAAACACACAGATTGCTCTGAGCTACATTCAATCAACTTGATCCCTTATGATGGCATGGAAAATAATTGAAAAGAGAAACATACACACGACTATTGAGAAGTTTGATTTTTCCACACAAAAAGCGTATGATCATTGGAAACTCAAATTTGGTGGTTTTTGAAGAGTTTTACGGAGAATATCAATCAAATATCTTTGTTTTTTTGTTAATTTATGTGCATTTTCTTCATTTCTAGCCTGTGTACGGGTCCGTACAGTAGGAGTTTTCTCTAAGATGATCTGAATTTGTTGTAGAATGGTTTTAGCTTTGAAAAAAAATTATTCTTGTGGAATTCTATTAAGTTCCAAGCAACTTAGAAGTAGATTTCTGAAACAGGTCTGAACTTGCTCATACAAGGGTTTGAATGTAATATGTTGAAATAGGCCATTCCACCTATTGTTTAGGTTGTGTCTTAGTGGAATGGGCCTGATGTAAGTAGGATAGGGAGTAGGTATAAGAAAGTAGCAGTGTTAAAGGCATTGGAAGAGATTAATAATGTTGCCCCTATTGAAAATTTAGAATTTAGGCCTTAAAAGCAAGGCTAGAAGAGGTGAAAAGAAGAAATTTCTTGAGAATAAGTTAGAATGGGTTGGAAATAGTGTGAATTTGTGGATTTTGATGTGTTTAAAATGTTTGCAAGCACAGGGAAGGTCAAAAGTATGTTATGGCATGATGCCCTAGTTGGGAAAAGAGGGGTTTTCAATGAAAAAGAGAGGTTTGAGGGAGTAAAAGTGGGTAAATTCAGGGGGCAACATAATTTGGTGGTCAATTAAGTATTTGTGGGTAGGATGAAGAGTGTTGGAAGAGGTTTTGAGGTTGTATGAGGTTTGGGTTCAGGTTCGGGGGTTTGGTTCGCCGGTTTGGCCAAATTTTTTTGGAGGTGGCTTCGCTTCGTTTTGGGTTTGTTAGTACAAAAAAAATGTAAAAAATAATACATATATATGCAACCTAGATGAATTAGGATTAGAATACCACATAACATCATATAAACAACAAAACCACCATAAACTTGAATTTCATTTAAAACATGCATGATAAATATTCATCTTTGAAACTTGAATTGTGGTAGCTTGATATACACAATCTATTGATGCCAGGGTTCAATTTGTATGATTTTGAAAAAAGAAGCCAACTGAGTAGATTATCAACATTCATCAGAAATCATAAGATTTTTTTTAGTACACTAGCCATTTTTATGTCTTCTTGTAGTCTCAAACATTATTTTGTATCATTGTTACATTGGTCTTGAGAGTGGTAGCTTAATATAACTCCACAATACAAAATCTTGTTTACTTGTGTAGTGTAATAGTGGCATAGGTAGATTTTTCTTTGAAAGAACCAAAGGGTGACTGCAAAATTGAAGTGTATAAACACATATCTTTTTGTAATATCAAGGATAATTTTTGAAATATTTTTATGAATCATTTCATTCAATACCAATTGAAAACATGTTTTTTGCTTTTAAATAAAGTTGTTTAGTATCAAACAATTAATATTCAAGACAAACCATGAAGGACAACAATGATCAATGCTAGGTCTAACCAATTAATAAGTATACACATGAATAATTCAAGCATGTAAGGTCTAGAAGCAGTTAAATATAAAATAATTCCAATCATTGATCTATATTCAGATTGATTTACATTAGGAGAATCATCAACTTTAGTGAGTTTACAACCTATAACCATTGGAGTGTTAATAGGATGACATCCATCCATTTGATATTTCTTAAGCATCTCTCTAGAATATTTGGTTTGAGAGAGAAATATACCACTTTCAAGTTGAGAAACTTGAAGACCAAGAAAGAAAGTCAATTCTCCCAACATTGACATTTCAAATTCAGATTCCATAATATTTGAGAATTTTTTTCTTAAAGCAACATTGTTGCAGCAAAAAAGGGTATCGTCAACATAAATTTCAACAACCAAAATATTAGTACCTTCAATCTTAACATAAATATTATTGTCAACACCTCCTCTAACAAATCCATTTGATTTCAAATGATTATCCAACCTAGAGTACCATGCCCTAGGTGCTTGTTTTAAGCCATATAGGGCAATTTTCAACCTGTAAACATGATTAGGCTTATTTTTGCAAAAAAACCCTTTAGATTGTTCCATATAGACCTCTTCATCTAAATAGCCATTCAAAAAGGCAGTTTTGACATGCATTTGATAAACAGTGAAGTTTTTATAAACAAAATAAGATAAGAATATTCTAATAGATTCTAGTCTAGCAATAGGTGCAAAGGTTTTACCAAAATCGATACCTTCTTGTTGAGAATAGCCTTTGTAAACAAACCTTGCCTTGTTGCGAACAACGTTGCCATTTTCATCAAGCTTATTTTTGTAAATCCATTTGCCACCAATGACATTCTTCTCATCAGGTCTTAGGACTAACTCCCAAGTTTGATTTTTCTTAATCTGATTTATTTCTTCCCACATAGCTTTAACTGAGCATTCATCTGTGAGTACTTCATCATAATTTTTAGGTTCAAATTCAGTGACTAAACAAAAGGTTGTGTGCTCTACTATTTGAGCTTGTTCTTCGATTTTAGTAGCATTTCTTCGAGTTTGAACTCCATCATATCTATCCCCAATAATCTGATCTTTAGGATGATATCTAGCAAGAGATTTTGAAGGATTTTTGGGCACTCAATTTTTAGAACTTGTTGTTTCATCATGTTTAGGACTTTCTATTTCAACAATTTCAAATTTTATCTCTAGTTTTGTTTCTATTTCTTCCTCATCAATTTGCACAAGATCAGTTCCTAAATGTGGTCTTTCATCAAATTTCACATTGGTTGCCTCAAAAAATTTATTAAGTCTTTTTTTATAACATTTATAGGCTTTACTATGAGTTGAGTATCCCAAAAAGATACCCTCATCACATTTTGATTGAAATTTTTCTAGATGTTCATCATCTTTCTTGATAAAGCACTTATTGTCAAATATTCTAAAATGTTTTACACAAGCAGTTTTTCCATGCCACAATTCATAAGGAGTGTATTTTGTTTTCACCCTAAGTTGCACTCTATTTTAAATGCACACAGCTATATGAATAGATTCTTTCCAATACATGTCAGGCAACTTAGCCTCATCTAACATTGTTCTTACTATTTCCTTTATAGTTTTGTTTTTACGTTCAACTACCCCATTTTGTTGAGGTGTTCTAGTTGCTACATATTTCCTTTTAATACCATGTTGTTCACAATAATCAAAAAATTCCTGAGAGGTGAACTCACCTCCTTTATCAAATCTTAGGCATTTAAGCTTTAAATCTGATTCTTTTTCAACCATTTTACAAATTATTTTGAACCTTTCAAATGCTTCTGATTTATGTTTAAGAAAAGTAACCCAAACCATTCTAGTATAATTATCTACAAACAACATAAAGTACTTTTCACCATTAATTGACCTTGTTCTAGTTGGGCCACACAAATCTGTATGCACTAACTGTAAGGGCTTTGTTGAAGAAAGTTATTTTGTCTTGAAACTAACTCTAGTTTGTTTACCACTTAAACATTCTTTGCACACAAATTTTTCTGGTTTTTTGACTGGTAAACCTCTAACATTATGATTTTTACTGATTCTAACCATATTTTCAAAGTTTATGTGTCCTAATCTTTTATGCCATAAAAACCTTTCTTCAACTTGACCCATTAGACACATACCTTCATTTTTATCATTACTAGAGGTTTCAAGAAGATTATAGACATTACCTTTAGTCCTTCTCCCAGCTGCAACAACTTTTCCAAACTTGTTCTTGATCTCACATCCCTATGAAGTAAACATAACATGATAACCAATATCACAGAATTGGCTAACACTAAGAAAGTTGTGCTTTAGGCCTTCCACATAATACACATTGTAGATAGGTGTGTCCTCATTTAATAGAAGTGAGCCTTTACCTCTAATCTATATACTAATGTTATCACCAAACTTCACATATCCACCAGCATAATCTTCAAGTTTGATGAATTTATCCTTGCCACCTATCATGTGGTTAGAACAACCACTATCTAGGACCCATAATTCCTTCTTTTTAGAATGAAAATAAATTTGGACCAACATTGTTTGTTCTATGCTTTTAACACTTTTAGGTCTCCAAATTGTTTTAGTTTTCTATTGTTTATTATGCAGATCAATTTTACATTGTTTGACTGTGTCCTAAAGTGTTTCATTTAAAGCATCCGACCTGATTAAAAAAGCCAAAGTACTACTTATGTCCAAATTTTGGTATTCTAGAAGTCATAATCCTACAAGTACTTACTTTATGGCCAAATTTGTTGCAAAAAAAAAGTAACCATAAAAGAAAGGATTGAATCTGTATGATGTTCTTTTGTCTTTAAAGGAATCAACATGATTCTTACTAGATTCAAGATGATTTGGACCAGAACTCTTGTTTTCAGAAGAAGCTTTTTTCTTTGCATTATCAATTGAGCATTCACCCTTTTCAAACCCAACACCAATTTTATCTTTATTCAATTTCTGCTTGCTGAGCATCTCATTAAGTTTTAGGGTACTTTCAACCCTCCAATTTCCTTTCTAAGAAAAACAACTTCTTGTTCCAATTTTTTAATTTCTTAATCTTTGAAACTTACTGTTACTCAAACAAAATTCCTCAACTCTCTTAGCTTCTTCAAGTTGATTTTTTAGAGAGACTATTTCTTGATCAGGTTTATGTTCCTGAGCAAGACTTGATCTGATTTCTATTCTTGAGCAAGATTTTTTTTTTTTGATTTTTTTTAATTTCCTTTAAGGCACATTTTAATTCACCTTCTAGATCTATTTCACCATCTTCTAGATCATTGTTGTTAGTCTCTTCTTGAAGTTTGACTTCAACCATAAATAAAGTCACATCTTGCAGTTTGACTTCAGCTATAAATAAAGTCTCATCTTCCTTAGCTAAAGAGTCTTCTATTTTAGTGTCAGTTTCATCTTTACTAAACAAACTTTTCTTCTTTTTGAAATTGATTTTTCTTTTAAGTTTATAGGCCTTCTTCTTAGGAAGTTTATCAGATTTATCATTGTCATTGATTTGATCATGATAGGGGCACTTAGCTACAAAGTGTCCAATCGTGCCATAGTTAAAACACTTAAAGGGAAGTTTTCCCTTGTGTTTTCCAGAACCTTTTTTAATTTTTCTAACAAAGTGGGTTTCTCTTGAATTAGAATATTCCAATTCATTGTCATCTACTTTTTATTTCTTTTTAGTTGTAAAATCAGTTTCTTTTCCTATTGAGTTGTTTTTTTTTGTTCTCATTTCATAAGCAGTAAGAGTTCCTTGCAAACTATCTAAGGTACGCTGATCAAAATGTTTCTTTTCTTTAAGGATTGAAACCTTATATTCAAATTTAGGTTGTAAGGTTCTAATAACCTTTTTAACCACATCAAACTCCTTTACATCTTCTCCTAATCCTCTCATAGCATTAACAATTTCATCTATTCTTACGAAATATTCAGCCACTTTTTCATCATCCTTCATTCTCATTTCCTTAAACTGATGTTTGAGAGTAAGGATTTTTGATATTTCGACTTTGTCATTTCCTTGATAAATGGTTTCAAGTTTTTCTCAAATTTACTAAGCATATTTACAATGCATGACTTTAACGAAAACATCTTTAGTTAATCCACACAAGATGGCATGCTTAGCTCTAGCATTAGTTTCATGCTTCTTTTTCTCAACAACATCTATGGGTATTGTGGGTGGAATAGTATACCCATTTTAAACTATGCTCCAAACATCAAGATCTATTGAAATAAGATATGTTTCCATTCTGATTTTCCAGAACACATAGTTTGTGCCATCAAACAAAGGAGCTGTAATCATAGAAGTGCCTTCATGAGATTGTGACATCTTTAACAGACTCCAAGACCATAATCAATCCTAGGTGGTTTAGACCTATAAGAGGACCCCACACTCTGATACCAATTGTTGGAGTGAAGATGACATTGAGAGGGGGGAGTGAATCAATGTCTTAAACCATTTTTAGGATTTTCCAAAAAATAAAACATAGATAAATTATGCTCTCAATATTTCAATGATAAATACATTCATGAGTTGAATGCAACCATTAAGTAACTGAAATGAGAAGTATCATAGTAAAACAATGAACATTACATCATTATCACAATGAAGCAAAGAGACCAAAAATGAGACCATGAGACAAATGATTTGCCAAGTGAAAAACCCTCCTGGGGCAGAAAAACCACTCCTAAAATGATGTCATACTGTCTTATCTTTTCAAATCACTATTTTCATTTCCTTATAGGAAAATTTCAGAGCACCCACTCAAGGAGCATCAACCCCTTTTTAGAAACTCCCATTTCAAGGAGCACCAACCACTTAATAATTATCAGAGCAATAATAATATTAGAGGATTTCTCTGTTTCAATTCTTTAACTCCCAAGATGCCTTACTATCTAATACCCTTAAAGATTCACAATTGAATCTTCAAAATACTAGACATATCAAAATAAGTAGGCTATCTCCTTGCATTATATTTGCAAAATGACTATTTCAGAAATTTTCACATATGCTTCAAAGAATAACCCTCTTAGAAAAATGATTAATCACTATATTTAAAATATGTACATAGAAAAATATGCACTCATCCTTTTTGTGTCTTTTACAAGCGGTTTTCTCTTAAATTGAATACAATAAATGCTATATTTCAAGAACCTAGAATGCTATGATAGGTGGACTATCAATAAAAGAATCTTTTCCTTTTACAAAATGTCTTCAACCACAATGATTTGTCCAGAACTAAAAACTAAAAGAAGCTTCCCATAAACATTATCATTCTTCATGATAGAAACAGGAACATTCATAGGCTTCGAATCAAACAAATAGCATTTCCATAAACCTGATAAAGGAGAAAGAATAACCAAAAGCAAAGAATGATAACCTGACACAAGATTCTAACCACCCACTTACTCTTCTTCCATAATCGAGCAAAGAGAAATAATTACCCTTTTAAAACTTTCTTTAAGCAATGGAAATAATACCTATTTTAAGGAGGAATGAAAATAGATGAACACCAAAAGAGTCGTTGCACAACTGCCCAGCTAGAGATCTTCATCTTTTGAGCACCGCCTCTTCTTTCTCTAGCTGCCACTGTCAAATTCTTTCCATGAAATGATTGCAACCACACTCTCATGGAGTCGGCTAGGGTTCTATTCACTTGTACATAGCAATTTTACCCTAAACTCATTCAAAAAAAAATCACATATGATAATCATTTCAAACCTACAAACAAAAACATCATAATAACCTTTGATACTACTACCCCTGAATCCTTTATTCAATATAATCATTTTGAAGTCTAATGAAAGAAAATATTTTTATTAACAAACAATCATAATGCTTGTAAGTCCGTGGTCAAATTATTTTGCAAAGGATGTCAACAACCATCATTACCACATCACCATTTACATCAAACTATCAATGCCAAGAAGTTGCCAAGTCATTTCAAAGTGACTTTACACTATGTCAAACTAAATATCACCACTAATTTATGCTTAGGGAAACCTAATAGGGTTTAGATATTTTCAAAGCCGATTCCTCAAAGTTTAGCATGCCCTACAGAGGCTTAATTTTCTTTGATAACAAAGACTTTATATCTCTTTAGAGCTGGACACCATCTATGGTGTTAAAAATGAATAATTCAATATCCTCACCAAAGGTAATATTAAGCATGAGATAATTCAAAGATATTCACCAATGTATTATGATGAAATACTAGCTAACCAGATTCAAATGCTTTAGCCAAGGTAATTGCTAGAAGACAAATGTACAAATTATAAACCAGATTTCATGAAAACTTAAAAAGTCACCTTCCATTTTCAAAAAAAATGCAAAGAGACCCGATATCAAATATTCAATGTGACCTTATCTCATTTAGCCAAGTCATCAATAGTTTCTAAAGAGAATTATATGAAACCAGATAAAGACATCACATGCCAAGATGAACCAGATAAATATCAATGAAGCCCAGATCAAACTGAAAAATGATCAACTAAACCAATATACCTATGACATGCAATAATAAGAACCATCCTAGTGGAACTGTCCACATTAGCATCATCATATAGAAACCTGAAACCAAGATTCATGCATGGAAACAATTGATCGCTAAGATCAATATAAAATGATTAACTTCAAAAACTTGCACCTGTGAAGATGACAATGTCTTAAATTTGAAGCTAATGCATGCCCTATCACAATGAGTACAATGAAAAAATCAGTACCAACATGTACATGTATCAACAACTGAAATCGGTAACTGCATGCCATGAAAAGACCATGCAAAGAAATTGTCATCATCAAGAGCCATCAAGAATATATCATGTTGAGATAACTTGCAAAAGATCAAGCTGAATATGAAGAACATAAAGATCCTGTAAGAGACCCAATCTGAAGCAGTAAAAATATGAACCTCAAAACAAGTGGATTTTTCATCAAGGACAAACAATGATCACAACTGAGAGCCAACATAACATCTCCTACAATTTCAAAAAATAAATATCAAATACAACCTAAAAGTAACAAATTCAATAAAAATAAACAATCCTTACCTCTTTGACCTCCTCATCGACATGGTGACATCTTGGCGATGAATCAACAACCGTTGATGAATATTTTTTGCACAAAATCTCCTCCTAGAACGCTAGCACAAAATTTTGGGGTTTTTTTCCATGGGCAACAAGAAAAAATAGTCACAAATGAAAATGAATTTTGACATCTTTTTCTTTTCTTTTAACATTCCACAACACACTCACATTATGGGATTGTGGTGGTCGAGCCTCAGGCTCGACACACCAAGGCATAACGCGCTCATGTTAAGAGTTTTCAATTTTTTTTAAAAAGTGGCCACAAAATTGCTACCCATCCTCATGCGCCCGCCCCTATAACTTTTAAACGGTTATAGATTTTTTGAATTCAAAAGATGCACCACACACCATGCTTCACAAACTATTATTTTGAAAAAATTAAATTTCATAATTTTTTGACCAAGTTAGGGTTGTCGGACAAATGGTTTTTAATATTTAAAAAAAATTATACTAGAAAATTCATAACTAATTATTTACTTGCAAAAGAATTACAAAAAAATATGTGTCACATCCGTGCATGTGTCCTCTACTTATATTGAAAGATTCAAAAAAAAAAATTGCTCATCATTAGGATGGCTAGACAAACACTTGTTTTTTATTTTTTTCCTAAAAAATTTAGTACTAAAATTGCAAATTTTAACCAAATAGATTTATTTTTTTCCAAAATGGACTAGTAGCTTGGAAACTACATTCAATTTGCTACAAATTTTGTTCTTACATATTTTTCAAATAATGTTAATAACCTATTCGAATTTTTATGTCAAGTTGTGTAACTTTATTTTTTGAATTTTCATTGCCACTTAGAGGCCTAGTTTGGCCCCTCATGATCCTGAATTGACCCTACTTTCCATTACCCATGCTCTTCATTCTCCTTACAAATTTGGCTTCCACATCATCAAGATCCTCCTGATTTGATTCCTTAATCTCTTATGATTTGTCAGCCTTAAAAAGAAATTTCAACTTTTGCACCACTATTTGTACCAAATTCTCTCATCTCAAAAGTAATTAAACAACAATACAACTAATCTCTAGTATATTGATTTAAATTTGCAAATTCCTCAATAGCAGAAACTTTGTGACTAAAGGATTTAGGAAGAGTTCTAAAAAATTTCTTTACCGTTTATGGTTCTTTGAGTTTTCCACCAAGACCTTTGATGGAACTAACAACTTCATCTACCCTTTACATATAACTTGTAACATTTCCATCTTTCGACATCTGCGGGTTCTCAAACATGATCTTTAGATTCTACATCTTAGCTTCTTTGACCTTATCATCTCCTTCATCACTGATTTCTAACTTTACCCAAATATCTCTAGCAGTTTTTAGATTCATTAATTTCACTAATTCATAATTAGCAACACCATTTAAGATGGCATACCTTACTTTACTATTGATTTCATAGGCCTTGATCTCAACATCAATACTCCCAGGTCTACCATTTGTGTATGTGCAGTATATCCATTTTCAACAGAATTCTAGACATCAAACCCTAGATAAACTAGAAAACCTTCACTCCTTGTCTTCTAGAATGCATAATCTAATCCATCAAACACTTGAATATCTTTCTTGTGCGCCATCCCAAATCTACCTCAAGTGATTAAGATTTCTTCCATGTAACTTTTCTCTGATACCAATTATTGAATGCATAAGATAACTGAGAGGGGAGTGAATCAATTGTACCTTCAAAATTCAAAAACCCTCACAAACATTCAGATCCATATTTATCTAGAATTAACCCTTAATCTATTATAATGATTTAGCATAAGAGGCAACTAACAAAAACTAAAAAAATCAACAAAATGCACAATAGAACACCAAATTTATGTGGAAAACCCAAGATGGTAAAAACCATAGTGAGGATTAGCTCACAATATAAAGTAATATCAACACAAAATATAATAGGGCGAGCACTACCCAAGAGAAAGAAAGGCTCACTACCAGAATAGAAAAGAAGACAAAGAAGAGTGTTACAATGAGAAATCCATCTCAAAGCAACATAAAAATCCAACATAGTATCATCAACACCTTCATAGTCTTTTGAAGGAATTGTAGACACCTTATACTCATTGCATTTAGTAATCTAACACATGAAATCTCGTACTACACTTTACAAATTCACACCCTACAACTCTGCAATTCACATTATTCACACTATTCACATCATACTCATCTCTTTTCTACATCTCTCAACAACTCATATTTATACCATCTTCAACCTTGAAAAAATTCTCCAAGGTCAGCTATGCACCTCAACTATGAAAATTCAAATTAGGTTGACACCAAAGCATTCTCGTAGAATGAAGGTGGACCACAACACACCTTAGCTAGGACCTAAATCCACTCATACACACCACACCATGCTTTCACAATTTTTTCAAGTAGTGTAAACACTATTAAACCTTTAAGTACACACTTCTTTTGATCCAACAACTCAAGAACAAAAAATGTCACTTGAATTTTTTTTGGAATATTCTACAAATGCACTGAAATCCAACAAACTTCTTTGCAACCGCTTTCACCTGAAGAATGTACACACCCAATACACTTAGACAACTCTTCCATACACTATAACTTAAAAAAATGAATTCCAAAGCACCAAACCATGAACAAATTCAACTGAAGAAAGATACTAACACTATCAACATTCCTTCAAATACATAAGACCTAAAACCTAGTTGTGGAGAAATGTAGAGCAAAAGAAATTCTCCTAGACACCTTTGTAATCCATAGTTCACACATTGGTGAACACAGATTCCTCTACACAACAATCCATCACACCAAATTTTGAATACAACACCTCTAAACACCTCTAATCAACATATCTGAAACACATATGAATATCTTCAACCTAGAAGAACTGCAGAGCAACACCAGAACACTACTCTTTGAAGTCTAGAACACAATGCAACTTACTATATCCTCTTTTTATCAAATTTTCTCAAAAGCACTTGGAAACGAAGCACCAAAAACACATCCTTATCATATTCAGTACTTCTAGAACCAACTGCAATCTAGCAACTCAACCATACATCCATAGATAGAAGCTTATCAAAGCAATACTAGAGGTTGAAACCAATAGCTTACTAATGATAACATAATTTGCAACTAATCAAAGCATCATTAATGTAACAACATAGACAACAACAACAACTAAACATACTCTTGCAACAATATTCTACTCATCAATGGCAACACAATCTTGTTGACATCAATGACAACACCGACTACTCATACTTATAATAATGGCAAGGTCCTTTTTGGCCTAAAATGCTCTTGCAAAAGCCTATTCGCTAGATTTGAGCTTCAATCCCTTGTTTGCAACCATGCCAAATGATATCCAAATCAAATTAAATAAAATCTAATCTTAAATTTCTCAAGCCTCTTGGATAAGACAAAATAGTCAAAAATACCACCACTATAACCAAAAATTTCGGAATCACTCAGATCTCAAAAAACACATATGTAATATGAAGAGGTTATTTAAATATTTGAAAACCCTTTATGATTTTTCAAATAATTCAAAATGCAAGAGAAGAGCATAGGGAATTTATAAAACTTTACATGAGAAACTCAATCTCTCAATTAGGAATCTAAGAACTTAGATTTATCAAAATAAAAGCTTTGATACCATGTTAGAAATCTGAAATAGATTGAATAACCCAAGGAACCTTTTAAGAGAAATTTAAAGTTATATAAATTGGAAAAACATAAACAATGCAAACCAACAAATTCGAGAGATGTAATGTTAAGATGATAAAATTGCATTAAAATCTTCCAAGATGAAAAAATATAGGCTACCTTTAGTGAGTTTATATAGAACTAAGGAGAGAATGGAGGTGTCAAATCAACTAATAAGAATTGGCTACCAATAACCACCAACACTAAATAAAGTGATGAAAAAATAAATACTCCACCCTTAAAGGGCGGAGATAACTCATCACTTTATCTCCTAGCTATTAAATAATACGCACTTTATTATCATAAGAAAGCTTAATACAAGTGTAGGAAAAACCTATAACTAAGAGAAAATAAAATATCACACTAAAAAAATAAACACCTACATTAACACCTCTATATCTCTTTATCTCTTCCTCTTTATCTCTCTCTCTCTCTATCTATATCTTTATCTCTCCCTCTACCTCTCTATCCATTTGTCTCCATCTTACTCTCTCATCCTTTCTCATCCTCTATCTCTAGACATGTCTCCCTTTCTCTTGCTTTCCCTCTTCTTAGACCTTTGTATCTAATCTCTTTGCCTCTTGTGAACCCCTAAACCTGCAAGTGCACAAAGACGACAAACACTGTTAGTGTTAGATCAAAATGCATGCAAATATGAAGGATTCCCCATGAAATCCACCTATTTAAACTAGTATTAGGAAATGAAGAACAAAACTTAAATAATATGAAAATAAATCCTAATCTAGCCAATAGAATGATGATCTTATGGGGGAATTGGTGTCAATGATGTGTTGCAATTGGCCCTTTCCCAATTCCTACGTTGCAATGTAGATTGATGAAGAAATGGTCAAATCTCCAAAGAGATTTGAGCATAACCTTGCTGCAAATATGAAAATGTGGTGGATGCTTGGATGAAATGAGCAAAATTAGTTCTCAATTGGAGAGAGTAACTTTGCATGTGAATTGTGGATGAAGATTGAGAGGAGAGGTCTCCAATTTATAGACTTCTATTTGGAAGAAGTGAGCAAGTTTGAGAAATGTGGGACAAAAGATAATCCAATGGAATTGTGCCACTTGTCCACATGTGATTGGAGGAGGAATGAGCACATTTTGGCCAATGTTCATGATAAATGCATAAATTTGAATTTGAAATGTTGAGTTGACTTGTTGAAGGGGGAAGGGAAGTGAAGTAAATGTCACTTGGCTCAAGGTCAAGGACATTTAAGAGTTATTGAATGCTTTGTTGGAAGGACCAAGTCCACTTGGCCTTTTTGAATTCAAATGAGGGAATATTATCTTTTGATGCTTTGTGAGGGAAAATAGATGAATTAATAAATCAAAGTATTTGATTTATTGTGCAACTTGCATTCTCTAGAGGATTTTAGTGAGAAGGATTAAGTTAATCATGGATTTGATTAATTTAATGAAGAATTAGGTGATGTGATAATTTAGACTTAGATTTATGAATTGATTTAAGTCGAGAATTAAGAATAAATGATTTATTAAATAAATGATTTGATTTATTTAATCAAGAAGGAATATGTCAGATTAAATCAAATAAGGTTTTAATTTATTTTATTTAATAGGAGGAATTTAGAGATTTTAATTAAATAAAATGATTTATTTAATTAAATAGGGATGCAATGGTTAATTAACTTAATTGATTAATTTAATCATTGAAAGAGGAAGACCTAATCCAATAAATAATGATTTATTGAATTCAAAGATAGAAAGTGATGGAATGCTGAGAATGTGATTTAAGAGGAAAGGTTGTTAGTAATCGGGATCAGGTGTGCCAAAACAAACTTGTACATTTTCCATGTCTACATTTTGCCCCTCTTTGAAGCAATGTACTTGTTGCATTGATTCAAAGAATAAACTATTGTGATCAAAGGTCCGGGATTTTTAAAAAAAAAATTAGATGCCCCACTGCTGCCCCAGCAGAAAGATATTGCTAGATATTGCCCCCTTGAGAGATCGGACAATTTTTTTGAATTTTTGGATGATCTCGCAAAAAAGATGACCAGGTGCCCAATAGGCTAGAAATGCCCCAGAATGCTAGAAAAATGGATTAAAATGCCAGAAGGGATGCAGAATGACTCTTGATTGGATGAAATCGGGTTTGGGGGACCAAAACTCTAGCTAGAAGGTCAAATTAGGTCAAAAAACCCTAATTTTTAGGCTTAAATAGACCTCGAGGGGTCATTTTCAATTCATTTGAAATTTTAGCCTTTAGAAAATTTCACATTTGAGCTCTGAGTCTTGGTTGGAATGGTGCAACGATAGCTTCCCAGGCATGTGTCGGAGAGAGTTCAGACGCACCAGCGGCCAGTCGGTGCAGGACCCGTGGTATGTACCCCTATCCAACTTTCAAATTTATCATTTTACGTGCATTAATTAGGGTCCAAGTCCTATACAAACTGCGCGGTGCTATATGGCACCGCTGAAAATGCATTATCACAACCGCACGGTCCCCTATTGCACCACATATGTGAAGTGTGCCACACGGGCCACTTTGCAATTTAGCGTTTAGCTAATCAAAAGTTTGTTGCATGTCCCTACTCCACCGCGTGGCGTACTTAGGAATTTGGGGATTTTGTTAAGGAGGACCGCATTTGAAAAGTGTGTCACGTGGGCCACTTTGCGACTATCAAAATGGAAAAATCCACTGTGGCGGTACAGTTTGGAACTTTCCAAACTATGCCGCACCCGCAAACAGCACCACATTTGCTAGTTTAGGGAAAATTTTAACTTTGTGATGCAATGAAACTTTATTTTTTCTGACGCGACAACGTTCCCTGTGTAGGAGCCTGGTGTACTTTACTCATGGGAGCACCGATGGCCTGTGCTTAGCAGAGTAGGGGCTATGCCCGAGTTGGTCTAGGAGCACCTTGGTGCCATTGGTCTTTGGTATGTTGTGTACTTCCCACCCGTTCGGGCTCACTTAGGTATGCTTACGACTCTGGCGGAGCGATGGCATAATGAGACTTCCTCCTTCCACCTTCCTATTGGTGAGGCCACTATCACTCTCTAGGATGTATGGTGCATCCTCTGATTGCCTATTCATGGGACCCGAGTCATCTATGATCCGGATGTTGGCAGAGAGGCTTGTTACGGGGTTATGGAGATGGATGTGATTGAGTTTTGCGATGAACAGATTGACTTAGAGCTATATCACGACCACGTGCACACATACAGGTTAATTATTGCTGCTATTATCTCAGGCCTTGTAGTACCTGATCGGTGGGGCCGATACTTCAGTCTAGGATGGGGACTAGCATGGGATCAGATGATTCACCACAGGGAGTGCTTCGCCTAGAGACCGGTATTATTGGCGTCCCTCTATAGGGATCTTCATGAGTTTGCATATTTGGACAGCAGGTCTATCGAGGTTGGAGGTACCTTACTGCACGTCTAAGCATGGGAGAGGATCCCAATGCTTCGCTCGGATATCACACCAGTTCTCCTGGAGACAGATGATCCCCTTGTTTGGCAGTATGGTGGGGCAGTGATGCACTTTTCTTTTACTGGCACAGGTGGTATTCCGCACTGACGGCAAGTTCTTGATGATATGAGAGAGTTCATCTAGAGACCATGGATGGGTGTTCATCCATGGCGAGATGATGATCAACAGCTCTTCTTTTCCTGGCAGGACAGGTTGATGCAGGGTTGGGAGCACACCATGATTGAGAGGTATCTTCCAGACAGGGTTGCTTGTTAGTTCGGGGAGGTACAGGACAAGCCTAATGACCAGTATGTGGCTATCTTTGCATGTACGACTAGAGAGGTAGCATGGGGCCAACCCATCCTGGTAGCCGAGGCGGTGTCCTCATTTAGGCAGTTAGTGGCCCAACCATAGCCATATGATCAGGGGCCGGCAAATGCGGGGGTCACTCCAGCTTATAGGGCATGGTTCAGACCTCCACTCAGATTGATAGTTCCAGGTGCAATTGTCCCACGACGTAGACGCAAGGGTCGGTCAACTGGCAGAGGGTGGGGCAGAGGACGAGGTGGGCCACTTCCTCATCATACACCTCCCAGGGACGGGGCACCATAGTCACCTATCTAAGTAGGGGGACAAGACGGTCAGTTGAGGGTAGATCCTCAGCAACAGCCAGCAGGGTAGCCAGCAGGATAGCCAACAGGATAGCCAATAGGGCAGCTAGCAGGGCAGCCCAATCACCGAGATGTGCTGATTCAGCAGCTACAGGGGTAGGTACAAGCTCTGACTATGGAGAGAGACCAGGCACGATCCAAGAGGGATTAGGAGGTGGGTTGGTGGAGATAGTTAGAGAGTACAACATCCTCATCCCGAGGTCGATCGATCAATATTTGTGATTACAGAGAGGCCATTAGAGAGGTCGAGTACTATCGGCACCATTACCAACAGGTAGTACCATCAGACTGCAGAGTGCTAGACTTTTCTCAGTAGACAAGGAGGTGACCGACAGAGGCCCATGGTGAGAGGCAAGATGGGGAGGGCATCAACTAGCAAGGCCCACCCCCTTTTTGATCATAGGACAATTTGCTTCATTTTTGATATATGGGCTGTAGTATTTGGCCTTATTGTACCATGTATTCGATGCACATCTGATCCGATTTTGTATCATAATAGTGTTTTTTGATGATATGTATGAGATGATTCACCCTTTTATGATATGTATGCTGGAAATGTATGATGCTTATGAGATGTTTCTATTCTTATGCTTTATGTTATGCAATGTATGTAATGGATGCATTTTATTTTTGTATATTTTTCTTGTTTTAATGATGTAATACATATTAATGATGGTAATGGACGTGAATGATTATGTATGATGCAATGTTGTGTTTAAAAAATGTTTAGAATAACAACTTTTAAGATAATGATATGATGCCATGTGTTTTAATACTAATGATTATGTGGATGTAGGGTGTATGCATGGGCGATGATTTGATTACTATTATGATACCATGTTAGTGTGGAAAGAAGGTAGAAGAAACGTAGAATTAACGAATTAGTTAGGATGGATATGGTGATTTGCATTGCTAGGAATTGAGATTTTCAAAGGGTCAATTGCATTATGTTTGATAACACACATAGGTACGATGCATCAAGGTATAAAGGACCAGGATGGCGTTTCTACCTAGTGTGATGGACTTTGACTCGACAATCAAATAAGAGTATTCTTGTTCACACTTAACATACATACTTCATTCGGGATGTAGTTCAGACATTTTAAACATCTCAGACCAAAACACAAAAAAACAAGCTTTCCTATGTGGTCAACAAGATACCTAAAATATCCTCCCTACAAACAAAACATGCACAACTAAGTTATTTTACAAGCATATCCCACAAGCATAACAGATAAAAAGATAATGATCATTGCCCCATTCCTTTCTCTCTAAACCTGTTTTGTTTAGGCATCATCGAGAGGACCTTGGAATGAACACAAAATAAGATAAGTCACAAAGACTAAGATAAAGTAAACAAACAAGCCCATATTCTTCGTACCGCTAGCCAAGACTAACTACTATGAGGGGTACTTGATGCTTATGTCCATCGTAGGAAAGCTTCATCCTAGGACATGTAGTGATTAGGGTTTTGATGGGACTAATTTGGGTGATAATATATTGATACTCCGAGTTGACCTACTTGCTTGCTTACTGCTCTAGATTTGAGACTTTGACGATTAAGGTGTTCTCTTTTGAATGTGCTAGAATTTCTTCTGACTAACTCACCAAAGGGTGATGGTGATGACTAAATTTATTAGGAATGGTTATTATTGCAGGTGAAAGTGAGATGAGACGGGTGCACCATTTTGGTTTTTTCAGATATTTGGATTTTTTGGTATTTTCACATTTTTCAATGTTTTTGGTATTTTCAAATTTGTGACAAACAGACTAACTTAAAGACCTATCCTAGGGGTCTCGGGAGCTGATCCATAGATTAGCCTTGCCTATGTTATACATGTAGAGACCACGTAGTTCGATTGACGATAGACTTGATGATGATAAGATGGACAAACAGATTGCCATTTTATTGCTTTAAAGGACTGACTTAAGATGCAGACTGGGTGGGAAAACGGATTGCCAATGGCGATGGATGCCTAAGGACTGACTCTAACTGTCTCGAGGGATGATCAAAGATCAACGTTGCCTATGTTCAAGCTCAAAGATGACATAGTTTGATAAGGTGAAAAATTGACAAGACCCAATGACGAATTTGTTTTGAAGATTTTCTGATATTTCAACATGTTTTTGGATTTTTTGAATGATTTGGATGTTTTTGGATTTTTTGATGAGCTTGAAGAAGATTGCAAGTATATACACGAATCCGATCTGATGCTGATACAGGAATCTACCCCTAGTGTGGTGTGATAGACTACTTCAATAAAGGCAGGACAAACTAACCTTAAGAATGCCAATTAGTTCCATGGTGGAATATGGTATGAACACCAGCTCAGGGTATGGTATGGGTGCGAGCGGATGGGTGGATGGATGATTTATTGAGATGCGATGGAATGAGTGAGTTGTGCAGATCCTAGTAGATGGGGGGGGTTCTTTATTTACACTTGGTGCCTGTTTTCCAAGTTTTCACCAAGGTACTTGTCCAAAGCGCCACCGAAGTGGTTTTCACTAGACGACGAATTTTTTCTCTTTACTATTTTCAATCCTTTTTCTATTTTTTTGGATTTTTGCATTTTTTTATTTTTTTTGTTGTCACCAAGATGCCTATTTGCTAGGTTTTCATCAAGGTGACAATTTTTTCAAGAATTTTTCCGATTGTTTTTGTATTTTATGTTTCTATACCTTGCAATATTCAGGCATAAACTTTTTTGAGGTGAGAGCTATTCATGGGCTCCTGTAGGGACTCGCCTTCCAGTGTCGATAACTGATATGCCCTCGATTTGTAACTTGCAGTGATGATGAAGGATCCCAGCCAATTGGGCTCAAAATTTCCCTTTGTATCTGGGTTTTGCACATTCTTTTGGTTTTCTTTCAGCACAAGGTTACCAACTTGGAAAGTGCGTTTCCTGATCTTCTTGTTGTAGCTCCGCTTCAGGTGATTCTGGTAGACTTGTAGATGATTCAAGGCATCCATGTGTTATTCATCTAGTAATTCCAGCTCATTTAGTCTTGTAACCCTATATTCCTCATCCGTGATGAGGTTTTGCAGAGATATTCTTAGTGATGGGAGCTTGATCTCAATGGGAAGGATGGCTTCTAATCTGTAGACCAGGGAGAATGGGGTGGTGCCTATTGGCATGCGGATGCTGGTGCGGTAGGCCCACAAGGTGGGATTTAGCTACAAATTTCAGTCATGACCAGAGTCATTGACTGTTTTCTTGAAGATTTTTAGGATGGTTTTGTTCGTAGTTTCTACTTGGCCATTGCCTTGTGGATAGTATGGAGTGGAAAAGCAGTGCTGGATTTTGAATTTTTCACATAAATCACGGACATCCTGATTCTTGAAGGGTGTCCCATTATCAGAGATAATGGATTGGGGAACACCGTATCGGCAAATGAGGTAGTTCAAGATGAAATTGGATATCTATTTTCTTGTGATGTAGGTCATGGGAATTGCTTCGACCCACTTTGTGAAATATTCAGTGGTAGTGATAATGAACTTGTGACCATTGGATGAGGTGGGCGAGATTTTACCAATGAGATCGAGCCCCCAATGTGAAAAGGGCCAAGTTGTAACAATGGGATGCAATTCTTGAGCTGGTGCGTGAATGAGGTCTCCATGTTGCTAGCATTGTAGGCATCTTTTGACAAAGTTGTGTGCCTCTCTCTCCATTGTCGGCTAGTAGTACCCGGTTCTCAACAACTTTTTAGCCAAGGTCATACCACTCGAGTACAACCCACACGTGCCATTGTGTACCTCCGTTAGAGCAGTCATGGCCTCCTCAGGTTTTAAACAACGTAGCAAGGTCCCATCGATACTTCTACGGAAGAGGGTCTCTCCTAGGATGACGAATCATAAGGCCTTTTTGACAAAGGTTCACTTTAGGTTTGGGGTGATGTCAGTGGGGAGGATTCCTAACCTTAGGTAGGTGTATATGTCATGATACCAAAGATCACTCGGACCAATGAGTTCACACGCGTATTTTGACTTTGGTACCTCGAAAGTGGGTATGATAAGCTGCTCTACCAGGAATTTGTGTTTCGAGACGTTGCGAGGGATGTCTAGTAAGGATCCAATGGTTTCCATTGCATTGGCTACTCTATTGTTTGTCCCTGGTATCTACTCAAAGGTGATGTCGATGAATGATTCTTTGAGGCTTTCTACCACCTTTTTGTATGGTGTGAGCTTATCATCCTTTGTTTGGTATTCACCATTGACTTGGTTAATGATAAGTTGTGAGTCCCCATAGACTTTTAATTCCATGATTTGCCATTGTGTTGCAATTTTGAAGCCTATGGTTAAAGCCTCGTATTCTACAATATTGTTGGTATAAGGGAATGCTAGTTTATATGATTTGGGTATACACTCTCCTTGCGGGGTGATGAAGAACACACCAGTTCCTGATCCATGTTGTGTGTGGGAGCCATCAAAGTACAATTTCCAGTGGTCGACTGCACCAAGGTTGAAAAGGGACTCATCTGGGAATTCTGATATGAGTGGGTTGTCTGTGTAGAGGGGAGCTTCTACTAGTTGGTCTACAATGACTTGTCCCTTGATGGCTTTTTGTTCTACATACTTGATATCATGTTCAGACAATATCATTACCCACTTAGCCATTCTACCTGTAAGCATGGCTTTTGACATAGATATTTTAGAGGGTCTATCTTGGCAATCAACTTGATTTGATGAGCTAGCATGTAGTGTCTGAATTTATGAGCTGCAAATACTAGTGCTAGGCAAGCCTTTTCTATTGATGTGTAATTGAGCTTGTGCCCCACCATTGTTAAGCTAATGTAGTAGATGGCCTGCTCGGTTCCCTTTTCATCATGTTGGGCTAAAAGGGCACCAAGGGCAGTTGTTGTTGCTGATATGTATAAGATTAATAGCTTCTTGACAATTGGTGGAATCAACACAGGTGGTGTAAGTAGATATTCTTTTATTTTACGGAATGCTTTCTCGCACTTGTCTTCGCATCTGAATGCTACTCCCTTATGGAGCAAGTGTGAATAGGCGTTCTATTTATCTGCTAGTTGTGCTATGAATCTCTAGATGGACTGGAGTCTACCTTGTAATCCTCTTAATTGCTTTAACATTCTTGGTGCTTCCATTTCAAGGATTGCTTTTAATGTTGTGGGGTCCACCTCTATCCCTCTCATTGAAACTATGTATCCCAGCAACTTTCCCGATTGTACCCCAAAGACACACTTCTTTGGATTGAGCCTAACCTTGTATTGTTCTAGCCTGTCAAAGATAGCACTTAGGGTGGCTAAATGGTTCTGTCTCTTCTTTGATTTAGCTAGTATGTCATCCACATATTCTTTGACTATTTTATGGATCATGTCATGGAAGATCAATGTCATGGCTCTTTGGTATGTAGCTCCTGCATTTTTTAACCCAAATGGCATCATGTTCCAGCAGTAGCTACCCCAAGGACATGTAAAGGCCATTTTATGTTGGTCTTCCTTTGCTATCATTATCTCATTATATCCTAAGAAACTGTCCATTAGGGACAGCATCTCATGTCCGGCTGTCATGTCCACTATCATGTCAATGTTGGGTAGTGGAAAATCATACTTTGGACATGCTTTGTTTAGGTCTTTGAAATCTGTATAGATGCAGATGCCCCCTTTCGGTTTTGAGATAGGTAAAGATTTGATACCCATTCTGGATAGTTGATCGGGCGTATGAAGCCTACATCGAGAAGTTTTTGTAGCTCAATTTTGATGAGCAAGGATATTTGTGGGTGCATCTTCCTTAGCTTTTGTCTGATTGGTTTTGCTCTGGGGTAAACAGCCAAATCATGAACCACCACTTCAGGGTCCAGACCTGGCATGTCAGCATAGGTCCATGCAAAATTTAATTTTCTTTCTTTTAGGAATGCTGCCAATAGTTCACGTTCTTCTACCAGGAGAGACTCTATGTAGAAAGTGATTTGTGGTTCTAATTCTGTTCCTAAGTTAACCGGGTTGCACTATTCTGCCAATACTGCTGATTTCTCCTGATGTAGAGTAGTAGGGGGGAGATTGAATCCTTCATCCTCCGGTGCCTCAAAGAGGATTTCACCATTGCATGTGTCCTTTATTTTTACTGATTTAAGGTTAGAGAGTGCCACAGTGTGGTTTTCACTCAATAACTCTGAGCTTATTCTCATATTTTTCTTTTGCAACTGAAGGACTCAATCATCTCCCCATAGTATGCTTGTGTGTCCAGTGTGATGTTGAATCCAACCTTGTGATCCCCGTACATAACTGTATCCTTAGTCCCATGAATTTCGAGAGTGCCTCATCATTTTTGAATGAGTCTAGAATCGGTGGTCCCCGTTGGTCGTGATCAATGAGTTGGGGGTGTACTAAGGTGATTCAGTGGGTTGGTTGGTTTGACTTAGCTGTGGAGGCACTTATCATTAACAAGGTGGAATCCTCAAAAATCCTAGGGAGACCTGCTATGGTATCATCATCGTCACTACTAGGATAAACATCAGTGATGTCAAAGGTGTAATTATTGAGTGGGATAACTATGCAAACTGGTGGTCTTGGAGTGGTTGTTGTTGCCTGAGAGGACCTAACTGCTCTTCTAGGAGTTCCTCTTCCACGTAGGGTTATACTCAGAGGAGTATACCCTAAGCCAAGGTTCCACACTCTTCTTTCTACAATGATGGGCTCCAACCATCCATCACTGTTCCTTCCAAGGCTCTCATTCCTATTATAGCCCATACCAAACATCATTTGCAACCCTCTATTAGTTTCCTCCATGGGTAAGGTAGGAGTGGGTCTTTCATCTTGGTATAGTGTGTTTGTGATGTCTTCTTCATCCACATTCTCCCGACTGAGATCCCCCCAATGGTGGAATCCAGAGTGTTCTACTCTAACAGTTCAGACAGGTGTTTGAACTAGCTGGGGTTGTCCATGCGATCTAGGAGATTGTGGTAACTCTCCTACAACAAAAGCATTTCTTTTCATTCTGTAATCACCGCATCCATTGTCCTGGATCATGTTTTTAATCTCAGATATGTCAGGGATGGCGGGTGTCTCTGTCATAGAAGTGGAGGCGAGATTGGCTGGGTCTATGTATGAAGTAGATGGTCCTTCATCATTTTTGGGTACTTGGGGGATCTTATAAAACTTGGCCTCCAAGTTTTTGCAGTAGGCAAAGGGTTCGAGATCCCCATATATAGTGACCTCCTCATTCTAATGTGAGAACTTGATGCATTGGTGGTAAGTTGAGGCCACTGCCTTCATTCCATGTATCCATGGGTGTCCCAGGAGGATGTTGTATGGTAGGTCAAGGTTGAGGACTTGACAGCTAGTTTCCATAGTTGCTGGCCCCACTTGGATGGGGATCTTGATAGTGCCCTGGGACACTCTTTCTTGGTCGTCATACACCCTTATTGTGATGCTTTTGTTCTTGTTGATGGAATCCTCGGTGAATCCCAATTTCTTTATGAGTTTTAAAGAACAAATATTAAGGCCTGCACCTCCATCTACTAGGACTCGTTTGACTTTCTTTTTGTGGATTAGGACTTGGAGGTGGAGTGCGCGGTTATGAGATGGTTGTGGAGGGAAATCTTGATCAGAAAATGTAATGAGATTCGAGGTAACAATGTTACCCACCATAGCCTGAAATTGCTTTGTGTCAAGGGTGGCAACAACGGTAGACGCAACTAGTGCTTCATCAAGGATCTTCCTATGGGCGGCGGAGATTTTCAATAGTTCCATGATGGAGATTTGGGCAAGTGTTCTTTTTAGCTGGTCAATGGCATTGTAATCATAGGGGATGGCCTTTGTATTGGAAATGGGGGTCTTAGTAGGTGCCCCAACAATGGTAACCTTTCCACCTCATGTGGTGACTCCACAATCATTATTGGCTCCCTTGATATTTATGATGGTGACCATCTCGTCGACACATCCAACTATCTCCTCATATACTCGATTAGCACTAGCATACTTTTCCTTGACCTTACTATTCCCTTGGTTATTTCCTTGGTTATGGTTTGGCATTGGATTCGTGTATATTTTCAGGTCTTGGATTTCAGTCGGTTGCTCGATGTTGATGACCTTGTCCTCAATGAGGTCTTGGATGATGTTTCTGAGTCTCATGCAATTTGCAGTGGTGTGTCCTTTGAATTTGTGAAATTCACAAAGGAGGTTCTCATTATACCACGACGGCTTGGTCATAGGTTCTGTGTATTGCTTAGAGTTAGAGATTTTGATTAGATTCTCTTTGACCATTATGGATTGAATCGATTCACCAAGAGCTGTGAACTTCCTCTTGGGGGGAAACTTGTTGTGGGGAGGTGGTCCTCCTTGATTACCCAAATTGTTGATTTGATTGGTGGAAGATGGTTGTGGTTGTGCTACTACCGCATTATTTTACACATTGTTGTGGTTATGATTTTGCGGTTGATGATGGTTTTGGGTATTCTGCTTCGGAGCACTGATGACCACTTTAGCATTGACCACGTTGTCATTCATGATATTTGTATTCCTCGACCATGTTCGAGGTTTATCATTGTAGTTGTTAGACAGTTGGTTATCCTGTGGTGGAGTGAATGTTGGTGCACCTCCTCGCGCGGTAAGGGCTCTTTTGATGTTGAGTGCCTTTGGGATCAGTTGATCATAAAATGTGATGCACTACATTTTTAGGTAGAACGCAAAGTTTTCATGTAGATTGGCTATGATGGTGCAAACTTTTTGTTCCTTTGGCATGGTCCACTTGCTCTGATTGGCCTTGGATTGCCATCTTTGCAAGAAGGATGTGAATAGCTCTCCTCTTCCTTGTTTGAGTGCGGATAGTTCTTCCAAACTAACATCCACACCCATATTGAAAGCGTAATACTTAAGGAAAGCCTCCACAATTTCCTCGAATGTTTTAATGCTCGTGGGTAGGCGAGAAAACAATTCCATAGCTGGACCAGTCAGGCTACATGGGGAGATTCGTATTAGGTACATGTCATCATGTGCGACCTCCATGCAGTGCCCCTGAAATTCCCTAACGTGGTTTTTAGGGTTACTCATTCCATTGTACTTATCAAATTTTGAGATCTCGAATCCCTTTGGGAACGATATCATGGTGAGACTTCTATTGAAAGGGTAAGGGCACAAGTTCCCTAGTGTCCTTGTGGTTTTTCCTACTTGTAAGTCCAACACTTGCTGTGAAAGCAGTTTGATTTATGTTGCAACATCTTTTCTCAAATCGGGAGGTGGGATGAATGAGTTGTGAGGTGTTGGGGGTGTTTGATGGGTGGGTGTTTGCTACAAGCTCGTTTGTACATTCAAAGCCTGATGGTATGCTTGCATCAAAAACACTTGTTGTTGATCTTGTTGTTGTTGTTCCAACAACGCTTGTTGTTGGTCCATTTGTTGTTGTTCCTATGAAGCTTGTTGTTAATCAATTTTTTGTTGTGCTAGTAAAGCTTGTTGTTGGTCTAGCTATTGTTGCGCCAAAAAAGCTTATTGTTGGTCAAGCTACTGTTGTGCCAACAAAGCTTATTGTTTGGCTTGTTGTTGTGCTTGAAAATATTGCAAGGCTTGTTGGTAGGCTTGTAGATGGATCGCTTGCAACTGCCCTTGGTATTGTGCTTGCGCTTGTTGTTGGGCTTGCACTTGTGCTTAGGCTTGAACTTGTGCTTGGGCTTGAGCTTGTCCTAGAGCTTGCGCTTGTGCTTGTGCTTGAGCTAGAGCTAGAACTTGAGCTTGTGCGTGTTTCTTTTGCTGGAGTACTCTCTATTGGTTGGCCTTTTGAAGGCTTTGGATTAGCGTGGTGAATGAGTTTTTTGTATTGGCTTTTGGTGGGATAGGTGGTGGAACAGGAATCATGCCAACCATTGTGGCATGTGGAGGGATTGTGGTAGTGATTGGGATTTGGGTTGTTGGAGGGGTGGCTGAGATGATTGGTCCTTGAGATGGCATGCTTTGGGATATTTGAGGACCAATTATGGTGGTGGCTTGAATGGTTGCCACTTGTTGTGGTGATGTGGGCGAGAAGAGGGAATTGGGCGTGATGTTTAGATTGCTAGGTTCCGAGTAACCATCGATTTTGATAGGAGGAAAACCCAATCCAAGAGCTGACATGGTGGTGAATGAAAATGAGGGAAGGGTTGGAATGTTACCTTGGAAAAAAGGATTTACAACACCAATTGTTTCAAACAAGCTTCCTTCTTCAAGCGGTAGAGAAGTTTGTATGTTTGATTAACAAGCTAGTGTTGCACGGAATGAAGATGGGCCAACGTGGTTATGGAAGGTGAGCGGGACATAGGGGTGGGATGGATTTTCCAGAATAGACGTAACCGGCATGGTGGTGATGATTGCTTCTTTGTTAACCACAAGGCGATTTTTTTACAATTCTTGAAACATGGCACTCCCCTTGTTCAATTCGGTGAGGTTAGTGTGATGGCCGATGTGGTGCAAGGTACTTCTTGATTGACATTTGACATTAGGGATGTACTTGGAATAGGCACATCTGTACTAGTGCTTGCATTGAGGTCAGGAGGGGGCAGGACCCCTCCTCTCGCTAGCATATTTAGGTACTTGAACATAGCACTGACAATTTTGTGGTTCTTTAGATTTTGAACCATCTCCATAATTTCGGATTGTGTCATCCCCATTTCTTCATTTGTGATGTCCTCTTGATGACTCTCCTCTTGAAGATTTTGTGATGATGAGGGAGATTTGCTTGGGGGATTGCTTGATCCCGCTAGATTCACTTCGGTGTTTAAATGACTCATGTCCATATGAGTTGATATTTCTCTGATATTCTCCATGTTCGTCTTGTGTTGAGATCTTGTTTGGACCATAAAAAATAGGGATTTGTTCAATCCTAACCGTTTAGGCCCAAAAGAGAAGAACTTAGGGAAGCTAAAAGATCAAAGATGGTGGTAATGAGGATGGGCTAAATGGATGGGATGAGTGAATGAAAACATTTTGAAGAAATTTTGAAGGTATATGCTAAACTTGTAAGGGCTTGGATTGGTTGATTGTTATAATTTGACTAGATGCGTTAAGTCAAACAGGATTGTTGTGAAGTTGTATTCCCTAGGAAGCTGCGTTATCTTAGGGGAACTTGCACAAATGGATGAATTGGCTAAGTGTATTAAGCCAATGTGATTGTGAACTAATAGACTTTAGCAAGTTGCGTTATCCTAAAGAAAAGTTTGTCCAAAGGTTGAGACTATTTTGGCTAGCTGTGTTAAGCCAAGATAGGGTGATGTTGATTTAACCCTCTAAGTTTAGCGTGATGATTGTTTCTAGAGTTCACAAAAGGTTTTGATGATGAAATGAGATTTGGTTGATGGAGGAATGAATGAGAATGAAAAATTTGATCTCGAACCTTATCCTAGACACGACTCTCTCTACAAAACCTTGGTATTGAAGAACATGCTAGACTTCCTATGGGAGAAAACAAAATCTTTCAAAAAGTTTGGGATTTTGTTGACAATAAAATGCATACAACGCGGGATTATTCCTTGAGGCTTTTTTGTAAAATTTGTATACAAGTCTTTCCCTTACTTCTAGGAGCATCTCAAGGTGTTGCTCACGGACTTTTAAACTAACTTTCTTGAACTTTGGCTTTGGGATTTTGATCTTGTGGGAAATCATTGGAAACAACACACATGAAGTTCAATTTGTCTCTTTATCTTGGTTTAATGAAATCTTTTTTATCCAAGACACTTTGCTTGCTTAGGTTTCAAACCATATGTCTAGTGTCCCACTTTCTTTCTCATCCCACAAGGTCCTTTGTGTGGAAATTGAGGAAAATAGGGCAAAATTTCCTTATGTTTAACTTTGTTGAAAATAAACGACGGTAGAATTTGTGCACTTAGAAACCTCTAGGAATATGATTCCTAGGGAAAGGAAGAGTGTCCAATTCGTCAAGAGTATTTGTTTCTCACAAGGGGTTTGAAATTTGAAGGTTTTTTGTGAATGTTCATTTTTCAAATGTTTTCAAGATCAAGCAATGTATTTCTTCCAAGCACTTTTACACTCCTAGAATGATGAGGCAATATCTTGTTGGGTTCCCACTTGGATAAATCCAGCTGTGCATATCTTGTGCAAAAGGCTAAATGCTTGACCACACTGGCTCCCCTCCTTGACACTAACTTATTCAGGTCAGCCAAGCATTAGTACCCATGAATCTTCCATGGCATACTTTCCATTTCTACAACAAGACCGCATGTATAACATGGAGTAGCTTCAAAGGACATGACCTTTTGCACCAACAAGATAGATAAGGTTTTGGCCTTTTTCTAAACAAGGGGTTCTAATTCGGGCATTCCGCTCGTGGGGGATTATCCAACATCAACGAGAGTCCATTGTTGTCCATCTCATCGGAATTATCCTCATGATTCTTGAACTTTCCTCAAGAATCCACACTTATATACCGGTTGGAAGTCACTTCGCTTTAGCGTGTTCCCGGTTGGGTCATTCCCTTGGGTGAGTATTTTTTCCCACAAGGCAGGCCCTCTAAGATAAACAATAGCGAACAAACATTATTCGTAGTTCAATCAACTTTTGTTTAAAAACAAAAGTAGAACACTCACAATAAGTTTTATTCACACTCGCATGTTTTGTTCATTTTTTAAGTGCCCAAATTGAAATGTGGAGGCAATATTTTTAACAACCTAATATTACTAAAATGTTTTTGATTCTCAAGATCGCAATGAAGCACGAGAGAAGCGCATACACATTTTAGATAATATTAATTTGTAAAAAAGATTGCAAAACATGGAAAACATTTGTTCATTTTAAACTTCAAAGCAATGATGACTTCTTTTTAAGCACCAAATGGAAATGTGAATTTGCCTTGTTCAATTGTTACCTTTTAAACAAAATCTAGTGTGTTTTCCTAAAGTTCTTTTTAGCCCCTTGGCAACTTTTGAAAGGAAATTTGTTTTTGTTAATTTTAGAACCCAAAGTAAAGCTAGTATCCTAAAATCAAAGAACTTATCAAATCCTTCATAGAGTTTTAAAAAACACTTTAGTGTTTAAAAACACTTTGCACAAAATAAACATGTTGTCATATATAAAAACAAAAAGTTGCTTGTACCCTTTAGTTCCAAAGTAAATTTAATTTTCCTAAGGCCAAATATTTTTAACAAGTTCTCTTAAGGAGTGTTAAAGAACACTTTTAGTGTTTAGAAACACTTTGGGTTGTGAGCATGATATCATAATAAAAAAATTTCTTTTCTTTTCCTCTTCTCCAACTTGCAAAATGACAGAAAACTAGAGAACAATAATATAGCAAACAAAGTTATTGCTCAAAAAATTAAAAAACACATTCAAATTTGAAAATAGACTATTTCCTACGGTGGAGTTTAGCAGGTGGGGTGTTGTTTAGTAGGTGTGGTGCTGTTTAGAAAACCAACGGTGCCATACAGTGTTGTGTGGTCAACTGTATGTGGTGCTCTGCAGAAACAGAGACTGTGGGTGTGGTGGACTTTGGCACGCGGTGGAGTTTGGAAGCGGTGAAAGTTGGAAAATTTTCAAATTTGAAGCGCAGGAAGCAATTGCGGTGCTATATGGTGTCGCAGGTTCCTAGGGGTGCAGTGCAACACAACGCCACATCTAAGTCAACGGTGCAATATAGGACCACATGAACTACCCGCGCTGCAGTTTCCTATATGTAAGCAAAAAATGTGAAAAAAACTATGAAATTTTGAAGGAAAAACGTGATAAATGTGAGATAGCCCTCCTAGCACCAAAATGTGAACCCCTAAACCTGCAAGTGCACAAAGATGACAAAAATTATTAGTGTTAGATCAAAATGCATGCAAATATGAAGGATTGCCCATGAAATCCACCTATTTAAACTAGTATTAGGAAATGAAGAACAAAACTTAAATAATATGAAAATAAATCCTAATCTAGCCAATAGAATGATGATCTTATGGGGGAATTGGTGCCAATGATGTGTTGCAATTGGCCCTTTCCCAATTCCTACGTTGCAATGTAGATTGATGAAGAAATGGTCAAATCTCAAAAGAGATTTGAGCATAACCTTGGTGCAAATATGAAAATGTGGTGGATGCTTGGATGAAATGAGCAAAATTAGTTCTCAATTGGAGAGAGTAACTTTGCATGTGAATTGTGGATGAAGATTGAGAGGAGAGGTCTCCAATTTATAGACTTTTATTTGGAAGAAGTGAGCAAGTTTGAGCAATGTGGGACAAAAGATAATCCAATGGAATTGTGTCACTTGTCCACATGTGATTGAAGGAGGAATGAGCACATTCTGGCCAATGTGCATGATAAATGCATAAATTTGAATTTGAAATGTTGAGTTGACTTGTTGAAGAGGGAAGGGAAGTGAAGTAAATGTCACTTGGCTCAAGGTCAAGGACATGTAAGAGGTATTGAATGCCTTGTTGGAAGGACCAAGTCCACTTGGCCTTTTTGAATTCAAATGAGGGAATATTCCCTTTTGATGCTTTGTGAGGGAAAATAGATGAATTAATAAATCAAAGTATTTGATTTATTGTGCAACTTGCATTCTCTAGAAGATTTTAGTGAGAAGGATTAGGTTAATCATGGATTTGATTAATTTAATGAAGAATTATGTGATGTGACAATTTAGACTTAGATTTATGAATTGATTTAAGTCAAGAATTGAGAATAAATGATTTATTAAATAAATGATTTGATTTATTTAATCAAGAAGGAATATGTCAGATTAAATCAAATAAGGTTTTAATTTATTTAATTTAATAGGAGGACTTTAGAGATTTTATTTAAATAAAATGATTTATTTAATTAAATAGGGATGCAATGGTTAATTAACTTAATTGATTAATTTAATCATTGAAAGAGGAAGACCTAATCCAATAAATAGCGATTTATTGAATTAAAAGATAGAAAGTGATAAAATTTTGAGAATGTGATTTAAGAGGAAACGTTGTTAGTAATCGGGATCAGGTGTGCCAAAACGAACTTGTACATTTTCCATGTCTACACCTCTCTATCTTGATCTCTCCATATTTATTATTACATATCTCTCTCTATATCTACATCGTTCTCTCCATCTCTTTCTATCCCTATGTCTCTCTCTACCTCTCTCTCTCTATATCACTTCACATATCTATTTTTATCTATCTCTCCTCTCTCCATCTCTATATATTCATCTCTTCTATGTCTATCTATCCCTCTTTCCTTTGTCTATTTATCTCTTCCTCTCGTCCATCTCCATTTCTATCTCTATCTCCTTAGCTCTCTCTCTCTTACCTCCCACCCTTCTCTCCCACTCTCTCTATTGTATACATAATATGAGCCTATTGGTAATGGGACCTAATTATCTTTCAGGTTTAAAGGTTTTGTTCTAGTTGTATACACCTAAAATTGGTCTGGAGAATTTCGATTAATTAAATACAAATTATTTGATTAATTATCCTAATTTCCTCTACTGTTTAAATAAATCAAAATATTTATTTATATAGTTCACATTTAAATTTTTCTAAATTAAATAAACAAAATTAAATACTTTGTTTGATTTAATCATCATTTTCCTATTTTATTCTATCATATCAATCTTAAAATTAATCAAATAAAGATTAAACACTTTATTTATCAATTGTCATATTCTTCTGTTTAATTTAATAAACAACTTCTATGGTTTGTTTTATTAAATTATTTATCCCTTTTTTGCTAAATTAAATAAATCAAAAATATTTAAATTAAGGCATAAGGAATATTCCATCTATATTTCTTCAAAATCAAATTAGATATCCTATGTCTAATTTATGTCTAAAATATGTCAAAATTAATGCTTTGAAACTTCATGGGAAGTTTTGGAGACAAATTGCAAATTTATTTCTCAATCCTCCTCCATCAATCTTTCCTCTTCTCTTGCCTGGTGTGCTCATGGGTAGAGAAAATCTCCAAATTTCTCTCAATCTCCTCCATCTTTCACCATTCAATCCTCCAGATTGAATCCAAGCCTCTCTTTGTCATCCCTGTGCATTTTTACAGCTAGGAAATCTATAAATAAAGCCTCATTGAACAAAGAAAAGGATCCCAAGTTATCAAGTTTACTCTACAGAAATTCATTAAGCATCCAAACATCTAGCATCCAAGCATCAAGCATCAAGTTTTCCTATCATGGCTGCCTCCTATAGCTACATTTCTTAGTTTTCATGTCAATTCATATTGCATTAGTTTCTTTTGATCATATACATATTATCATCATCCTTCTCGTTTTCTGAATTATCCTTTTAACAATCATAATGCTCACACGATTTGAGAGCCATAGTGATTTAATAAATCTTTGGAGATAGAGAGCAATATGACGCTTTTATTAGATTATTGTTTTGAATTAGTTTAATTTTTTTTTTATTTGATATAATGTCATATTAAGAAGTGTTTTATTCTTTACACCTTATTCACACTTACAATTTGGCACCCACCATGGGGCATTAACCCCAATTTTATCAATTTTTCTGAAAAGTGTCGCGCAGGTTTCTGGCCTGTACTGTTTCAGCGCTTTCGTCAAATACTATAGCACATATGTGGAAAACTATAGCGCTTCCATGCTCTATTTCAACGCTTTTGTGATACTATAGCGCATCCATCAAAACTTTTAGCGCTTTCAACTCTAGCGCTTCCATGACCTGTTTCGACGCATCGGTAATGCATTTCCAGAAAAGTTGATTTAGCGCTTCCATGGCAAACTCTGGTGCTTCGGTGCTCTGTTTCGGCGCTTTTGATTTTAGCGCATTAGGTAAAAGTTATAGCACTTTGGTGGAATGTTTCAGTGCTTTTGTAAATTCAGTCTAGATCCAACGCGACCGTGGCCAGATTTTATTTTTTTCACAGTTAGACTAAAATTTATCAATCCTAGGATAGTCACTTTTGGTTTCTAAAATTTATGAATCCTAGGGTACTTACTTCTGGTTTCTAAAATGTATCAATCCTAGGGTAGCCACTTTCTATTTTTCTTAAAGCAAATTTATCAATCCTAGGGTAGTCACCACAGTTTTTTCAGTATCAATTAAAAAGAACAAACATGATTTTTGTGAAGCAAAATCTTCACATAGATTAGAAAATTGTCTTTTTGGGCTTAAACTAAAACAAATTATATGTTGTGCTTGTTGTGGTGATTAGGCTTATGCTCTCCCCTTAACTGGGTGATCAAAGCACTAGATTCATCTTTATTTCATGCTATTTACGCTTTATTTAAATCCTTTAGAGGGCCAATTGTAGTGGGAAAAAGTACTCACCCTACGGGAGCGACCTAAGTGGGAACGCCTAAAGCTAAGGATTCCAACCCACTATAATCAAAATGCAAGTTGTTGATGAAAGTCCAACTTGACGATAGTGAGCAAGATAACCATCTCAAAAATCTTTGTTCTAAATATTTGGAGGTCTCCTGAGGGAGTTTATCAATTGTCACATCGCATGGACACCCTATCTACGAACCATAGAGTAGTATCTCGCCGAGTCAGTATCCAAACATTTTCATACTCATGGTGCAAGGGGAGGGAAAAATCTACTCCCAAGACACTCACCATTTAATTTCCAAGGACCTTTTTCTTAGAGGACGAGAAATCCAACTCTGAGTATGCGTTTGGAAATGACAAAAACACACACGCCCTTTAGGGGGTGACACAACTATGTGCGTCCATGCAATTCAAGATGTGGGCTATGAGTATAACGATGACCTATTTGTCCTTAAGTGTGAGTATGTCTGATTTTTCTACATTTGTCAAAGAAACTCGTGAAAATCAATAAGGACCATTCGTGGTTCTTGAACATACATGATCTATTCAGTTTAAAACAATTATCTCACAATTGCTTGCTGTGTTTTCACAAAATTCTTTAAAATCAGATTAAAGATCATCTGAAAAATGACATGTCAAATCAGTTCAATAATTTAATGATTCGAAAGTGGAAGTCCACCACGTTTGTCAAGAGAACAATCAAAATCACCAAACCCAAGAAAATTCTCAGTTATCAAGATAATTTAAGGAGAAGGTTTTTTCTATATCAAAATCGAAAGATATTTTTACAACATAGAACTTTCATCCACAGATATCACGATTTTGCTAGGGGTCACACTCTTGATTATGCTGTAGAGCCACTCTATTCAAGAGCCTTCTTTCAAAGGAGATCTCTCATACAGTATCACAACCGTAGTCAACGCATACATCAGTCTTATTTTTTACAACCCATGATAGAGTATGCCACAAGGCCAGATCAAGTTTTACAATAGAGTCTTAAAAGTCTTTTTTTTAGCGCTCTGGAAACCTGTTTCAATGCTTTGGGTCATTGTTTTAGCACTTCTGTGAAATAGCGCTTTCGAGCACTATTTTAGCACTTACAGTCTTTATTTTAGCGCTTTCATAAAACAACACTTTCATCATCTTTTTCAATGCTTTCAGGCACTGTTTCAGCGCATCTATCAAGATAGCACTTTCATCACTTTTTCCAGCACTTTCGAGCACTATTTCAATGCATCTATAAAGATAGCGCTTCCATTGCCTGTTTCAACGCTTCAGTACTCTGTTCTAGCACTTCTGTGAAATAGTGCTTATGTACTCTATTTTAGCACTTTCAAAACAAAGAGTTCAAAAATCATACCAATCGGTTAGCTAGTCATTTATCCATAATTTTTACCAGAACATAATTTTTTTTTATTAGAATCACTGTCTAGAGACCGAAAATAGATAGGTTTATACAAATTTCCAATCTTATCAACTAAAACAAGATCTTGCAAATCAAAAGTATCAAAAAAAAATACACAATCGATTATTACACTAAAGTTTCATCATCAGGATACTATCATCCTTTATCACGAAACCAAGTATAGTAATAAATTTTTTAACATAATCTTATCAATAAGATCAGTCATCTTATTCAACTTTGTTAAAAGTTCAATTGACATTTTTCCAGAATAAAAGATCAACATTTCAGAAGAAAGAGTAAAAATTTGTATGCCAATCTTCACTAGATCCCAAAAATAGAGACTCTTAAAACAAGAACTTGAAACATCCCAAGCAATGCAAGAAGAAAATCCTTGGAACATTTTGAACCAAAATGATAAGAACGAAATAACTCCAGAGGATATTCAAATAGCTCAATAAGATCCCAAGTTCCATAAATTTACGAAAAAGATCTTAGAACAAGACATGCAGAAATATCTCTTGATGTTGGTTGAATTGGGTGCTAAACTTCCCTAGGACTTCGACATAAATCGTCTTAAGGAAGCACTTGGAACAAGTGAGACTGAAATACTGCAACCGACACAAACAATAGATCTAGTTGCTGCTTTGACATCCCAAATGCAAGTGTTACAACAACAGATACAGGATATGATGAAAGGGAGTACCAAAAGGTATGCGATACAAGACATTTGTCCTTATCCTTTCGACACAATAGTCGGCCTGATACCTTTTCCAAGACATTGTGAATTCCCAAAATACGACAAGTACAATGGAAGAACGGACCCGATAGATCATATCCGGGAATTCAAAACAATGAGCCTTGAGTTTTCCCAAGAGGAAACTTACTTAATGAGATTATTCCCAAGGATCTTGGGAGGTGCATGCATGGAATGGTTTTCAAAATTACAACCAGGTATTAGGACTTTTGAGGAAATTGTCAACAAGTTCATCTCCCATTATTCTTTTAACATCCAACACGATGTTACAATAAAGGATATTTATAACCTAAAACAAAACAAAGGGGAGACGTTCTTGTCTTTTCTACAAAGATGGCAACGACTGTTTGCTAGATATCCTCGATCCATTCCCGAGGAAGAAAAGATGGAGTTATTCATTGACAACTTGACAGAGGAAATGAGTTATAGACTTGAATTGAAATGTCCTCCCACATTCAAAAAATTAATAGAAAACGGTCTTAAAATTGAAGAAGTGCTAGTCAAAAGAGGAGTTATCAAGCATTTCAATGATAAAACAAATAACACAAATAACTCCTCCAATCAATACTCAAGTAGTGATAAGCCAAAATTTTGGCAAAAGAATTGAAACACGACTACTAATGAAACAAAAAATGATTCCCAAAATATCAAACCGGTTTTTAACTTGACAACATCTACATCAAAGAATCAAAAACATTGGTCAAATTGTCAAGATAAACGTCATACAAAGCAACGAGAACATAAAAACACAGTCATATCAAAAACCATCAAATCGACGTAGGTTCACACCTTTGGGCCAAACGATAGAATCAACAATGAAAGAATTAGTCACTAGTGGCCTTATCACTATGTGGGAAGCAAGGTTTTGGGATCCAAAGGTCAAACCACCATGGTAGAATGACGTAGATTACTGCAACTTTGATAACAACAAAGGTCACAAAACCAACGATTGTATGGAGTTAAAACATGCGGTACAAGATCTGATCGACAACAAAAAAATATATGTGGAAGGACCCCAAAACAATAACGATCATTTAGCCTTCAAATACCCTTTGCCAAACTATGACAAAGGAGCATCATCATCTTCAAACAACAAAGGTAAGAACATCAATCATATCTATGAAAAAAAATCCCTTTTTCTATCTAAAGTAGAGAGTGATCATACAGTTGGTCATGACATTAACGAAACCAAAACCAACAACACTAGCCCTTTGGATTTGTTCCCAAGCATACAAAACTCTGAAAATCAAATCAATGTTTTAAAAATCGGAGATCATCAGGAACATCAACCAACAAATGTAATGACTAGGGGGCAATCCAAGGTAGTGTTAAAGGGAGTTGGGTCTACACATGTAGTTCCACCTCCATCTCATTATAATATTGTCGATCAACTACAAAAGATTCCTGCACATATATCGATACTAGAACTCCTTAAATTATCACCATCGCATAAGGAAGTTCTAGAACAAGCACTAGTACCAAAGAATCTAGATGTTTGCCAGTTCCAAGCTATGGTAGGGCATTTGACTACCCCGCATTGTCTATCATTCTCTGAATAGGTTGATGTTTCACTAAACCATCCTTGTAATACCACACTCCATATCAAAGTCTTAATCCACAATAATCGCATCAAGAGAGTCTTAATAGATGGGGGAGCTAGTTTGAACATTTTCACTCTCAAGTTAATCTATGCACTAGGGTATTTTGATGATGCTATTGATGCCCAAAGGAAAATGACTATAAAAGCATATGATGAGGAAGAAAGATCGTCTAAGGGATTAATTATGTTACCCATTCAAGTGGGGCCAATGATGAAACACATAGCGTGTCAAGTATTGGAAATAGAGTTAACATACAACATACTCTTAGGGTGACCATGGATACATGAAATGTAGGCAATACCTTCCACATATCACCAATGTTTAAAATTCCTTGTAAATGGACAGGAGGTGACTGTATCTGCCGATTATAATCATCCTCAACATTGTGACATGCTTAGGAACTCTCAAGATACCTTTGTGCCTCACAATAGGGAAGCATCCAGTTCAAAGTCATCAAATGAAGAAAAAAATCCAAATATCATCACCAAATGGGTAGAGAAGAAGGATAAGGAAATAGATACAGATCTTGTTGACACTTAAATAACAAAAAATTCAGATCCCCAAACTTCTTCATCATAGAAATTGAAAGAGCAGGTCTAGTTGACAAATAAGGGAATGGGGAAATATTCTATGGAGCAATCGCTTAACCTTTCATAGTTAATGCCATCTCCTAAGACATATGGTCAACCATCTATGATCAAACATCAAACATCATTACCAGTAATAGTTCTTGAAGAAAGGTTTGTCAAAACCAGTACCATAGAGGATGAATCAAACAACAAAGCAATCTTGGATTAGTTATACAAGGATGAAGAACCATCAACCTTAAATAGCAGTATCAAAAATGTTAATATCAACACCGAAAAATATGGCAAAGGGAAAGCTATCCTAGAAAAAATGGGCTATGAGGGACAAGGACCTGTTGGATTAAGGAAGGATGGAATCATACAGCCTATTCAGCCCCTTACTCTGCAATCAAAAGAGAAGACGGGACTGGGATACTCTGAAGAAGAAAAATAGGAACTGACAAGGAAGGTTGTAGAAAGAATCCTTTAGCTTAGAGATAGCTCTGAAACAGATTCAAATGAATATGAGTGGGATCTATGTTCTGATGTATCTTTCACCAATAATCAAGTTGATGTAATCCAACAATATGCACCTATGCATGAAGAGGGACAAGGCTCTGGGTCTAGACCATTCATAGTAGGATCACTAAATATCGATGACTCAAGTGGGGATGAACAGACCTTGAGTGAACTAGACGATCTTGAAGAGGGTACCATTATTGACCTCGATATTCCAATAAACAACTATGAAAAAATGGTTGTCCAAACCCTTACATCCATCAACCTAAATCAATCCAATGACCTCATGCCAATAATCCATCCAGAACTTATTGACTAGGAACCTGTTGAACCTCTGACTGTACCAATATTTGCAGACGATAATGCCATCATGAATTTCCTATGTCATGATGAACTTGGTATGAGTTCTATCTATAATAATCATAACAACACAACTCAGCAAGAGGGTGTCAAATCTTCCAGTTGCAAAAGTGAACATAGGGAAAATAGATCTAATGGTGAAAACCATTCTATGGTAGCATTAGATCTAGAAAAAGAAAAAATAAAGAATGCATCTAATGGTGAAAACCTTTTTGAGGCACTGAAGGATGGAATATTTGACACTCTTCTAGAACATTATCATGAGTGGTCATCAGTTTTGGTAGAACCAACACAGTCTGTGAAAATCGGCACTTAAGAAAAGGAAAAAATCCTACATCTGGCAGAATCCATGACAGATGAAGAGAGACCGAAATTCATCAATTTTTGTAAGAAAAGAAGCATCAACTTTGCTTGGTCATATTTCGATATGCCAGGATTAGATCCAAATCTGCTCATGCATCATTTGTCTTTGCTCATAGGAATCAAGCCTATTAAGCAAAAATTGAGAAAAATGCATCCCCACATCGCATTGATGGTAAAGATAGAGCTAAATAAATTGTTAGATGTTGGATTCATAAGGTCTATAGACTACGCCAAGTGGATATCAAACATTGTACATGTTTCAAAGCTAGACAATAGCATCAGGATATGTACAGATTTTAGGGACCTAAATAAAGCATGCCCAAAGGATGATTTTCCATTACCAAATATAGACATCATTGTGGACTTGATAGCAGGGCATGCCATGTTGTTAATCATGGACAGTTTTTCAGGATATAATCAAATTAAAATAGCTCCAAAAGATCAAGAAAAGACGGCTTTTACATGTCCATGGGGAACCTTCTGCTGGAACGTCATGCCATTTGGTCTGAAAAACGCATGAGCCACCTATCAAAGAGCAATGATGATAATCTTTTATGATATGATGCAAACCTTCATGGAGGATTACGTGGATGATATTCTGGAAAAATCTTGTACAAGGGAAGGACATCTACATATTCTGAGCAAAATCTTCACACGGCTAGAGAAATTCAACGTCAGGTTAAACCCCAAGAAGTGTGTCTTTGGGGTCACATTAACAAAATTGTTGGGGTACATTGTCTTAGAAAAAGACATTGAAGTGGATCCAATGAAATTCAAGGCAATAATGGAAATTTCACCTCCTAGAAATATCAGTCAACTCAGATCACTACAGGGAAGGCTCCAATCGATCAGGAGATTTATCTCCCAGCTACTGGACAAAAATCAACCTTTTAATAAGCTTTTGCATAAAAATGTAATTTTCAAATGGGATAATGGGTGTGAAACAACCTTCAATCAAATAAAATAGTATCTAATGTCAACACCCATTCTCATGCCACCAACATAAGGAAGACCTTTGATATTGTACATTTCCATGACATATATCTCTTTGGGGGCACTATTAGCACAAGAGGATTATGAAGGAAAAGAACATGCCATCTACTATATCAGTAGAACATTAAATGGTTATGAAATCAATTACACTTTCATAGAGAAATATTGCTTGATGGTGGTGTTTTCTACTCAATAATTGAGACACTATATGCTGATTCATACAATCAAGCTAATAGCAAAGATCGACCCCTTAAAATATCTACTCAGTAAAGTTGCCTTAACAGGTACACTAGAAAAGTGGGTCATGCTATTAAGTGAATTTGACATTCAATATGTGGAGAGAAAATCCATCAAGGGTTAGGCAATCGTTGAACAATTAGCTGAGACTCCTCTACTAGATGATCGACCGATGACAATGGAGTTTCCGGATGCAGACATTCTGACAGTGATGCCACAACAATGGGTATCATATTTTGATGGCTCGTACACATAGCGCGGATCTGGAGTAGGGATTTTGTTCATCTCTCCCCAAGGACACACCATTCTAAAATCATATAGGCTGATGTTTCAATGTACAAATAATGTGGAAAAATATGAAGCATTAATAATTGGGGTCAAAATAGCAATTCAATGGAAGATCACAAACTTACAAGTATATGGGGACTCTCAACTAGTCATTTATCAAGTGAATGACGAGTATCAAACAAAAACTGAAAAGTTGATGCCCTAGAAGCAACAAGTAGATGATCTGAAATAGTTCTTTGTCAGTATCAAGTTTGATCATATTCCAAGGGCGGAGAACAAAGTTGTGGATGCTATGGCCACAATTGCTTCATTATTACAATTGCCAGAAAAACGTGGTTGTTATGAGTTTATGGTAGAACAAGTATCATGTCCTTCCCATAATAATTCAGAATCCGCTACCATCTGCCATCTAGAAACCATTGAAACCTCCATCTATGAAAAGACCTATGCTTACCTGAAAGATGATGTCCTTCCTCCTGATCTTTCCAGGAACCAAAAATGAAACTTCATCTGCCTATCCGCCCGATATACTTTAATCGTAGACATAATTTATCGTCGAGGTCTTGATGGTACCTTACTTCGATGTCTAGAACACAACGAATCTAAAACAACCCTATGAGAGGTTCATGAGGGTATTTGTGGCACTCATTCGAGTGGGATAAGTCTAGCGAAGAAACTCCTCTGTTTGGGATATTATTGGCCATGCATGGAGAAAGAATCCTATTAGTTTGTTAAGAAATGTCAACAGTGTTAGATTCACAGCAATCTGATTCACGCACCGGCTCAAGAATTGCATCCCTTTACATCAACATGGCCCTTTTGTTAATGGGGACTAGATCTGGTAGGAAAGATACATCCCTCTTCATCCAATGGACACAAGTTCATTATCACAACTACAAAATATTTCACAAAATGGATAGAAGCAGTGCCTCTTACAACCATCACTGGGAAGCAGATCTCCTCTTTCATCTTGAACTACATCATCTGTCGATATGGAATCCCTTAATCCATTATCACTGATAATGGACGACCTTTCAAAAATCAAGATGTCCAAGAACTATGTGAGAAGTTCCATATCCAACATCATTTTTCAACACCGTACTATCCTCAAGGGAATGGCCAAGCAGAGGTCTCTAATAAAACAATTCTAAAAATTCTTAAAAAGACGGTTAACGATGTTGGACATGATTGGCATGTTCAACTCAATCCTGCATTGTGGGCCTACAGAACAAGTATCAGAACACCAATAGGAGAAACACCATACACATTGGTGTATGGATTAGAAGCCATATTGTCCATCGAAGTAGAGATCCCCTCCATTCGTGTATCACTTAGAGGAATCATTTTGAATGAAGACTATAGGGTATCTAGGCTACAAGAACTAGAATTGTTGGATGAGCATCATCAGCAAGCTGTTAATCATCTCACAACTTATCAATAGAGAATGTCAAGGAGTTATAACCATAGGGTAAAACTGAGGGTCTTTCAGGTTGGTGATTTGGTTCTAAAAGAGAACCCTAGAAATCAGCAAGACAGGGAGAAGAAAGAGAAATTTGAGCCTAACTGGCTTGGTCCTTTTGTCATCATATCAGTATATGGATCAGGAGCATATCAACTATCAACGTTAGAAGGAGACTTGTTTGATGAAACTATCAACAGTATCCATCTCAGAAATTTCTATACTTGAATCTCCTAGTGCACGGGTCAAACTTCTAAAAATGGTTTCCTTGATGAAAACTTGGCAAACAAGCATCTTGGCAACAGAAAATACAAAAAAAATAAAAAATTATATAGAAAATACAAAAAGAAAGAAAATGATAAAAATGAGAAAAATAAACAAAACATATGATGAAAACCTAGAACAGGCGTCGTATGTGATTCTAAAGATCAACTTTCCCATCTATTTTGATACATATCAAGATCAATAATCTGGCAGTTAGTACCATTTCATATCATTTCATTAGTCTTGCCATCATTACATCCATATCAAAATCATTTCACATAGTCAAGTCTTGCTCCAAAGCTTGGGGGCAACATCTGGATATCACTAGTGGAAAAAAAAACATCGGTTTCACTAAAGGGAAAACAACAGTATAATAAGAAAACAAAAATAGTGATCAAAGTGCAACATCAATCATTGTTAGAAGGGCATCAAACATCTGTATCATATTGAAAATCCAAAAACATGTCAAAAAATCAGTCTAGAAGGAAAAAATCCAAAAAAATAGGTCTGTGTCAGTCGAACTACATGGTCTATGCATGTGTAACGTAGGCAAGGCTAATCTTTGATCAACCCCTGAGACCCCTAAGATAGGTTAGTAGGTTAGGTCTTTGGTAAAAAATCTCGAAAATCAAAAACATCAAAAAGTCAGGATGGATGATCTAATCTGAATAATGATTTTGAAACACAATAAGTAAAAGGTGGATAAGTTGTATTTTTGATTGATAGTATCATTTCTTTGGAGTATCTCAATGATGTATTGCACTAGAGAAATAAGGAAGAAGAATGATATTTTTATTTGTTTGTTTTCTGTAAGTTAATCATACGAATGTATGAATTTTAGGGGGATGTGCTATGCAAATGTATCACCAATGACATTCAGAATTCACATATTGAAATGATTAATCATTGCCTATTTATACAATAAATGCTCAGGTCATCTCGATTCAATTATACCTAGATGCTTGTGTTCTCTTGCAATATCAAAAATCACGAAAGTAATACTCAGGTCGTCATTAGTCTAACACATACCATTAATGCTTGTACTCACTTTCAACATCCAATAAAAGCTCTATGATGATACCAAGCACAAAAATAATGTTAAAATTACAATGGTTTTTGCATATAGTTGCATGATAAAATTAGACTGCATTCACTATCTGTAGAGTATTTGTTGCATAAAGGATTCCAATCAGTGATTATCTTATCTACAAATATGACTGAGTATACTTGACATAAATCCAAAAATCATCAACAACAAATAGAAGTTATCATTTCATCATTAAAGTTTTCATCAATTCATCATTCATGCATTTTAAACATCAAATGGTTACAACATAATCATAATCATTTTTACTATCATCACATTATATCATAAATAAATACATTGTTTGTCATCCATATCATTACATTACATTATTATCATTTGATCAAATACATCCATGCATTATGTCATGTCATTTATTATCCAAACATCATCATTATGTTCATCATCATCACATTTAAAATAAAGTGCATTCATCATTTCAAAATTCATACATTACATAATACATCCATATATCATATATTCTACAAATACATTCATCATAATCATCATCACATTGAAATAAAATAATTAATTTAGAACATCACATGATACATCATCACATAATAAATGCATCCATCACATATAAATCATAAACTATCATAAGATCAAATCAACTTTATCTTGTATATATATCATCAATGTCAAGTATACAATGAAGTCTGAAATAAAGATACATCATGAAAAATGAGCTAAATCATAGTATACATCATATCTCAAAAGGAATGTCTTGAAATCACAGATAGAATCTATGATCTGCTACTGCCAGAATGTGCGGGCCCAACAGGACCAGTACCACCACCACCCCCAGATGGACCAGGATCTTTAGGATCTCTTCGAGGAGGCTATGTCACACCCTCACTCACTGTCTAAGTATGTGTTCGACCAGATCTCGACGGGGGGTGATCCCACAAAGCCGGTTTACAATTTCTAAGAGGAACTGATTTTTGCTAATGATTTAAGTCTTTTAAAGTTACATTTTAAGGATTCCAATTGAAGAGGTTTTGATCAAACCACCTTAGATCAAACCCCCTTGGATAGAACCTCGCTACTTTTAAACCATACCTATAAATGAGTCTCCTTTACACCTATCAAAATGCTGATAAAAAATCACTTTTGATTTACCTTTTGGGGGATCAAATGAATACATTTAAAATTTATTTCAAATGATTATGGTAGCCCTCAAAATGAGCTATCCCACGAATATAATTTTAATATGTTTTGGTTTTATTATGTATGTGTTTTTTTAGTTTTATTAAACACATGTTTTTCATCGAAAATCAAGCTCTATGTTTTGCACATGTGGAGAAATAGAAAATTATCAAAATAAATTTTGAAAAAATATGTTTGTGCTGGGTATTGATGTCCTTGATCCATTAAAAAAAAAAAAAGAGTTTCAATACATATAATAAAAGTTATATTGTATACAGTCCATCTATGTCTGAGTTGCAATTGGTTTGACTTCAAAACTCTATTAAGGAAAAAATATTCAATAAAAAACTATGAGACCAAATGAAAGTGCTAGATATCGTAGTTACAAATCTAAGTTTGAAAAAATTAGAATTTTATGCTTCAGACAAAAAAAGTTATGTTGTATAAAGTGAGCGTCACTTTTTAAAAATGTTGTTTTCTGAAAAAAACTAGTTTTTGTGGGAGATGGAAAAAGAAATGCAATCTTATTCCAAAAAAATTGAAAAAATATTTTTAGAATCTGAAAACAAAATTTGATGAGAGTATAGTTTGCATCATCTTCAAATTCCTCATGGTTTAGGCGCTATAGGTGCCCGAATGTGAAGATTTAGTTAAAAATAATAATTTTAGTGTCTAGTTTGGCCAAAAATTGTAAACCACTATTGTGGGATCACCTCAGGGCATAACTGACTCTATGATCAGTAGGCACTACATCATGGTATCTACCCTTGTAGAACTCTGCCTCTCGGCTAGCTTGAAGAACCTCTCTCATATACTCATCCACGGAGGTACCGTCGACTACTCTCTAGAGTGTCTCGGTTGTCTCCTATGCCCTCTCGGCAATCTGTTGGGCACTGTCTCGCTCGGCTATCAAGGTGGCAACCTGAGTCTAAACAATGGCCAACTCTCCCTATACCTGAGTATGGGCCTAAGCCTGAGCCTGCATCTGAGTCTATGTCTAAACAAGCAAACCTCGGGCCTGTACCAACTGTCCCTGTAACGTCTGTACCTATGTCTAGAGACCTGCAATTTGTCTCTGGTGGTTAACTGATAGTACTACCACTACTCACCTCTTGCGAGGCCTACTAGATGAAGGACCAACACTGACTGGTCCAGCCCCTCTGCCACCTCCACCGCTACCATCACTATCATTCCCACTACTACTGTCACCACTGCTACTCTCAATACTGCTACCTAATGCAGTATCACCCCACTATCCTCTGAACCCTCGGCAACATCCTCCTCAATGGGTAATGGTGCTGGCTCATCTTGAATAGTGATGCACAGATGCAAAGTCAATGCCAAAAATGCAGCATACTCCTCTGTAATAGGTGCCTTAACAATATCCCTGTGCATGTCCCAGGGTGACAGCTACAGTGCCTTATACCCCTCTACAATGGTCTTGTATGATAGGCATGGTCCCCAATCAAGTATATCACTTCGTCACCTGGCATAGTGGGCTACCCCCTATGGCATACATTGAACGATGTCGTACTGTCTGTACACTTGTCATAACAAAAACCTCTCCAACACGAAAGGAGTCCTGTCGATCAGGTACATAGAATCACAAAGGTATCCGAGAACTACGTCATCCTCATCCCACTGCTCACATTCTAAGTATGGCTGCTAGAAAACGCTCTCTGTATCATCAAAAAATCATCTCCAATGCTCCAAGTTACCCATCCGAGATTGGGTAAATCTACCTCTGTATCAAAACACATATTGTCTGCCTGCCGGTCTATCCAAAATTGGAAATGGTTGGGCAATGGAAAAATGCTCCCATGCCCACACCTGTAACATGGTCATCCTTGCTGATAAACTCCACACCCCCAAGTACACCACTAAATGAAGGTCATGATAGAGATGTGCCAACATACACATCCCCCACACATATCTCGTACCATGTATGATCATGCTCTCTAAGATCCGGCCCCAACCCACAAAGAATCCCTTTGACCTGCGATTAGGGCAAAGGAAACCTTCAATAAATCTAGCAAGTACTACTGGTAGTGAAGCATATGTGTCAGCAATCATCCTCCATCGAACACTCAGACTTGCAATGTGTTAATCCTGAAATACTCTGTGGAGAGCATCTCTCCCACCAGCCTCATGAGAATCATATACTACAATCTCCCCCATGAATGGAATCCGTAAAATCTGCCACACGTCCTCAAGTGTGACTGTCATTTCACTGGTGGGTAGGTGAAAGGTGTTATGGTCACTATGCCACCTCTTAGCCAAAGCAGTAAGGAGACCCCGATTAATCCTAATCTGGGGCATGTCTAGTAAACTCATGAGGCCACATCGATCTATGACCTGAATCTCATCTGGTGTCAGATGAGGTATCAAAACAGTGGTCCAAGGAAACCTCTCTTGCATTTGGAGAGTACCTAGATCTTCCTATCACAATGAAAAAATCTACAATCAATGCACTATGTCAAGAAATTAAAGGTAATTCTACTATCAGGTCTAATCAAACTTTGGTATGAATTTTTGATCAAGATTCAGGAACAAACATCAACAAACCTCACCTATCATGAGGTTCATCAAACATTATCTAATCTCACCTATCATGAGGTTTATTAAATATTGAATCATTTCCTCACCTATCATGAGGATCATCACAAATAGGATTTCTTCTCGCCTATCATGAGAGTAAGTCTTATTTGAATCAAACAGAATCAAACATTAGGAATTTGGATTAATCAATCATACCAATCCAAAGAATGGACTTGATCGGAATTGACGAAATCAAAGTTAACTAAGTCAAAATCTGCAATTCTGACATGGATGCGCTAAAACAAGCGTCCAAAGCGCTAAATCTCAAAAGCGCTACTTTATCAGCCGAATGCGCTAAAATAGGCACCCAAAGTGCTATTTTATCCAAAGCTCTACTTCAGCACTCCAATGCGCTATAATAAGCATCTGAAGCGCTACTTCACCCTAAGTGTTGTTTTACCACATCGATGCGCTAAAACAGTCCATCAAAGCGCCACTTTACTAGAAGCGCTAAAACAGACCATAGATGTGCTATTTTACCAAATCAAAGCACTAGAAATTTCTAGGTGCTAAAATCTAGTATCAATGCGCTAGAACTACCTACCTAAGTGCTACATCATGAAAGTGCTAAACTATACTATGGAGGCGCTAGAGAAAATAACGCAAGCACTAAATCTCAAAATGCTAAAATAGCTACTAGAAGTGCTACACCGGAGTGTAAAGCACTACAGTGCGACTTGGATGCACTAAACTAAGCAAAAAAAGTAAAAAGCATAAAAAACAAAATTGCACAAAAAACGAGGAGGATTATGGGTACATACCGGAGGTCCGTACATGGTCGGTCATCGGAGGCGTCACACGTGCTCGAAATGGTGAGTATGGTAAGGGATTGGCATCTTGCTCCAGCTGGCTGAAAAGTCTCTCTCACAAGAATTTGAAACTCAAAAAGTACAAATGACTTTGAAAATGACATTTTGGACTATATATAACTTTTGAAAAGGGGATTTTTGTGGGTTTTTAATTATATTTTGATTAATTTTATCCACGAAATTAATTAAAAGTCAACCACGGGTTATATTTTCTTCATCATTGTCAGGAGATAAATTATTTATTCATCAAATCATCATCAAATCACCATAGAATCATCAGAAAATCATAAAAAATTCTAAAATTCTAAAAAATCATCAAATCATTAATTTATCTCCCAAGGGGGCATATTATCGATAATCATCTAAAAATCAATATTTGGGGCATGTTTGGAACATACTAAATTTTTATCATCGATCCTGGCAGTAGCAACAAAATTTTCTTCAAAGCAACGCGCAAACACATCACTTCAAAGAGGGGCAAAATGTATACACCTAAAATTGGTCTGGAGAATTCCGATTAATTAAATATAAATTATTTGATTAATTATCCTAATTTCCTCTACTATTTAAATAAATAGAAATATTTATTTATATAGTTCACATTTAAATTATTCTAAATTAAATAAACAAAATTAAATACTTTGTTTGATTTAATTATCATTTTCCTATTTTATTCTATCACATCAATCTTAAAATTAATCAAATAAAGATTAAACACTTTATTTATTAATTTTCATATTCTTCTGTTTAATTTAATAAACAACTTCTATAGTTCATTTTATTAAATTATTTATCCCTCTTTTGCTAAATTAAATAAATCAAAAATATTTAAATTAAGGCATAAGGAATATTCCATCTATATTTCCTTAAAATCAAATTAGATATCCTATGTCTAATTTATGTCTAAAATATGTCAAAATTAATGCTTTGAAACTTCACGGGAAGTTTTGGAGACAAATTGCAAATTTATCTCTCAATCCTCCTCCATCAATCTTTCCTCTTCTCTTGCCTAGTGTTTTCATGGGTAGAGACAATCTCCAAATTTCTCTCAATCTCCTCCATCTTTCATCATTCAATCCTCCAGATTAAATCCAAGCCTCTCTTTGTCATCCCTATGCATTTCTATAGCCAGAAAATCTATAAGTAAAGCCTCATTGAACCAAGAAAAGGATCCCAGGTTATCAAGTTTACTCTAGAGAAATTCATCAAGCATCTAGCATCCAAACATCCAGCATCCAAGCATCAAGCATCAAGTTTTTTCCATCATGGTTGCCTCATATAGCTGCATTTCTCAATTTTCATGTCAATTCATATTGCATTAGTTTCTTTTGATCATATATATATTATCAACATCCTTTTCATTTTCTGAATTTTCATTTTAACAATCATAGTGCTCACACAATTTGAGAGCCGCAGTGATTTATTAAATCTTTTAAGATAGAGAGCAATATGACGCTTTTAGTAGATTATTGTTTTGAATTAGTTCAATTTTCTTTATCTTTGATATAATGTTGTATTAAGAAGTGTTTTGTGCTTTACACCTCATTCACACTTACACTAGTCATGTTGGGATCCTTGTAAGTGGATGAATAGTTTATTTGAAGATATCACTTCTCGATTGAGATCTGTGTTGCATAGACAACATCATTTGCTAAATCATCTACCATTTGACCTCATGTATTGCACAAATGTATGCAATAAAAAAGACCAACTTTTTTCCTAATTGACTCTCTACACCTCTTCGATGTACCCATTGCACAACTAAGTGTGATTGCTAGTTTATGCCGAAGGCGTATCCAATCTGAAAGAGGCCAAGCTAAAATAATCGATAAAAAATGTAGCCTTATTAAGAGCCCTTGGACAACCATCAAATGAATCTCATCCTTTCATCATTTCCCACCATTTTTCCAACTATTTTTGCCACTTTTTTGCTTCTTTCCCCATCACTATTGGTTTCTGCTCCAACGTTCGTCATTCATTTCTTCTCACGTTCGTCATTTGCCCCCTAATTTTCTCCCATGATTTATTTTTCCTAACATTTTATTTTCTCTTCCATTTAAATCAGATTAAAATCAGATTTGTTGATGTGCCATCCGTATCAATGCAAGTTGATTAAGTGAATCTCAGTCATTCATCATTTTTTTCCATTTTTTTGGTTTTTTTTGCCATTTTTGGTTGCTTTCCCCATCGCTATTGGTTTTCACTCCTCTAAAATCTTCCTCATTGGTATTGCTCTTTCACTTCTCCAATTTGGTGAGATGTAGTCAAAAAATAAGGTTTCGATGAGGGTTTTAGAGTATGCTTATTTAAATAAAAATTATGGTCAAGATCCTAATAATGAGCACATTTAAGTTTTAACATTATGACATCCTTTACCCTACGTATAATATATAATGTATATTTTATATAATATAATTATACTACTTATTTTATATATTATATTCTTTAACAAAAATAATTATTATAATTATTAATTATTATATAATATAGATGAAATCATATATTATATAATTTTATTAATTTTTATATATAATAGTATATCTATTATATCTCTCACTATCTATGCCACTCCCTCTTCCCCTCTCTATCTATTGAGCTATCTCTCTCTCTCTCCCCTATCTCTCTCATTCACTCCATCTCTCCCTCCATCTCTCCTACTCTGTATCTCTATCTCTATTTCTCTCTTTATCTCCCTCTCACTCCTCTCTCTATCTCTTTCTATCCATATCTTTGTCTACTTCTATCACTATCTCTCTATCTCTTTCACTATCCCCCTCTATCTCTCTATATCACCCCCTTTCTATCTCTCTCTCTCTCTCTCTATATATATATATTGATATATTTCTCTGCCTCTCTTGGGCCCATTTTTTGTCTCTCCCTCTCTACGTATCGCTCTTCCTCTCTCCCCGCTCTTCTTTCTCTCCCTCTTCTACCTATCTCTATCCCTCTCTCTACCTATCTCTATCCCTCTCTCTCCCTCTTATCTCTCTTCCTCTTCAACCTATCTCTCTCCCTCTCTCCCCTTGTTCTCTATCTCTCCTCCTCTACCTATATCTCTCTCTTTCTCTCCCTCCCTCTCTCCCTATCTCCCCCCTCTCCCTATCTCTCCCCATCTCTCCCTCCCTCAATCCCTCCCTATCCCCCCAATCTATCTCTCTATTTGTACCTCTCTCTCCCTTTCTCTTCCCATATATCTCTATCTCTCTTTCTCTTCTCATATATCTCTATCTTCCCCTACTTCTTCCTCCCTTTCTCTATCTCCCCCTATTTCTCTCCCCCTCTCTTCATCTCTATTTACCTACCTCTAATTCTCTCTATTTATTTATCTCTTTGTCTCTCTCTTTGCCTCTCCTCCCCTCTCTATATCTCCTTGTATGTCTATTTTTCTCACTCTATCTCACCATCTATATCTCTTTATCTCTCCATCTCCCTCTTCCTCTATATAATTCTATCTTGTCCTATGTATCTCTCCCTCTCTAACTCCCTATATCTCTTTGTATTTATCTCTCTAGGTCCACCTATATCTCTCTATGTATTTGTCTCCCTCTCCCTCTCCCTCTCTCGCTTTATTTTCCTCTCTCCCCCTTTATCTCTAGACATGTCTCCCTCTCTATATCCATCCATCTATCTCCCTCTCTAACCCTCTCTATATATTTATCTCTTCCATCTCTATCTAACCCTCTCTCTTCTCTCTCTTTACCTCTCCCTCCTCTTCTCTCCATATCCCTCTCCTCCTACTCCATCTCTATCTCTATCTCCTTACCCCTCTCTCGCTCGCTCTTCCCCCTTATATCTCTACCTCTCCCTCTCTCTCCCTCTCTCCTTATTGCAAATATAACATGACCATGTTGGTACCCTGTTGGTAATGGAGCCTAATTATCTTCCTGATTCAGAGGTTTTATTTCAATCATGTTTGGATCTTTGTAAGTGGATGCATAGTTTATTTGAAGCTATCACTTCTCCATTGAGACCTTTGTTGCACAAACAACATGATTTAAATGTGTGCAAAAACTTGACCAAAATTTATGATAATTGACCTTACACACTTCTTCGGCGTACCCATTACACATTAAGATGCGATTGCTAGTAATATATATATATTTTAGAACTAGTTTGGAGACAAGATTTTTGCAGTCATTATATATATTATATCTCATATCTCATAAATTACCAAGTCAACACTAAAGACACGATTAAGAAAAATCTAAGTATATACAACATTAATGGGGATTTCTCATCCCCATCGTTGACAGCACGTCGCAATTTGTGCAGAATTGCTATAGCCGCTGCTTCAATCTTTTTACAGTAAATGAAACGTGCGTCTGATAAACACGCTCGTTTCTGACAATTCTGATAGTTTCGTCCTGTATGCAGATATCCAGCATCCATGTGTATGGTGCATTGGTGCATTTTGATGGCTGGATAGCCTCTGCCCACTGGCCTTGTCCCGCCCTTCCAAGCTCACTTGCCATGCACGGTCGCAGGACGGAAATGAATTACGAGATAGAGAGATGGACCACAGTCGTTTCAAAGCTTCGAAGCCCACTCACATACGATTACAGGGCCGAGTATTTGCTTCGGCACTTAGTGGGGCCTCTCCCCAACACTTCACACTGAGAATTTGGGGTAGCTAGACGAAGAGGTAGAATTCGACGAAAAGAGGCCATCGACAGTTTCGGAAGATAAAAGCCATGTAAAGTCGCCCCTGTTAATCAAGGAAGATTCGAGGTCCAACTCCATGCTCTGTAGTGCAGAGATCATGTGTGGCGAAGGTTGTTTCATGCCTTCCAGAATGAACAGCACCTCCCCGATGGAAGGCCTGCATCCAACTCTCGGGTGGGCGCACTGCAGCGCCAGCAACAACACCTTCACCATACACTGCTTGTAATCGGAATGCCGAATCCCCTCGTCTATTATTTCGGAAGAGCGCCCATTCTGACTCATATCCACCACCCAATCGGAAACGAGGACATGCTCAAGACGATTCGTGCGGGAGTCGAAAGCCCGGCGGCCGGTCAAAAGCTCGAGTACAATGATACCAAAGCTGAAGACGTCGCTTTTGTCGTTGAGGTAGCCGTAGAGCGCGTACTCGGGAGCCACGTAGCCCAGCGTGCCCACCGTGCGAGTGGTGTAGTGGGTCTTGCCTGCCGTCTTGAATTTGGCCATCCCAAAGTCGGCTACGAGAGAGTTCAGGTCCTCGTCGAGCAGCACGTTTGCCGCCTTCACGTCCCTATGAAGGATGGCCGGCTTCACGTCTTCGTGCAGGTACGCCAGCCCCCTTGCTATTCCCACCAAGATCTTGAAACGTTGCGGCCACGTCAGGCACGGCCGGGTGGAGCTAAACAAATAATCCGCCAGGCTTCCATTTTCCATCAAGTCGTAGACCAGAACCTGCTCCGTCTCTTGGCCGATGACCCCCACGCTGTAACCATTCAGAGGCAGCAAGTTCCGGTGCTTGGTGTTGCTGATCACCTGGACCTCGTGGCTGAACTCCTCTTCCGCTCTCTGCCGGAAGTCCTTAAATCTCTTTACAGCTATTCGCCTTCCGTCTGCCAGAGTGCCTCTGTACACCAAACCGAAGCCCCCCTCCCCAATAAGATTCGACTCCGAGAAATTCCCTGTGGCTTCTTTTATCTCGGTCATGTCGAAGAAGATCAGACCCGTACTCTCGCTCAGGATCTCATACCTACGGATCAGCTTCCTCTGTTGCCTTTCCTTCACGTTGCGCAGCTTTCTCAGGTACCCTAACACGGCGGCCAACACAAGGATTACTACCGCCAGCGATGGAACGAGCGTCATGATAAGCGTCTTGGTAACCGCGCTGGGAGCTCTGTTTTGTATTCGAGGAGGCGAGCCCAAGGCGGTTGACACGTCAGACAAATTGCTGACGCTAAGAATACAAGAAGCGGCGTCAGGGCCGACGGCGTCGTATCCGTTGATGCCGCCTCCCACGTAAACTATGACGAACGCCGGGCATCTGGATTTCCCTGAGAGGGGGATTTGATTCAAGGAATAGAGCGCCCGGCCCATGGCCTTCACACAGTTGGTGCACTGGAAAGCGCCCGGCCCCGATGCGTTGCAGTTTCGCCAGAGGGACGACACGTTGATCGTCTTCTCGAAGCTCCGAAAATCCGTAATATTGTTGCAGGTGGAAGAGTCCGTTAAGAAGCTATGGACTCCCAGCCCGCAATTTGCAATGAGTTTGGTGTCGACCCCGCGGCCTATGAGCTGGTCACTCAATTCATTGATGCAGGAATCGGCTGTGCGGTTGTCGGGTAAGAGGAAAGAACGATAGTTGTGCATCCAGGAGAATTGCATGCTTTTGATCAAGTTGGTGATGCCTTCGCAGCAATGAGATTTGTCCCGTGATAAGCATTCCTCATACATCCATGAATGCGCTTCAATTTTCCCGGTTATATTCATCGGGCATACGCCTGCCGCGGCTCCCACGACACCCGCGAACAAAATTAGGGCAAAAAGACATGAAAACATCCCCGACCGCTCCATCTCGTTTTCAGAACTAAAATGTACGTTATTCCTTTTTATCGTAGTAATCGTATTACGTAAACATTATACAATCCTTTTGACCATTGACCCAGAGAATTAGGGCAAAAAGCCATGAAAACAGCACAACAATGTTACGTAGGCTGAATAAAATAGCAGCTGGCAGAACGACCATGAATGGATTCAGTCGCATTAAGTGTCCATTATCCAGCACCGTGGGATTTCTTCCTTGTTTCCCACGTATCCTATCTTAGAAGGTCTTCTATTTTGTCATGTTGTGAGGTTTCCTAATGGGTACCAACAGAATTAGTGCCCTCCTAATGGTGTTCCACATGTTCCTTAATTATTTTAAGGAATTGTAAGTATTATTTTAATGTGCTTGTATTATTCCAAGAACATTGTCTTTATTGTGGACCCCCATATCATAGTAAGGTGAGAGACTAGGTGAAGTGCTCCTCAAGTTTTATTTTGAGGTGACATTATATTAGCATATATATTCTTTATATTTTTACATTTATTCTTAATCAAGTTTAGAAATGATTGATTTATCATTTGATTTAAATTATTTCATTGTTAAGTTGACTCGTTCTTATAATCATTTAATTTATTTATTGTGGTATTTTGATTTATATATAATTATTTTTTATTTTTTAATATGCATGTAATATGTAAATAAACATTGATTGTATAGTGTAATTCCACAACATATCAAGGTGAGAGTAGGTGAAATGCTTATCGAGTTTTATTTAGAGTTAATATTATTATTGAGCCTATGCTCTCTATTTTTTTCTTTTTACCTTCATATTTTGTTAAGTTTATAAATTGTTGATTTAAGTTATTTAAGTGTAGGAGTTGCTTCAATGTTATAGATAATTTTATTTATATATATATATTTAGATAAGTGTTGTCAAAAGGGGACAACTCCCATTACACTGAAATGCATACTTGAGTTCTTACAAACCATCACGAACCCAACCAAGTTGCCTAATGCTTTGAAGGTCCTAGCTAGAGCCCAACCAATTTGATACACTTGCTTTCTCCATTGGTTGATTGCCCACACTGTATATCCACCATTCCATTTTGCAGACGTTTGTACCAATTCTGTGCTTTTGAGTATATGTGGATCCATCTTGGTACAAGCTTCCAGTAGTCGTGTCCAATAATGACCAACCCGTCCCAGCCTTTGGCCAAAAGTTTTTAGGCCAAATAAATAGCATAGAGATATTTATGATTTCATTTGATGCCCACCCGGTCAGTGTGATCAAATGAAGGGGAATCTTCCTTGAGTACCCTCAATAATTTTGATGGTATACTAATTTTGTCCAATAATTCATCTTTGACCTTCACATATACACCCATGTTCACCAAGTGATCTGTAGCCCAATTGGATTCTCTATATACATGTGCTAGTGTGTAATTCAAGGTTCGCTCAAGTTTCTCTATCACAATTTTCAATAGTCGATTTAATCTCCAGTTAATAGTACTCCCTTGCTTGACCGTGTTGATGACAATTTGTGAGTCGCTCTCAATGTCAATTGCATCAATCCCTCTTTCCATGCATACCTTTAGTCCTCTCTCCAAAGCAATCATCTCTGCTACATTGTTGGTGCCTATGCCAATGCTTCCATGCATAGCAAAAGTTAAATTCCCATCATGATCCCTGAGAATGCAACCATAGCTTGCATCACCTAGATTTCCTTTAGCTGCCCCGTGCACATTGAGTTTCACTCTCCCCAACATTGGTGGTAGCCATTTAGCATTCCTCCTCCTTACAACTTTAGAAGTAATGTTTATACTAGGAGGAGTGAGACCCCACTTCATTTTCATTCTCTTATCCCAATCACAAATATACTCTATCTTCCTTGAATATGCTTTGCTGTTAGAAATTTCAATGATGCCATTTTTTATTCTCTCAATTACTTTATTAGCACTTGTCTCCTTGCCTTCAAAGACTCTTTGGTTCCTCTCCTTCCAAATTTTTTATAGTAACATAGAAGGGGAGATAATCCATAATGATCCCCACAAGGATTCCTTATGCAATTCCAGCCATCACTTCAACAGATTCATTAAATTTTCATCCCATGCCACGGACTAGTCCAACTCCAGGCATAACCATATCTAACATTGTCTTGCAAAGGAGTATTCATATAGGAGGTGATTCAAGGTTTCTTCCGCCATTTTACAGAAGACACACATGTTGGGGCCAAGGATACCATATTTTTTAAATCTTTCACCAGTCAGAATTCTTTCATGTAAAATAATCCATAAAAAGGCCCCCGCTCTTGGAGCCACCATCTTGTCCCAACATAGTTGTGTTGGCCAATCTACCGTTACTCTTTGCATAGTGTATATTTTGTATCCAAGTTTTTCACTATATTCTCTAGACCGAGAGGCGCACCAAATGATTTCATCCCTTTGATTGCATAGTGTAGTTCTTCTATGCTGAAGAATTTCATTTATTCTTTCCTGGTCCTCCCATGTCATACTGTTGTATTTTATTGGAATCCAATAATAAATTCCACTTCTCGAATATGTCTCTTTCAAATAATCCGCAGCAAATTCTCCCATTTCAGATTCCACCATAGATATCCAGCCTTGCTGGTCAAAAAAATTGAGACATTCATTACCATCCCAGGAGTCTCGCCAAAACTTAGCGCATTTTCCATTTCCAATCTTCCAAGTAAGATGGTTGGTGATCACACACCTACACTTTTTCATAAATTTCCATACAGCTGATCCGCCTAGTGCATCCATACACATGAGGATTCTCTTTGGTTTGTCATTATCAAGATATTTTTTCTGCATGATTTTGCACCATAACTTTGCAGGTTCCCTGTACATCTTCAATATTAGCTTGGCCCCAAAGGAAATATTTTGACCTTCCATCCTTCTAAGACCTACCCCACCATTTTATTTCTTGTTACACGCAATGTCACAGGTTATTAGGGGAATTCTTTTAGCTTCCTTGGCCCCTTTCCATAGGAAATGTTTGAAAACACTTTCAAGAGCATGACATGCCTTGGAAGAAAGATTAAAGAATGAAATTTCATATATAGGTGTAGCAGCAAGAAAAAAATTAATGAGAAGGATTCTACCTAGCAACGATAGCCATTTGTGTTTCCAAACCTCCATTTTCGGCCTGCATCTCAAGATCAATTCCTCCCATAAATCAGTCTTGTATGCACCAATGAACATAGGGAAACCCAAGTATTTGGATGGTAGTGACCCAATTTTCCACCTAAGGGTGCGAGCAATCCTCGCTTGGGTAGCCTTTTTCGTGTTAAAGAAAAAGATTTTTGTTTTCTTGTCGTTGATATGTTGTCCTGCAACTTTTTCATACAAATACAATAAAGCTCTGATGGTCCTTACTTCTCTAATTGTAGCTTCACCAAATAACATAGTGTCATTCGCAAATTATGAGTGTGTAACCAGAATCAGATCATCATGTATACATATACCTTTCTATTCACTAGAGGCTCTTTTTTACATATAAACCTGCTTAATGCCTTAGCCATGATAACAAAAAGAAAGGGTGAAATGGGATCACCTTGTCTGATTCCATTTGAACTTTTGAAAAATCCAAACAAAGCACCATTAACTACAATAGAAAAATGAGGGGATTCAACACATGCCTTAAGAATGTTGATCCATTTCCTATCAAAATTGAACTTACTCAATACATTACTCAAGAACTCCCATTGAACTTTGTCGTATGCCTTTGCTATATGTAGCTTGATTACCATGCTAGCCTTCTCCATTGATGCCATGGAATGTATAGTCTCACCTATCAGAATTATGCTATCTGTGATCTCCCTTCCAGGTGTGAAACCATTTTGCTCCGTTGAGATTAGTTTGTTCATGAATTTTTTCAGCCTATTTTCCATGGCTTTGGTTAATATTTTATATATTGTATTGCACAAAGCAATTGGCCTGTAATCATTTAAAGTGTAGCAAACATGTTTCTTGAGAATTAAAACTAGTACCATGTTGTTCAATTCCTTGAAAAATTTCCCCTTTCTCCTCAATTCCTCCAAATCCATGCAGATATCTGATTTTGCGAAACTCCAACATTCTTGAAAAAATCTTATTGGGAAGCCATTCAGTCTAGGCGCCTTGTCTAGATGAAGACCAAAAACCACAATGCAAATTTCCTCCTTAGAGAATGGTTCCATTAGCATTTTTTATCTTTGTCACCTATCAGCTCTGGTATAGCATCAAGAAATTTTTATTTGGCCTATGAATCCACCATGTTTTCAGAGTTTAGGATGTTCCTATAGAATTCTAAGGCAACATTCCCAATACTATCTCTGTCTTTACATACCAGGAACCATTAGCATCTCTAATTTCATTGATCTGATTTTGTATCCCTCTTGCTTTGATCAAAGCATGAAAATATTTGGTGTTGTTGTCACCCTCCTTAATCCAAAGTTCACATGCCTTGTCTTTCCAGTACAGTTCTTCCCTGACAAGAATTTTAGCAAGTTTTTCTTTCAATTATTTCTCTTTGAGATAGTCAATCTGATTCATGTCGTTCCTTATTAATTTTTCATTTAGTTCTTCTAATTCCATCTCCACTGCTTCCTTGTTTTCAAAGATGTTCCTAAACACCTCCCTATTCCAAACTCTTAATTTTTCCTTGATGTAAGAATTTTTTTTCACAAAACAGTAGCTAGTAGTCCCCTTGACCCTGTATTCACTCCACCATCCTTTTAGAGAGGTCCCAAGAGAGCTTTCCCTCCACCACATATACTGAAATTTAAAGTACCCACAACCCCAATGGCAATCGGTTTCTATCTCAATTTAGACTGGGTAATGGTCTGAAACACCTATCTGAAGTGTTGTAGCAGTGATGGGAATGTTTTTTGTGGTCCATTGTGGACCATACACAAATTTGTCCATCCTTTCTATGATGTTTGTAAAACCAATCATCCCTCCTTTGGCTTGCAATCAATAGCATCTATCATTTGCACAAATTCCCTAAAATCCAGTATGTCCTTGGAGATTTTACCAATTCCACCACTCTTTTCATTCATATCTAACATGGCATGGAAATCTCCGACGATGATAAATCTTCCATTATTGCTAGAGATAATTTCCATTGAGATCACTTCCCAAGCCATGGACTTTTTAGCAGTTTGCGAGGGACCATAGGAATTCCATAGAGGGAATTCCATTTTGTTGAATCTATTTTGAACCCACCCTACCAACCAATTCTTCCCTTTGTTTAATGTAGTGAAACTGACTGCATTGGATTTCCATAGTATACCAAGACCACCGGCAGTGCCAGTCGCACCCTAGAACACACCCATCCAACCCTTGCAAAATTTGACAATTTTTCTCCCTCCTCTTCATTACATTTCGTTTCTTGCAATAGCACGATGTCACAAGAGAGTTTTCCAAGATGGTGCTTCACATTCTGTACTTATCAGAGGCCACTAGACCCCTGACATTCCATGTGATGATTTTCATTGCTTCCCAAGGGAGAGGCCTTCTCCCCTGGTACTTGTCTTCTTAAAGAACTCTGCCACACTTTTGAACCCCTTTTCAGTGGCTTCAGCCTCCCTCTTTTATTTGTTTGATTTTATGCCCTACTACTCTTGCCTCTTTCTAGTAGATCCAAATTCGTTTGGCCGATACATCTAGTGTCAACCACACCAAGCACATCAGCCACAACTTCCTCAACAAAATCCTCCTCATCCGTCAAAGGGTTTTCAACATAATTTTCTGCTCGATGTTCTTGCATAACCATTGTTCACGGTGACAATATGGGATTGCCAAGGCATTTTCTAGTTGTCCCCTCTGTATCACATGATGTCTTGGGTGGGATATTCAGAATTACCTTTGCAGCCTCTGACTGTCCTATTTTGTACATAATCTATCTATCATTCTCCAACCTCATTCTGGGAACCTAGGCCTCTTTTTTATTTTTCGATATTGTGCATTTCTCTGTTGAATGATTCCTCTTTCCGCATTGTAGGTAGAAGAGATTTTTTTCCTCTATTTCAATGGATTGAATCCATTCCCTCCCCAAGTCCTTCAATCTAATTTTGTCTGAGATTCTCCTTATTGATGCAACTTCTAATTTGGCGTATGCATAAAGATCTCCATTTGCAATGTCCACATCTAGATAAACCAAAGTGCCCAGAGACCTGTCGATCTTCTCCAATGCAACCTTTGTCCAATACTCCAATGGGAGTTCGTAGAGCAGTATCCAAACAAGGGAGTTGTATGGGTCAGTGTCCAAAATATTGAAGTTCACCATTTTTGTATGTAGATCAGTTTAGATTCCATCGACCATACCTCCCCATTCAAAATATTTTTGCATTCTTCTTCAGTCGCGAAGATCACAGTGAAAAATCCTTTTTGCAAGAATTTGGTTATGTGCAGTGTAGCCCACGTCTTGTCTATCTAGTCCAAAATAGTTTTCTTGGCCACCCTTGCACCAATGAATCAACATATGATTCCCAGTTTCAGCATCGCTTCGACATCCTCCTCAATATCCTCTATAACATCTATTGTGAGCATGACATTGTGATTGTCCGCATCTGATGTTCCACTTGCTTCCTGCGCGGTACCTTCCTCTGTCCCATTAGGGTTTTTGAGATTCGCCTCTGTTTTTTCCTTCATTTTTTTGCCTTCTTAGCAGAGTGCCATTTTATTTCCACTAAGATTTTACTTTTTTTATTTTATTATATATAAATGTTTAATTTATATATAATTTTGTGCATTAAACTATTCAAATTGAGTTCTAGGTTAGCATTTAAAGATATGTCCAATGACCCTCAAATCGTAAGTGAGGATCATCATAGAAGAATCAAGGATTCAAAATTCATCATCATTACACCAAAAAATTCACAAGAAATAAAGACAAATTATCATCATAATAGCTTGTGTCAACATTCCAAATCCTAGCCAATACTTCATGTCTAATCATTCAATCATTGTAAAGAGGAAAAAAAAGGAGCTTGATTAAAGCAAGAGGGACTACAATACTTCAATTATACCTCAAAAATACCCAATGTCCTTTTGTTTTAGATTAACTAAAAATTATTTATAAGTGAAATTATTTATCTATTAGTGTACAAGACAAGGTCACATACATCAAACAAGATCATAGTTTTTATCAAACAAAGTTACAATAGTGATTCTATCTACCATATCCATTTAGGATGACTTGAAATTTATAGGTAGAATCTAGTTTTAAAAGTATGACATATTAAATAACAATATACAAGCATTACAATACCACTGGAGGAGCTAGGCCTTCATTAACACTTCTCTTTTTAATTTATGCTTTATATTTCTTGTGCTTGTCTCATCTAATTTTATTAATTTAGGTTTTATTCAAAATTGAATAATCATGTGTTAGACCTAGATCAATACTTAATAAGAGAAGAAAATTTAAACAAATCTCATATTATCTTTAGGGTTTTGATTTTCCCTTCATGTTTTGGTGAGCTTGAAATTTCTTACACCCGCAAGGGTTTGGACATAGGGTTTATCCTTTTGTCTTTCTCATCTCAAGTATAATATTTTTTACACAATCATTTTACTTTTAGATAAGGTGAAATTTTCTTATTAAACTTATTCTTAGGGTGTGTTGTTGGTTAATGTGTTATCCTTATCCCTAATTCTTTGAATCTTTTTATACTTATTAATTTTTAATAATTTTTAGACCCTTTTTTATTTTACGTAGAAGGCGTATCCTATTTGAAGTGTGCCCAACTGAATTAATGCATCCATAGACTGGTCGAGGGAGTATGCAAGATGATTGTTTTCATTCAGATTGTTGAATTTCATTTTTTCCTGTGTGCTCATCATCTCCACCCCTGTTGCTACTGCTTGTGGCTTGGCAATTGTGCAAGGCTCGACCTTCTCATCTACCACAATGGTTTCCACCAAATTTCTTCCTTTTAGTAAGTTTGAGGATTTGATAATGCATGGAGTAAAGCCATGGGATTCTGATGCATATGATTTCTATGATGGTCTTGTAAAGGATCACATAGAGCTTGACAAAGAGATGGATGCCATGGATGCCAAAGATGCTCACTAAATAACTTGTTGTCTCTTTGCATAAATAGTTTTCTTGTGCATTTTTGTTTGTGTTTTTAGTTGGTTTGAGGGGATCACTTGTAACCCCCTTGTTTTTTGTAGGGTGATGTGAATTTTTAGCTCTAATTCCTGATAATCACAACATTGTGGGTTTTGTTTTTGTGGCAGAATGTGATTGATTCATATTCTTGCCACTTTTCTATGGTAAAGTGTAATTGATTAAGGTTTCATGCACTTCATATTCTATATAATGTAATTTATTTTGTCCATTGTTATTCATGGATCTCTATAGGAGGTTCCTTTAGTTCCTACCTCTTTTCGTATACCTCACATAGTTTAAATGGCTTTGATTGTGGTAGCTTGGGTCTTGAAAATTGATTTGCATATTTATTATTATGACATACTTCTCAATGTAGTGAATTAAGAATATGTTTATTTTTAAATGGTTTTATAACAAGGGTTTTTCTCATATATGAGGGAAAATCTTTCCATTTAAATATTTATTGGGTAAAAAAATGAAGAGAGATGCCCTCGGGCATGATGACATGAATGTCTCTAGTTTGAGAGTCATTGACAGTTATAGAGGCGCTTTCCCCTATCCCCGGTCTAAAATTCCAGTGGAGTGGAATTGGTATTTGTAGGTGGTGTGCTCCAAAGAGGTCATCCATGTCTCATTGTTCTATGTCAAGCCTGTAGGTTACTGCACTTAGATAAATGCTATTCTGAATCAAAAAGATAGCCAAATATTTAGAAACTTTCAAGAAAATTCAATTGCCAGGTGTAAATATAAGCTCCAACCTTTGCTACCATTCTCCCTACCTGTGCAAAAATGGGGCTTTGGAATAGGGTATGGAAATCCATCAAATCATAAAGGATAGATGATTTTTTTAGATATTTTTCCCAGATGGACATGTATTCAAAATATGGAAGCATAGATCAGGCACGTGAAGTGTAAATGACAAGGTGCCTCAAAGAGATGTGGTCTCAGATATGCACAAAATGGATTTGTTGAAAAGGCTTTAGAAATTTCCAAGCAAATGCAGTTGTCAGGTTTAAAGCCAAATTTTGCAACCTTTGCTAGCACCCTCCCTTGCCATGCCAAAAGTGGAGCTTTGGAACAATAAGGAAATCCATCAAAGCATAAAGGATAGAGGAATTTTGTTAGATATTATAGTCGCAACTGTCCTAATAGACATGCATACAAAAAGTGGAAGCATTAAAAAGGCATGTGAACTGTTTGATAGAATACCTAAAAAATATGTCATCGCATGGACTTTAATGATTGCAAGATATGTACAAAATGGATTTTTTGAAAAGGATTTAGAAAATTTCAAGTATATATAATTGACTCGTGTAAAGCTAAATTCCACAACCTTCACCAGTTTCCTCCCTACTTGTGTCAGAATGGGAGCTTTGGAATAGGATATGGAAATCCATCTTGAAGCGTCATGAAAGGAGGATTTTTTTTATATATTATAGTTGGAAATTATTTGGTAGAAAAATATCCTAAATTTGGAAGCATAGAAAAGGCATGTGAACTGTTTGACATAATGCCTCAAAGAGAGGTTATCTCATGGAATGCAATGATTGCAAGATATGCACAAAATGGATTTTTTAAAATATATGATGGTTACAACCTGATAGTGTGAATTTTGGGTAGAAATCTTGAATATAATATTATGTAGATCCTTAACTAGAGTCTTTGTAAAGTATTATAGAATATCTCTTGCACGGAAGGATTGTTAGGCAAGAAACCATTAGTTAGTAACTTTTGTGTTTTCTAATGTGTTATTTTTGCATTGATTCCTATAGAAAAGAGAAGCAAGTTAAATACAAATCTAGAAAAACATATATTTTTGGTGGCTACTATAAGCAATCAAAGTCATACATGTTACTTGATGTTTCTATGAATAAAATTATAGCTAGCTGTGTGAGGGGGAAAAACATTAGATGCAAACAAGATCAAACACATTAATCTAAGATCTAATCCTACACATACGAAATGAAACTAGGCTATTTGAACATACATTAAGAAATCTATGATTACTGAATTGAATGTAAAAAAAAGCACAGTGTTACCATCCCGTATTGGAGTGTATTTGCCTGATATTGGATTGTTCTTATCACCACGAAGCCTCCATAGTTCATGTGAAAACTCTTGAATAACGATGCCTTGGTTGGTTGATCGAAGAAATGGTTGAAGCTCTAAAAATGGTGGCTGTGAATGTCAGCAATACTTCGTTGTGCAAATGATGTTGATTCTCCGATCCATTTTTGCATGAGGAAAGAGGTTTGTTATATAGAAAATGAGATTTGAAATGGACGATCAAGATTGTGTTGGAGAATTTATCCAGATCAACGACCAAAATGTATAGACAGGATTTAAACATGAGAAGATTGTGCAAAGTTGATTGCACAATTTCTATGATTGAGGAATAGATTGGCTAGTCAGGGATTAGATTGATCAGTTAGGATTTTAGATTGATCAGTCAAGATTTAGATGGCTTAGAAAATTGATGGCTTAGTTAACAACTTAGATTGCTCAGTTAGCAAATTAGATTTCTCAGTCAACAATCATAATTTGCTCAATTAGAAAGTGATCGAGGAATATGAATTAGTTGATTTAATTAATTAATTCCTTTTTGGAGTTGAACACACAAATCAAGTTTGACTTTTGCAAATAAAGTTGCATTAGTTTGATTTGATTTTTGATAATTGGTTTGAATAGTTTGATTTAATTATTCAAATTTTAGAGGGAAAGTGTCGTAATTGAATTATTATGATTTAATAATTCAATTAACTTAGAGGAATAAGGTATTTTAATGATGTAATTAAATAATTGGTGTTAATTAATCAATCGGGATGAATTAAAGTGAGATTGAGACTTCATTAAATAAATGCAATTTGTTTAATTGGTCGAAATGGTGAAACATGAATTAATCAAATAATTTTGTTTTATTTAATTAATAACATAATTAGGGTTTGTAGGAATTTATCAAATAAATAAAATTTATTTAATTTATCAGAAATGATGAAAAAGAGAATTAATTAAATGACGTTGTATTATTCAATTCATGGCATAATTAGGGTTTTTAGGACATTATTAAATAAATGAAATAATGTTGTATTATTCAATTAATAGTAGAGTTAGGGTTTTAGATGTTCTTTGATGTTTTGTGATGTTGTGTGATGTTTCGATACATTGTGGGATGATTTTGAGATGTTGTGGGATGTTTAGGATGATTTCAAGATGTTCTAAGATGATTCTAAGATGTTTTGAGATGTTTCAAGATGATTCTGAGATGTTTTCAGATGATTTCAAGATGTTTTGAGATGTTCTATGATGATTTTGAGGTGTTTCAAGATATGAGACATTACAAGATGATTTTTAGGTGTTTCAAGATGTTTTGAGACAATTCTAAGATGTTCTGAGATGTTTTGGGATGATTCTGAGATGTTGCAAGATGTTGTTCGATGATGTTTAGGGTGTGTGATAAGTGTTAGGTCAATTTTACATGTCTACACTAGTAAAGATGTAAATTATGAAAGGAACGTCATGACATGGCACATGACATCTAATCCAAGTATAAATAACCATGTGAAAAGAAGATCATTCCCTTGAGAAATAAAAGGGAACCAATGGAGAGTGAGGTTATTGATCAAAGTCCACTCTAGTCTATCAAAATTTAGAATGAAAGTACTAACAACTTCAACATATATAGTAGGAAAAGTACTAGAAAATCTTCTGAAGATGTCCATAGAAAAAGGAAGTAAACTAAGATGCCTTTGTTGGTAAATTTGAGGAAACTGGATGTTTTAAGTAATCCAAGAGGTTTTTCTTGGACAATTTGAGGAAGTAGGATACTCCCATTAGAATCTCCACAAACATCTTTGAACAATAAATCTCCATAGATAATGAAAAGCAATGAATTAATATGGCTAATTTATGTTTTTTTCTAATTTATTGGATCATATATTTTTCTTAAGACTATTTTACATAGTTTCTTGTACATAATTCCATTGATGTGGAACTTTTATTGTTCTTTGTGTTTTGCATTTCAAGTAATGATGTAGTCTTTAGTTTTTGTTTTGTTCATTCACTTCCTTTACCTGTTCAATATAATTTGTAGGGAAAATAAGTGAATTATTGTTGTAGTTTCTGGATTGTCCTTTGCGCGTATTACTGGGCTTGGTAAGGATCACCTCTTGCATGCTATGTGATCTTCCATTCCTTAGTTGTCAACCTTAGAAGAACTAGGATTACGATCTTCAATACCTCTAGTGCATTTTTCTAGGTTTTTATTTTCATACAAAAGTGAGCCAATGAAGATTGCAACAAGCTATGCCTACTTGAGGTTTCAAGATGCACATCCATCCCTCAATCTAAACCAGCTTTGCAAGGATTATGCCTTCCTTTATTGTGGAGATCTCATGGTAGAATGTAGTCTCAAATATGCTTCTCTTTGATATATTCATTAAATTTTAAATCCATTGTTATTTTTAGTTAGAGGTTGGGGGAAACTATTTAGTTTAAATGCATGAATAGGGACGGGAAGGTAGGCGTGTCTTCTTGCTGATCTATCTCCATATTTTTTTAAAATTTTAGAATCCAAAACATTTCTAACACCTCCAATGGCTATAATGGGATAAATTAGGATACCTAATCAATCCAGTAATCTTAGGAGTACCTTGTAAGGCTCAATGACTAAAAGTGGCAACCTCTTATAGATAACAAGGTGTAGCATCCTTTGTCAAAATAAATAAGAAGACGGTCAGGAAACCTCCTGAGTCCATGTCCAAATAGTGATATCTCTCCCGAATCTCATAACAGAAAGGGTACCTAAGAGTATACATCTCCTCAACATCCACTTCCTAAAGGATAAAAAGATCATATATCATATCACCTAGTAGAATATGATGGTTTGAATCAAATATATCTGATGGAAGTAGCCCCTCAACTGGACAAGAGATGTCATCATAAAGACTGATAGTCAAATGGAAGTTGTGAAAAAATTGATGTTGCATCTACTTTGGATCTGCATTTGAAACCTTTTTTTCCTTTCAACACAATACAACTAAACTTGGCGTATTTCTTAAGGATGAAATTTTTCCAACTTTGTTTACTATGGTATAACATAGCTTATATTATTCCTTTAGGAACAAAATATTGAGAAAGAAATGATATTATTCAAAAAATTCAAAACATTTAGTAGAAAGTATAAAACATTTTGTGATCAAAAAACTGATGTAAGCAACAAGAAGATCTATTATGGGTGTTGCACCAATAGAAGGATGGTAATGAAGTTTTTTTGCACGCACAAAAGGAAATCCTCACAAGGCATCAAAAGAATATTCATTTCATTTACATACATATGGGCACAAGTCTTTAAGTCTATGTTTGTGTGTAGGTATGTGTATAATATGTATATATATTGGACCTTGTGATTAGCATACATAGTATACTCAAGGCTTTGATGGAATCCTTGTAAGTCTATTTTTTGTTTTCTTCAGTGTTAGAATTTTCAGCAAATCTTATTGTTAACTATCCATTTCATTGCATATCCATATAAGCATGTGTATGTATGTCTCTACCTATTTATATTTATATGTATAATATGTATAAAAATTTGGCCCTTAGAGTATATATGGTATGGTTCAAGCTCTTATAGAATCCTTGTATGGGGTATGTGTAGGATCATGATGGGCCAAAAAGTGGCGATATGTAAGCCATATGATGGCCCATGGCTGACAACATTTTTTTACCCAAAATTAATGAAACAAAAAGGGTTTTTAGAGGAGATTCTCAACTTTCCATCAATATAAATTATGCTTTACTTTGAATTTAATAAATAATTATTATTCATTTTCTATTAGAATTACGAATAAAGTCATGATTGATAAGTTGATTGAGAAACATCTACAACTTTCAAACAGTATCACATTTTTTGAATCTGAAACGTGCGTCACATTCTATTCTACACATACTATAGGATTAAAAAAAAAATGAATTTCATGAATTTTTTACCAAGTTAAGGTGGTTAGACAGATGAGCTTTTATATTTTTTAAAAGTTGTAATAAAAAATTCATAATTAATTATTTACTTGGAAAAAAATTATACAAAAATATGCATCAAATCGGGACATGAGTTCTCTACTTATATCTAAAATCTTATAAAAACATATTATCATTTTATTGTGGTTAGGGTGGTCAGACAGACACCTACTTCTTATTTTTACCCTGAAATTTAAATACTACTACATTGAAATTTCAAATTTTCACCAAATAGATTGTTTTTTTTAAATAAAGGTCTAGTAGTTTAGAAACTACATTCAATTTGCTATAGATTCTACTTTTACATTTTTTTGAAATAATATAGATAACTTATTCAAATTTTTACGTCAAGTTGTCTAACTCTAATTTTTTGTCTTTTTATTGCCACTTAAGGGCCTATTTTTTCCATGATGATCCTGCACATACCCTATGGTTTATAATTTTATTTAGTACTAGATATAATTTCTTGCAAATTTTTATTCCTAAATACCCATTTCATTGATATGTCTATATTTGTGTGTGAATAATGTGTATGCACATTGGGACTTATAATTAGAGTACACATAGCATCTTTGATAGAATTTTGTTGGTCTTGTTTTTGAATATTGGTATATATAAACACATCATGTGCATTTATACATATACAGTTTATATACACATAAGATTATGTGTATATACTTGTAGTTTGCTTCAAGGAATGATAGGATATTTGCAAGAATGATACCTTATTACTGGTTTCCTTGATATTTCACAAAAGAGGCACTTGTTTGAATGCGGAGGGGGTACTACATGTTGTTGAAAAATATGTTATGCAAGTGGAAAAATATTCCCTTGTGTAGGGATTCTATGCAAATCTTGTCCTAAATTCTTCTTTGATTGATATCCATATAAACTTGTACATGTGAACTTCTAGAGCATGTGTACAAATCTGGTCTTAATAACAAAGTACACAACATTCTTATCTTAATAATGTAATAAAGAAAGGATGTTAACACATCAATTTAATTATTTTCACCCCACAAATTTCTTTATTAACAATTTTCTTTGTACAATAATATTATACTAGAAATCACACCTTCATGTATAATTGGTATGCCGAAGAGATGTGGAATAAAGTTCTCAATGGAGAAGTGCCACCCCAAAAAATGAATATGCATCCATTTACAAGGATCCAAACACAAATGAAACAAAACCTTTGAAACAGGAAAATAATCATAGTGGCACCCCACAACGCATTACCCACTTCTTTTTCCATAGGAATAAATTCACCTGTTAAACTGCTCTCATGTACAAAACTTGTATGAGATATCACAAGGCCATCTATAGGATTTTTTTTGCCAGCTTTCACAACCAAAACAGTGATAATTTATACATCCCTAGTAGGCACATTTTCTCCTATTTTCTCAATCATAAATGATATAGCCTTTTGGGCATGTGTGGAAGTGAAAGGATTGGTTCACATGGAATTTGAGCTTGATCTCCACATTGTACTTGCCAGCTACACTTCAACAAATCTAATGTCTCCTTTGTGTAATATTTTTATTAATGGATTAAAATTCTCTCATTGTCTTGCTTCCCTTCTCTAGCATTGCATGGTAAAGAATGGGTATAGGAAAAACAATGAGATAATGTAATTTAAGACTCCCAAAAGTGTATGTAAATGTGTAAACAAGAGAAGTGAGAACAAATATATACTAGGTCAATCACAATGGGTTCAAACAAAAAAACATGTTATAACCTAGTACATATTCAATAAAAAATGATATGTCCTATGAAATTTACAAGTGGTCTCCTTCCTTGGTCCTCTCTCCTATAGAAATTCCACCTCAATTATTACAACTGTGAATGACATGTCAAGTGTTGTAGTTGCAAATGTTGGTACAAGACCTCTATAATAGGGTATGCCATCTATCACAACATAATGGAAGGGAATTTTAAACTATTAAGATCTCTCTTCTCTCAATATCTATTTCATTTTATCTCTCTTATCTCTCTCCCCCTCTATCTCTTGGTCTCTCTATCTCCCTCTTACCTCTTTGTATATCCCTCTCTTTCTCAAGCCCTCTCTCTTTGTTATTTAAGTCTCACTCTATTTTTTCCACTATCTCCTTGCCCCCCCTCTCTCTCTCTAGCTCTTCCCCCTCTATATCTCCCTCTTTCTATCCCTATCTCTCCATCTCTCTCTATTGCAAACATAAGATGAGCCTGTTGGTAGTGGAGCCTAATTATCTTCCTCATTTAGAGATTTTGTTTCTATTGTTCTTGGATCCCTATAAAAGGATCCATTTTTGATTTGAAGCTATCACTTCTCCATTGAGACATTTAATTATGGCCATGATCCTAATAATGAGCATATTTAGGTTTTAACATTATGATATCCTTTACCTTAACTATATACTAGCATAATTAATATATAATGTATATTTTATATAATTCCCTCTATGAACGAGGCAACCTATAAAAGTGTATCAATTGCTATCTTGTGTCGGTATCAATGCAAGATGATTTAACGAATCTCATCTATTCATCATTTCTCAACATTTTTTCAGCTATCTTTTGCTTCTTTCACCATCTCTATCGGTTTTTGCTCCTCCAAATTCTTCCTCGTTGGTATTGACCTTTCACTTCTTCAATTTGGTGAGTTGCCACCTAAAAATAAAAATTATGGCCAAGATCCTAATAATGAGCACATTTAGGTTTTAACATTACGACATCCTTTACCTTAAGTATGCACTAGCATAATTAATATATAATATATTTTATATAATAAAAAATAAATTATAAATAATATAATTATACTAATTATTATTATATATTATATTATTTAGAAAAATTATTAAATATATATATTAATTATAATTAATAATTAATAATTAATATATTTTTATATAATATAAGATAGAATTAATATATTATATATATTCTATATAATATAATTATATTTATTATTATATATAATAGTAATATATATAGGTTATATTATTATTAATAGTTTATTCTATAATAGAATTATGTACTCCTAAATGGCCTCTCAATTGACCTCACGTATTGCAACATGTTTGCAAAAAATAGACCAGTTTTTTTCCTAATTGACCTTCCACACGTCTTTGACGTACCCATTGATATTCTAGACTCTTGATTTTTAATATTTTGTTGGTTGATAGAGTAGAAGATTTTTAATTTCCATAAGGCCAAAGATAACCTACAAGACAATAAACCCTACTATGTTTTCTTTGTGAAGTATTGATTGTCTACCATTCAATTTAATAATGAACTATCTCATTCTCTCAGCCATATCCTTGCTCAATTAAAACGTAGATGTATACCTATGTACTTACTGATTTGTCTCCTAGAATTCCAAATACTTGTCTGGAAAGAATTGGGTCCATAGGTCCTTTGTTTCTCATTTCAATGTTTCTAAGAGCTTCTAATTTGAAAGTAGGAAGGTTCCCTAAGTAAAATTAGGGTTTCCTAGATGAAACTAGGGTTTTCTTGAGGTTTAATATAGGCAATTAGTCCTCTAGTTAGCTCATTTGTGCTTTCATTCTTTTTCTAATTCTTGTCTCTAGATTTCCCATTATGTCAGTTGTCGAGGAGCAATGCCGAGATTCGAGGGAGCTCCACATCGTTTAGACCTTGTTCGGGAGTTTGGATAGCCTCCAAGCATCGGTGGTCTGGTATGTACCTTGTTACTTCATGTTTTCATTTTGTTACATTCTCGGTATGCGTGTACAAGGTTCTTCAAGTCAATAGTGAAGTACTTGTGATTTTTGAGCACTTGCATCATTTTCCTCACCTTTTCTAGGTCAAAACCTCGCTCTTGAAACTGAAACCCTCACCCTTGCTATAAAACCTCACACTTGACTAGAAACCTTGCTTTTGTTTCATGCACTTGCTCTGAAAGATCGCACTTAACTGCAAACCTCACTTTTGCTTGCTCTGGAGTTGTTTCCTCACCCTTACTTAAGAAGCTTGCACTTGCTTTAAAGTCTTGCATTTGAAAACCTGGTACTTGCTCTAAAAGCTCACACTTGCTCCTAAAAATTTTCTCTTGCTTCTAAAACCTCACTTCTTTTTTTCTCTATGATTGGTAATCAAGACTTTTTAACCCTATCTTCAAACAACCATATCTTGGTCATACAAAATTATTTTTCAATTCTTTTTCTAAATGGGGTAGAATTTCACGATCTTTGCAATGGTGTGGATAGTTTTTAATTTTTGTATAGTTAAATTTTCCATTGGTGTCATGAGCTTGCATTTTCCTTTGTTTCATTTAAACCCTATTAGAATTTGCGTGTTGTCATCCTAAATGTTGTTTGTCATCATGTTTGTGTTGTTTTGCATGTTTAGAGTGAAACCCTAACATCGTGAGTTAAAATGATTATAGGTGGTCATTCTATTAGACAGTCAGATCCAGATGGTGGTTCACAACCTTGTCTATAGAGTGTTTCCCTTTTTGTTGGGTAGTGTACTTGATCTTTATTATGTTATTGTTTAGAGACATATTATAGACATGATTTTTGTATATATATTCATCGGCCCAGTTGAGGCCTCATATATATGTATCATTTTGTATTATCCTATGAAATATTGTTTCATTGATAATGATGTACTATGCCATTCTCCATTTTTTGATGATGACATATATATGATATACCTTCTTTGATTCAACTCATTTTATGCTTAATGGATGATGATGTATGATGATATATGCATATAAAATGGATAGATGGATCATACTTTGTATCATATCATGTTTTAGTATGAATGATCAATATATCGTTGTGATATATGATGTTTATATGGTTTTGATATGTGATGGATGTTTGCCCTATACATGATACATGATGTTTTTATTGGTTTATTATCATGATATGTATTGACGACATTTGTGGATGTAGTATGGATATGGTACTAATGTTTTTTCTATGTAGGATGGATGTTAGAAGAAAATTTTGATGATATATAGAAATGTGATGTTGTTAGTGTTGATGAGTTACTTTCGCTTAACTTGGATGCTTTATAGTTTTTGAACAATCCTATTTGATGTAGCAAACAGATACGATGTGCTAGGGTATTAATCACCAAGGTGACTTTGTATCCATTCTGTGGAATTTGAATCTACAAAAAAAGAGTATTCTTGTTCATACCAGACATACAAAAACCTTGTTTAAAGTATATAGTTGGGTTTTGTTAAAAACTTTTCGGACTAGTCACACAAAGAGGTATAAGACACCTAACATGAAAATGCTACACAAATTTCAGACCATTTACATAGAGAGGTATAAAATACCTAACATGAAATTGCTACAAAAAATTTAGACCATTTACACAAAGAGGTATGAAATACCTAACATGCAATTGCTACACTAATTGTTTCAACACAACTTTCATACACTCAATAAAGCAAGTATTCACCATGGTATTTTTACAAAAATATCTTACAAATAAAAAATTGAAATGACACTCAATTTCCCCCATTCCTTCTTCTCTAAATCCTTATGGAAATCCTTGAGAGGTCCTAGGAACGAGTCAATAAAATAAATAAGAAAGATAAGACTATAAAAAGATAAAACAATGTTGCAGTATCACTTGCCATATCTGTTTGGGGTATGGCTATTATCCGGTGTTGATCATGTCTATCGTAGGAGCGGATTTGTTAATGAATATCTCGGGATGTTGTTGGGACTTGTCAAAAATATAGGTAGTTGATACTTTGGCATTGTTTTGGTCTATTTATAGTCAGAGCTTTTACAATTGTTTGCTTGAAAGTTCTAGCTTTTGATGTTGCTTTGTTTTTTTTTTTTTTTCAAGGGTAAAGATGACAATTTTTTATTATGGATGAACCTTTATTGTGGATAGATGATGGTGGAAATAAGATTTTTGATATTTTTCAAATATTTTTGTGTTTTTTTTTAATGTTATTTGAATGTTTTTGGATTTTAGACTTTTTTGGATTTGTTTGGATTTTCTAATTTTGACTAATTTGGAAGAAAGCACGATAAAAACCTAATGGGACTGACCTAAGGAATTAGGGGATGATCAAAGATAAGCCTTTCCAACGTTGTACTCGCATAGATCATGTAGTTCAACCATTTGACTCAAAACATAAATTTGTTTTTGGGATAAACAATTCTTGGATTGATATTCCACTTTTGTGTCTAAAGGATACGTTGCAGGAAATATACTTGAACTAGATGTGGGTTTCAAGAAAATTTTGATATCTTAGACTATTCTAGTGAAGGAATAATCCAACAATTCTATTTTGTTTTTGATTTTTTTCAAATGTTTTTTATTTTTTGATAATTTTGATTTTTTTTGGATTTTTACCCTTTTTCCTAGGTGTAAGATGTTGAAAAATTGGATTGATACTTGACCTTGTTTTTCTAGAGGATATGTTGTGTAAAATATTACTTGAACTAGTTGTGGGGTTCAAGCGATTGTTGATATCTTAGAATTTTCAAGCGAAGGAATAATCCATGTCGTTGTCATCTTTGAAGGTTACCTTGGTAGTGCATTGGTGGTACACCTTGTTGGGACAAACTATTTCGAAGGTTACCCTGATAGTGAATTGGTGGTATACCTTATTGATGGGATAAATTGTTTCAAAGTTTACTCTGATAGTGTGTTGGTGGTATACTTATTGTTGGGATAAATGCCTAGATCACAACATGAGCTAGAAGATATAGATCAAGATTTATTTTGAAGCAAGATGCAAGCATTTGCCCCCAATGTCTAGAAATGTCTAGGTGATGGATTATCTTGTGATAGGATAACATGTTTGTAGAAGTTGATGAATCCAACTTCATAGTCCCCAAGAATCACCTATCACATGCAATAGATATCCAAAACAAACAATAAGATGTTTTGTAAACTCTCAAGAAAGAATGTGCAAGCTCAAAACTAGAAAATGATTATTGAATAATACATAATTACAATGTGACCAATCCTTATGAGGAGATCAAGAAAACCTAAAATTAGGAAATCATAGTGTGCACACTTAATAATTAATAAATAATTATTAATGTGCCTAAGTTTAGCTTAAGCAACCTAAATGAATAAGTGACTTAATTAATTAACCAATATGATTAAATTAATTAAGTGGAATAACTTATTACTCTAACACCTTCCTTAAGATGAACTTAGGGAGTAGCTAAAACACTTGAAAAAAGATGCATGAAAGAAAAGATGGGTCCTGGCAACAAAGGCTTGATCAGGTACCCAAGTACAAATGCAATGCAAACTAAACTAACTGGAGTAAGGGAGAAAACCCAGTGGGAACAAAAATCCTCCCCAAAATAGAATGCAAAGAGAAACTAAGTGATGAAATATGGAGGACTCCATAGGACCCCCCAAGGACACCATCCATCACAAACATACATGAAAGAACCCCCCAGAAGAGAGGAATAAATAGACCACATAGCTCCCCCCATAATGAAGTAGCTCCAAAAAGACTGACAAAACCACATCTCCTGAAAGAAGTGAGAGGGAAGAGGCTCAATGAATGAAATCTCTAAAGGTGAAGTAGGTGTAGCCCAAGATGTCTCCATAGAAGCAGGTGTGAACTCAAAAAATGAAGAATTCAAAGTAGGTGAAGACTCAAGTGAAACCTCCAAAGATGAATGCTCAACTAGATCCTGCTACACTGAAACAGAAGAAACCACATCTTTAGTCATAGAAGTATCAACAACTAAAACAATAGGTGGAGGAGATGGAATGGATGGATTAAGAGCAAGATCTAAAGTGAGAACTCCAATGTTCAAGAAGCCAAATTTCTCCTCTGAATGATGATTCACACTAGAAGTTTGATGAAAAGTTGTAGGAACAAAAGCACCATCAGTAGAAAAATATTCAAAGGAATAAAACTGAGATGAGTGATCCACCACCCCAGTAGCAATAACCACTCTACTCTTCAAGTATCTGATGATAACTGAATCAGGTGTGAACTCCACAGACCTCCCATTGCCTCCATTTGTGATCTTATATATAGAAAAAAGTTTTTTTGTCAAATGAGGAACACACAAGACATCCTAAAAAGTGTTGTGCCCAAAAAAAATAGACCCCTTCCCTGTAACACTCATGTATGTATGGTTTCCCATCAAAATAGGAGACATAGTGTGAGACTCAAAGGAGCTGAACATAGACTATGTAGAAGCCATATGATGAGATGCTCTTGAATCTAGAAGCCATCTCCCTGATCCAAGACTCAAAAAAGCACAAAGAGCATGCCCCTTCATATCTGATGAAGTATGTAAACTAGTTGTGCCCCTGTCATGCTGAATTCAAGAAGAAGAAGAAGGAGGAGGGGAAGGAGGGGAAGGAGATGATGCAGACATCCTAGAAGGCAAATCAATCTGATGTTTTTGAAGAATATTCTTCAACTCATCAATGTCCTTCTTGTAGCAATTATGTTCTGCATGTCCTTCTCTCTTTCAATATGCACATGGTCACTTCTCCTTCCTAGATGATTTCCCCTTAGAAGAGGATGATGAATCTAGGACTCCTTCTGCTGCTCATGAGATTTGGAATCCTTTTGTTTCTATTTCTTGCCTTTTCTTGTAGAAGCCTTCTGATCTATGGGCTCCTATGATGCAATAAGTGCCTATGATGAAGATGGCTTCAACTTTCCCATATTAGCCAACTTGGCTTTCTCTCAAGTGAGAGAAGATACAAAATCATCAAATTAAGGCATAGTAAATATATTACCAAGTGCATCCCTAGTAGCATAAAAGGTAGAAACAAAAACTGAATAATCTAGTCCAAGCTTAGAAAGATGGATAATATCAATTGAGAGTCTTCCTTCTGAACACCACACTATGACAATTGCAATCTAAGATACTTGAGTTTGGTGAAAAACTCTTGGATGCTATCAAAATCCCTAGGATTTAAGCCAATAAGCTCATTCTCTAACTGAAACCCTCTCATAGTATCCTGCTTCCCAAACAAAGACTACAAAGTAGTCTAAACCTCATGGGGTGTAGTGCAAGACTCAATATGAAAAAGAAGGTTAGAAGAAAGAGAAAGACATAATTTACCATAAGATTCATCACATATATTAAACCACTTTCTCTATTCAGTAGCACTTGTAGGTTCAATTTTTGTACCCATGGTTACCCTGTACAACCCTTTGTGTTTCAAATGAATCTCCATTTGTTTTTTCCAACCAAAATAGTTGAATGGAGTAAGGGGTGAAATATTATGTGTATCCATGATAGAAAATGGCAATATATACTCTCAAATAAAAAAACAATGCTCATTCATCTCAAAAAAATAGCCTGATTAGACGCTTCCCAAGAAAATAACTGAAAAGGTAAAGGCTGAGATCAAAGAATAATATCAGATAACTGGTAATTTTTTTTGAAAAAATAGGTCTTAGATTTGTTTAGAGCATTGAATCAGCTTTCCGAAGCCTATTTTTTTTCAAAAAACGGAGTCCGAACACAAAAGATATGCCTCCTGGAGTGAAAACAACAACTTCAGACTTTGATAAGCGAAAAAGACCTCAAAACTAGAAAATCAAAATATCTGAACTCCACCACTGCAAATTTCGTCGAACCAGATTTCTGACAATATTTCGTTTTCGAAAAAAGGCCTCCATTTTCCCAAGTTATGAGAAAATGAAAAAAAGGTTTGTAAAAAGGCACTTTCACCACTAAACAGGGGAAAAAATTTGACACCTTCGCTCTGGACCTCGGTTATATAGGTGACCGGCCGTCGATGCTTGGGGGATGAATCCATAGCTCCTAGTCACATATGTGACTGACAGCTCGGTGTTGGGGGCTGAAGACATGGCGAGAAGCGCCCAGTCACTGAAGGGACCGGGGGCTTAAACTTGAGCCTATAGGGGCTAGGCCGGGTATGAAGCGGCAGTGGCAAGTGGGTGGTGGCTGCCAGTGGTGGGTGGCGCTGGGGCGGCAGGTGGATTTATAACTGGCCGCACAAATTTTCCTGCTATTTTATTATTATTATTATTATTATTATTTTGAATTTTTCACCTTGGATTGCGTGTTGGGGAGGCTGTACGGCCTCTGGCAAAAAAATTGCCTTTTTTTTTAACAGGTCCAAAATCGACAAAACGAAAGGCATTTCTAAGGTTTTTGGGCGTCCTGAATGCGATGGCGATGTCCTTTTTTTCCAAATATGCACAGAAAAAAATTCCTATCCCCAGATGCACAAAAGATCATCCTAGCTTGAAACCCTTGCACAGAAGAAAATGTTGTGAGAGAATATCTTCAAAACACGAACAAGAAGCTATAGGTCTAAAGCTCTGATACCATGTAGAATTTGATGAATCCAACTTCATAATCCCCAAGAATCACCTGCATGCAATCACCTATCACATGCAACAGATATCTAGAACAAACAATAAGATGTTCTGTAGACTCTCAAGCAAGAATGTGCAAGCTCAAAACCAGAAAATGATTATTGAATAATATATAATTGCAATGTGATCAATCCTTATGAGGATATCAAGAAAACCTAAAATTAGGAAACCCTAGTGTGCACACTTAATAATTAATAAATAATTATTAATGTGCCTAAGTTTAGCTTAAGCAACCTAAAGGAATAAGTGACTTAATTAATTAACCAATATGATTAAATTAATTAAGTGGAATAACTTATTACTCTAACAATGTTTGGATAGAGTATGCCCTTTTGGATAATGCCTCATGGCTCAGATAATGTTAGATAAGATAGGATCAATGATAGTGACCCATGTCAAGATTTTTCATAAACAAGTGTAAAATGTTCACCAAACATTTGTCAAGATCAAGATAAGTTAGATTTTGAAGCAATGGATTGGATTTATCATGGATAAGTTGAGATGCTTCCACCGGAAATGGTGCATGTAGATTCTTGATTCTACACATGATGCCTATTTGCTATGTTTTCATCATGGTAATTGTCCAAAGCGCCACCATAGTGGTTTTCACTGGAGGACAATTTTTCTCTTGAATATTTTTCTTGATTTTTTTTATTTCTGATGTCACACAAGATGCTTGTTTACCAGGTTTTCATCATGGTGACTATTTTTTTCTCATGTTGAACCACCTAGTGATGCTAATGTAGATTCTACTAGTGTTGATATGGTCATTGTTGTTGTCATGACTTGCCAATAGTATCTTGCTTGGAGGAGTTATTTTTCTAGGATACAAGCATGTGAATGTAACCCCTATGATATCTTATCTTCCTTGTTGATATGGTAATTAACCTTACCTTGATGTACACATCATAATAGGGTGCCCTTAGAGTCCTTATGATAAAGATTTTCTGCCAATGCATGGTTAATTTGCGAGATTTGGATATCTTGGATGGTGAAATGCGTTGAGGGATATGAGATTTAGATGGATTGGTTGATAGTTTGGAACCTTTTATTTTCCAAACTTGGGATGATGAGAAACGATGGGTGGATGTGGAAATTCAATTGGGACCAACATCTTGATATACCTTGTAGGTTTCTTTTGAAGCTTTCTTTTGTATTATTGGACATCTTTGATGGATGAACTTCCCTTTTTGATTTTTCCCCATAGTTTCTTTGACTAATGGATTTTGATAGGGATGATTTTCTTGCTTTTTATTTTGATCCATTTGAGTTTTTCTTGTCCATTTTATTTTGTTTATTCTTTTTCTTCAATGAAATGTTTCATTCTTTGATATATATATTTTTCTTATTGTTGGTCCCAATCAGAGGGTTGAAATATGCATGGATGACGATTCATGGTATGGCTAGTTGTAGCATTGATAGAAATTTTATCATAAGGACTCTTCATGCTCTCTATGTTGATGCTTTCATTAGGTAAAGTTTCCCCAAGTATTATAGAGGTATCCTTGATATGTTTGGGTCCCTCAATTTTTGAATAACCAAGACCTTGGTGCTTAGGATTGCCAATAATTTGCACTAGTTCTAGGGTACCCTATTCATGTAGGCCTAATCCTTTGTCTTGATACCAAATCCTTTGAAAAAATTCATTTGTAATAAGATGTGTCTTACCTTGGAAAGTTTTTAGTCCTTCTCTACTCTATTGTGGATCTTCAAATGTTATAGCTTCTTTACTGATAGGGTCCTTCATGTGTAGGATAACTTCCTGATTGATATCTTTGGCTTGATCATGTGAAACTTTAGATTTTAATTCTTCTTCAAGAGGTGTTTATGATTTACTATCCACATAAAAGTATTCCTCATGACTCATTTTTGATATGTCTTCATAGGATGTTTCTGATTCACAACTTATATATAGTTCTTCTTCATGGTCCCTTTCTCATATGTCTCTAGCTTCTGCTATGTCTTGATCTTTTGTATAGATGTTAAGAGTAGGAGACTCTTGTTCCTTGGTATTTTCATCAAGAGTATGAGACTCTTTTCTTCGATGAAGATCATCTACATTTCCATTAGGAGTAAGCATCTCATGGGTAGATGTATGTGCGCTTGGTATATGGATTTTTTTTCTTTTGGAAAACCTTGGATGTCTTGGAAGATATCTGCCAAGTCATTGTAGTATTTTGATGATAGGGATTCTTGATCTTGACTTTGTGTGTTATCATCTTTGACATGTTTTGGATCACATTCTTTACATGGATCAATTTAAAAGAAGGGATTGCATGTAAAGGATCCTTGGATTTTCTCAAAATGTGGGCATATGGGTGATAGTTCTTGGCTTATATTTTCTACATTGGGTATAATTGTGGGATTAAGAGTCTCTTGATCCTTAATATGTACTGTCATAAGGTTGGATGATGTTAACATATCTTGGACTAGATCATTGCTAGACTTGGGTGATTGATTTTGATCATGCCCAAGATTAAATTCTTGATGTATGTCCTCTTACTCACTAGATGATGTAGAGACATTGTCAATGTGATAAGTGATAGATAGCTCTTGATCATTTCTTTCAAATTTTGATGTTGAGACATTATCATTGTTGTCATTGGTAGATGGCCCTTGAACTTTATTTTTAATAGATATTTCTCCTTGATCAATAAGGTCTTGGATGAGATGTTGGAGTGTTGTGCATTTATTCATTATGTAACTCTTGATTTTGTGGAACTCAGATAGTTCGTATTGGTTATACCAAGGGATTTTAAATCTTGGTTCACCATAAGTTGTAATTTCATTGATTTTGATAAGGTCCTATTGTACTAGTTTGTGCATGATTACCTCTAAAGTCTCTCCCAAAGGGGTGAATTTCCTTATTGGTTGGTAATCTTTCCTCTGTGGATTTTCTTGATTTTTTTTCTCTTGATTTTGTGGAACTCCTTGATATTGTGTTTGAGGTACATTTTGATATTACACTTGACGTACACCTTGGTGTTGTAGAACTCTTGGATACTGCTAAGGTACATTTTGATATTGCACTTGAGATACACCTTAGTGTTGTGGAACTTCTTGATACTACTTATATTGGAAGTGTTGTTGATGTGGATATTGATGTGTTTGTGGAATGATGTATGTTTGTTGTGGATATGCAATTTTTCAACTTTGCACATGACATCAATGATACATCCGATTTTGATTTTGTTTAAGTTCCTCAAGATCTCTCTCAATTTTATTTAGGGTGATTTGATGTTCTAGACTTATTCCTTGATGGGGGTTTTGAAACACTTGATGTTGTTGCCCTACTTGATGTTGTGACCCTTGATAAGAGTTATTTGGGTAATAGATCGACATGTTTTGGGGATGTTTTTATACTCAATACCCTATCAAAAGTTCACTCGGTTTATATCCTCATGGGCTACTTTTGTCATTTGTGGTGTGTGCTGGTGGGATGTTGGTTTTGTCCTTTCTTGCTTCCATTTTCTTCCTGTACTGTGATCTTGTAGTTTTCATAAACAAATTCCAAGATTTTTGTGACTGTTTTTGTAGCTCCTAGAATCTAAAAAATACTTTTCCTACTGGTGCAAAGCAATAATAGAAAAATTCTAGCCAATTTTGATAGGTGTAATATCTTCTTGAGATGAAACCGTTTGCGAACGTTCTGGTAGGGCGGATCTTTGAAAGCGGTAGTATAGATTTTTGCTTAAGGATCTTGAGTTTGATAGTCCTAAGGATCTTTTTCTTGCCAAAAATAATTAGGGATGTATGTCTATTGCCACGTGGGTGGTAATAACACAGATCTTTCTGTTGCTATGTCTTCTTTCTCTTCCTCTTTGTCTAAGATAATTGATGTGGTGAGAAACTGGTAGGGTGTTTTGTTCTTCTCAAATATGAAGGTTCTTAAACTGCTTATGATGTCAGTTTGTTCACCTTCAATGTATATGAGACTAGGTTGAAGGATTGGTGCTACAAGGTCCAGTTGTTGAACTGGAGCAGTCAGTCACCAGATGGTCATAAGGTGTAATGGTGTTTTGAGATGGTTTTTGTGAAGCTCAAGACCCTAAGGTTTGAGTGTTGTTTTGGATGGTAGTACTTTTCATAAATCAAAATGTTGAAGAACTAGGATCAATATTCCACTTCCTTGTCTAGAGGATATGTTGCGAGAAAGCTTACTTGTACTATCTTTGAGTCCCAAGTAACTATTGACATCATAGGAATCTGAGTGAAGGAATGATCCCAATGGCTTGTTTGATTTTGATTTTTGATAAGTAGGATGGAAATAATGAATGAGGAACTATGTGACCTTCTGGTTTTCCAATTATTTGGTTTGAACAATGATCCTATAAACAACTTTCTCAACATTCTCCATGTTTGGTATATGGCAAGTGATAAAACAACACTTGGAATGACTCAACAAGCATGGACTTATGTGACCTTCATGTCTATAGCTTAAGTTGTGAAATCACAATACTCAAGCCATAGTTCCCAAATGTTTACTTTGATTAATGTAACTTGAAATAAAAGTTAGAATATTCAAAAACCTTTAAGGAAAAAACATTTCAAGGAGTGCAAACATAAGGCTTCTTTCACAAGTATGCACTAAATCAAAGGGTTTGTGATTCAACCATCCCATTGAGTGTTTTTTTGAATGTGTTCTTTTTCTTTAAATCAACCACAAAATTTGATGTCAATTTGTTTTGAATGTAATTATCAAGTTTAACAAAAATAAAAATTTACAACCCTAATGGATAAAAACCATTATTTTAGGCAGGCTTGCCTCATGCTTCGAAGAGATGATTTTACATGCAAATTATGGCACGGGCCTATAGTCGGACATGTAAAGTAACTTCTCGGAAGTAAATTCCAATTCACCACTTTCAAAGAATTTTTTTGGATAATAGGGTGGCTTCTAAACAATTTGGTTCTTAGTCATAACTATGAATGCAAAATCTGACACTCACCCACTAGCCACTTAAGGCTCTTTAACCTTTCTCGTTCCACTTAAGGTGCAAGATTACCTTTTGCAGTCTGTTGTCAGCATGACTTGAAGCTACTTTCTGACAATTTCACAACCTTTGATATAGATCACTAGTAAACATGCTTTGAGACCTTGCAATGAGTTCTCCAATGTGGGATGTGTCTCAAAGAAATCCCCCTCTTTAAGGTAAAACTTGCAAATAAAATGTGAGGGTAGAAGATAAAACACTTTGTCTTTCCAATCACTGAATTCACAATTAACACTTCATAAAAAATTGATTCTTTTTAAACACCTTGTGCGGTGTTATCCCCAAAAATATGTGAATGACATAAACAAATTGTTCCTTTTATTTGCACCAATATGAAGTTTTCAGGATATCAGTCATTTAAGATAGCAATGGTCCAAGACAAAAGAAATAACTTGTTAATTTTTAAGCCCCAAACTTAAGTGTTTCTTAGAAATCAGTCATGGTTCTAACTTGTTCAAAAAAATTAAATCAAGCATGTGTCAACAAAATGAAAATTGTTTTGCGTTAATTTTTATGTACCAAAATTAAAGTTCCTAATTATGAAAACATGAAATGTGTTCATTTTAGAGCCCCAAAATTGAAGTGTTTTTTTGTTATTTTTATGAGCACAAAAATAAGAGTTCCTAATGTAAGAAAGCTTAAAATTGGTTCAATTTTAATAACACCAAAACCAAATGTGATTTTGTGTTGTTCTTTTTAGAGCACCAAAATCAAAATTTCCTAAGTTAAGAAAGCTAAAAAATGGTTCAATTTTAACAACACCAAAACCAAATGTGAGTTTGTGTTGTTCTTTTTAGAGCACCAAAATTAAATATTCCTAAGTGAATTAAAAAAAATTGTGGATCTAGAAATCTCTGACTGATAGTCTTCCCTACAAAAAAATGAGTTAAAGTCACTTAAATCCCGCATTCAAATCCATTAGTACCTATTACACATTCAAAAACAAGAAAAAATTAGCAAAGAAATTCATTACAATAGTGCAAGATCCATGCAATTGTCTGTTAGAGCAACTAATCAGTAGAAAAAAATGAAAAAGTGCCCATGCTAGGAACAAATGCTCAAATTTGAGAGTAGATATGAGGATCTTGTCACAAAAGTGCAGTTCCCATGGTAGATGCACAATTCTTAGAGCACTTGTGCATAGTTTTCTTGACAGTCAAGTGCACAGTTCTATTGGGAAGTGAAAAATTCTTCAAGTGCGCTTTTGGGACCTGCAACTTCAAAAATAGCTCATACGAACATTAGTGTAGGGGACAAGGGTCCCATTAGGTGTGCTAGAATGTGTGAGAGGGAAAAACATTAGATGCAAACAAGACCAAACATGCTTGAAATGGGAATCTAAGCTAAGATCAAACACATTAATCTAAGATCTAATCCTACACATACGAAATGAAACTGAGCTATTTGAACATACATTAAGAAATCTATGATTACTAAATTGAATGTAAACAAAATGCATAATGTTACCATCATGTATTGGATTGTATTCACCTGATGTTGGATTTTTCTTATCACCGTGAAGCCTCCATAATTCGTGTACAAAATCTTGAAGAATGGTGCCTTGGTTGGTTGATCGAAGAAATGGTTGAAGCTCTAACAATGGTGTTTGTGAATGTCAATAGTACTTTGTTGTGCAAATGATGTTGATTCTTCTGTTAGTGTAATTAATATTTAATTACACTTGCATAACTTTACTTAGGTTGAGCTATTTTTAGGTCAACATTAGGGTTGCATACTTTGCTTTTATAAAGCAAATCATCTCATTGTAATATTGAATTCCTGAATAATATCATTTTGCACTTTCGCATGCAAAGCTTCTGCATTTTTATGTTTCCTCTTCTGTGGAAGGTGTTTAGGTTTGCATGTCTAATCTAGGGTTTCTAACATGGTATCAGAGCCTTGACATGCAACCCCTTCTCAAATTGTAGAGAAATTCATTGCAGAGTTCGTTCAGGGTTCCTCGAGGATTTTTTGCTTTGAGTTCATTTATGCAGCATCTTGGATCAGATCAGGCATTTCCATTGGATTCAGAGCACTGGAAAAAGTTAGGTTTGGCTTTTATTTTGCAGATTTTGGCCATGATTTGCCAGATCTGTAAGGGTTTCAAGTTTGGTATTTTTTTGCAAGCTCTGGAGTTTGCCATTTTTTTGAAGCATTTTGAGCAGAAACAGAGGTCACCATTGTGTTCACAGTGGCCAAAAACCCTAAGATCACCTTTTGTTTCTTTGATTTTGGCGAAGTTGGTTCGGAGGGCAAGCATTTCGAGGCGAGGTTTTGCACTCAAATCGAAAAAAAATGGAAAATGCACTTGGGTTTCCGTGCCGCTAGTGATAATGGAGGGCGCCAACGGAGTGCCACCCGGTGGCCACCAGGAGCGGTGGCCCCGGCCGGCGCCACCCCTTCCCACCGCCGATCAGTCTTCAACCCCCGCGGGCTCCAACTCAATCAGCCGTGGTCATATGGGGGATCGGGCACTATGCGCCCAGCCCCCGACCGACTCCTCTGCATGCGTCGCGGTCATATGGGCGACTAGGGTCTCTACCCCAGCCCCCTATTTGCTAGCCCCTAGTCACATGCAGGACCAAGGGCCGAAATTTTTTAGCCCCCTGGGCTACCTGCAGGCCTTATTGGCCTTTCTGGAGCACTTTCACGAAATCGGGTGTAACTTTTGCTTACGGTGTCCGTTTTTTGCAAACGAGATACCGTTGGAAAGGTGATTCCGGCACCAATCTATTCAATATTTTAGTTTTTCTATATTTTTTCCAGATTTATTTTGCAGGTCCTTTAACTCAGATGTTGTTGTTTTCACTCCGAAGGGCATATCTTTTGACTCGGTGATCCTTTTTTCGCCATTCTTGCAGCGTTGGAAAGCTGGTTCAATCCTCTAGATAGATTTGAGGTCTATTTTTCATTTTCTATTTATGCATGTTAGGAATTCTCTCCTTTTGCAGTCATTGGGGATTGTAATAAATGAACTAATATAAAGTTCCATCAGGGAGGTTTCTTGCATAATAATCTTCATCATGTTTTGATGGCAACTCGCATGGGTTGTAATCTGGTTTCTTAGTTTCTTTTGGCCACATTTTTTGTCTGAGCTTGACACATATCAGATTCATTTTGGTTCACACTTTAGATTTAGAGCCTATGGTTAGTGATCCACATCGGATCCATCTCAGTTTGAGGGCCACTAAATTTGTGGTTATTGTTCCCGAGTCTGTATGGTACTTTTTCCCATGGAAGATTTTTAGTCTCAGTTTCAGTTTTGACATCGGCATCGAGATTCACGGCTTCCAAATTCTGTCATCATCATATCATCTACTGTTGCTCTATGGATTTCAGGGTTGTTCCAGTTTGGTGTCTTCGAGTGTTCCGTGGCATCGGGTTTGCTGTCACATTATTATGATTCCAATATGGTTTCTTGTAGATAGAATTATCTTTCCTTGCTTGCCGGATTGCGGTTCCAGTGTAACTCCACAGTGTTCTTCCAGTGCTTCTTTGCAGCAGTCATCTCATTGTAGGGGGGGTTGTCCCACTGGGTTTTCCTTCTCTACCTCATTATTGCATTTGTACATGAGTACCTGATCAAGCCTTGTTGTCAGGACCCATTCATGCTTTCTTGCATTCATCTTAGTTTTAGGTGCATGCTTATTTAGTCTCCCTAAGTTGCACTTATGGGGAGGTGTTAGTGTAATTAATATTTAATTACACTTGCATAACTTTACTTAGGTTGAGCTATTTTTATGTCAACATTAGGGTTGCATACTTTGCTTTTATAAAGCAAATCATCTCATTGTAATATTGAATTCCTGAATAATATCATTTTGCACTTTCGCATGCAAAGCTTCTGCTTTTTTATGTTTTCTCTTCTGTGGAAGGTGTTTAGGTTTGCATGTCTGATCTAGGGTTTCTAACATCTTCAATCTTTTTTTGTGAGGAAAGAGGTTTGTTATATAGACAATGATGTTCGAAATGGACGATCAAGATCGTGTTGGAGAATATCCAGATCAACGATCGAAATGTGTTGAGAGGATTTATACATAAGAAGATTGCTCAAAGTTTATTTCACAATTTGTGTGATTGAGGAATAGATTGGCTAGTCAGGGATTAGATTGATCAGTTAGGATTTCAGATTGATCAGTCAGGATTTAGATGGCTTAGTTAGGAAATTGATGGTTTAGTTAATAACTTAGATTGCTCAGTTAACAAATTAGATTGCTCAGTTAACAAATTAGATTGCTCAATCAACAATCATAATTTTCTCATCAAAATGTGGGTGAGGAATATAAATTAAATGATTTTATTGATTAATTCCTTTTTGGAGTTAAACATGCAAATAAAATTTGACTTTTGCAAACAAAGTTGCATTAGTTTGATTTGATTTTTGATAATTGATTTGAATAGTTTGATTTAATTATTCAAATTTTGGAGGGAAAGTTTTGTAATTAAATTATTATGATTTAATAATTCAATTAACTTAGAGGAATAAGGTGTTTTAGTGACATAATTAAATTATTAGCATTATTTAATCAATCGGGATGAAATAAAGTGAGATTAGGACTTCATTAAATAAATGTAATTTATGTAATTGGTTGAAGTGATGAAACATGAATTAATCAAATAATGTTTTTTTATTTAATTAATAGAAAAATTAGGGTTTTTTAGGAATTTATTAAATAAATGAAATTTATTTAATTTGTCAAAAATGATGAAAAAGTGAATTAATTAAATAATGTTTTATTATTCAATTAACAATAGAATTAAGGTTTTTAGGACTATATTAAATAAATGAAATAATATTGTATTATTCAATTAATAGTAGAATTAGGGTTTTAGATGTTGTTTGATGTTTTGTGATGTTGTTGATGTTTCAAGACATTTTGGGATGATTTTGAGATGTTGTGGGACATTTCTGGATAATTTTGAGATGTTCTAGGATGATTCTAAGATGTTCTGAGATGTTTCGAGATGATTCTAAGATGTTACAAGATGTTTTGAGATTATTTTGAGATGTTCTATGATTATTCCAAGGTGTTTCAAGATGTTTTGAGACATTACAAGACAATTTTGAGGTGTTTCAAGTTATTTTGGGATGATTTTGAGATGTTATGAGATGTTTCAGGATGATTTTGAGATGTTGCGGGATGTTGTTCGATGATGTTTAGGGTGTGTGATAGGTGTTAGGCCAATTTTACATGTCTACACTAGTAAAGATGTAAATTATGAAAGGAACATCATGACATGGCACATGACATCTAATCCAAGTATAAATAACCATGTGAAAAGAAGATCAGTCCCTTGAGAAATAAAAGGGAACCAATGGAGAGTGAGGTTTTTGATCAAAGTCCACTCTAGTCTATCAAAATTTAGAATGAAAGTACTAGCAACTTCATCATATATAAAAAAATGAAGTCAACTAAGAGGCCTTTGTTGGGAAATTTGAGGAAACCGGATGTGTTAAGTAATCCAAGAGGTTTTTCTTGGACAATTTGAGGAAGTAGGATACTCCCATTATAATCTCTCCAAACATCTGAGAATAATAAATCTCCATAGATAATGAAAAGCAATGAATTAATATGGTTAATTTATGTTTTTTCTAATTTATTGAATCATTGATTTTTCTTAAGACTATTTTACATAGTTTCTTGTACACAATTCCATTGATGTGGCCCTTTTATTTGTTCTTTGCTTTTTGTATTTCAAGTAATGATGTATTCTTTAGTTATTATTTTTTTCATTCACTTCCATTACATGTTCAATATAATTTGAGGGAAAATAAGTGAATTATTTTTGTAGTTTGTGGATTGTCCTTTGTGCGTATTCCTGGGCTTGGTAAGGATCACCTCTTGCACACTATGTGATATTCCATTCCTTAGTTTTGGGTCAACCTTAGAAGAACTAGAATTACAATCTTCAATACCTCGAGTGCATTTTTCTAGGTTTTTATTTTCAACAAAGGTGAGCCAATGAATATTACAACAAGCTATGCCTACTTGAGGTTTCGAGATGCACATCCATCCCTCAATCTAAACCAACTTTGCAAGGATTATACCTGCCTTTATTGTGGATATCTAATTTTAGAATTTAGTCTCAAAGATGCTTCTCTTTGATATATTCATTAAAGTTTAAATCCATTTTTATTTTTAGTTAGACGTTGGGGGAAATTGTTTAGTTTAAATTCATGAATAGGTAAGGGAAGGTAGGTGTGTCTTCTTGCTGATCTATCTCCATATTTTTTTGAAATTTTAGAATCCAAAAAATTTCTAGCACCTCCAATGGCTATAATGGGCTAAAGTAGGATACCTAATCAATCTATTAATCTTAGGAGTACCTTGTAAGGCTCAATGACTAAAAGTGGCAACCTCTTATAGATAACAAGGTGTAGCATCCTTTGTCAAAATAAATAAGAAGCTTGTCAAGAAACCTCCTAAGCTCATGTCCAAATAGTGATATCTCCCTTGAATCTCATAACAGAAAGGGTCCTTGAGAGTATACAACTCCTCAACATCCACTTCTTGAAGGATACAAAGATCACATATCATATCACCTAGTAGAATATGATGGTTTGAATCAAATATACCTAATGGAAGCAGTCCCTCAACTGAACAAGAGATGTCATCATAAAGACTGATAGTCAAATGGAAGTTGTGAAAAAATTGATGCTGCATCTACTTTGGATCTGCATTTGAAACTTTTTTTCCTTTCAACATAAATACAACTAAACTTGGTATATTTCTTAAGGATGAAACTTTTTCCAAATTTATTTACTATGGTATAGAATAGCTTATATTGTGACTTTAGCAATAAAATATTGAGAAAGAAATGATATTATTGAGAAAATTCAGAACATTTAGGAGAAAGTATAAAATAAATTGTGATTAAAAACCTAATGCAAGCAACAAGAAGATCTATTTTGGGTGTTGCACCAATAGAAGTATTGTATTGAAGTTTTGTTGCAAGCACAAAAGGAAAGCCTCACGAGGCATCAATAGAATATTCATTTCATTTACATGCATATGGGCACAAGTCTTTAATTCTATGTTTGTGCATATGTCTATGTATATATATTGGACCTTGTGATTAGCATACATATTATACTCAATGATTTCATTGAATCGTTGTAAGTCTATTTTTTGTTTTCTTCAGTGTTAGAATTTTCAGCAAGTCTTATTGTTAAATATCCATTTCATTGCATATCCATATAAGCATGTGTATGTATGTCTCTGCCTATTTATATTTATATGTATAAAAATGGGGCCCTTAGAGTATATACGGTATGGTTCAAGGATTTTATGGAATCCTTGTATGGTTTATAATTTTATTCAGTACTGGATAGAATTTCTTGCAAAGTCTTATTCCTAAATACCCATTTCATTGATATGTCTATATTTGTGTGTGAATAATGTGTATGCACATTGGGACTTAAAATTAGAGTACAAATCGCATCTTTGATAAAATATTTTTTGGTCTTGATTTTGAATATTGATATATATAAACACATCATATACATTTCTACATATATAATTTATATACACATAATATTATGTGTATATACTTGTCGTTTGCTTCAAGGAATGATAGGATATCTGCAAGAATGATACCTTATTACTGATTTCCTTGATATTTCACAAAAGAGGCACTTTTTCGAATGTCGATGGGGTGCTACACATTGTTGAACAATATGTAATGTAAGTGGAAAACAATGCCCTTGTGTATGGATTCTATGCAAATCTAGTCCTAAATTCTTCTTTGATTGATATCCATATAAACTTGTACATGTGAACTTCTAGAGCATGTGTACAAATATGATCTTAATAAAGAAGTACACAAATTTCTTATCTTAATAATATAAGAAGAAAGGATGTTAACACATCAATTTAATTTTTTTCATCCCATAATTTTCTTTATTGACAATTTTCTTTGTACAATAATATTATACTAGGAATCACACCTTCATGTACAATTGGTAGGCCGAAGAGATGTGGAATAATGTTCTCAATGGAGAAGTGCCACCCCAAACAACAAATATGCATCCATTTACAAGGATCCAAACACAAATGAAACAAAACCTTTGAATCAGGAAAATAATCATAGTGGCACTCCACAACGCCTTACCCACTTCTCTTTCCATAGGCATAGATTCACCTATCAAGCTGCTCTCATGTACAAAACTTGCATGAGATGTCACAAGGCCATCTATAGGAATGTTTTCGCTAACTTTCACAACCAAAACGGTGATAATTTCTACATACCTAGTAGGCACTTTTTCTCCTATTTTCTCAATCATAAATTATATAGCCTTTTGGGCATGTGTGGAAGTGAAAGTCTTGGTTCACATGGAATTTGAGCTTGATCTCCACATTGTACTTGCCAGTTACACTTCAACAAATCTAATGTTTCCTTTGTGTTATATTTTTATTAATGGATTAAAATTCTCTCATTGTCTTGCATCCCTTCTCTAGAATTGCATGGGAAAGAGTGGGTATAAGAAAAATAATTACATAATGTAGTTTAAGACTCCCAAAAGTGTATGTAAAAGTGTGAACAAGAGAAGTGAGAAAAAATATATACTAGGTCAATCACAATGGATTCAAACCAAAAAAAATGTTATAACTTAGTACATATTCAATGAAAAATGGCATGTCCTATGAAATTTACAAGTGGTCTCCTTCCTTGGTCCTCTCTCCTATAGAAATTCTACCTTCTCAATTAGTACAACTGTGTATGACATGCCAAGTGTTGTAGTTGCAAATGTTGGTATAAGACCTCTATAATTGGGTATGTCATCTATCACAACATAATGGAAGGGTATTTTAAACTATTAATCTCACTTCTCTCGATATCTATTTCATTTTGTCTCTCTTATCTCTCTCCCCCTCTACCTCTTGGTCTCTCTATCTCCCTCTTACCTCTTTGTATATCCCTCTCTTTCTCAAGTCCTCTCTCTTTTTTATTTAAGTCTCACTCTGTTTTTTCCTCTATCTCCTTGCCCCCCCTCTCTCTCTCTAGCTCGTCCCCCTCTATATCTCCCTCTTTCTATCCCTATCTCTCCCTCTCTCTCTATTTCAAACATAACACGAGCTTGTTGGTAGTGGAGCCTAATTATCTTCCTCATTCAGAGGTTTTGTTTTTGTTGTGCTTGGATCCCTATAAAAGGATGCATAGTTGATTTGAAGCTATCACTTCTCCATTGAGACATTTCATTATGGCCATGATCCTAATAATGAGCACATTTAGGTTTTAACATTATGATATCCTTTACCTTAACTATATACTAGCATAATTAATATATAATGTATATTCTATATAATCCCCTCTATGAACAAGGCAACCTATAAAATCATATCAACTACTATCTTGTGTCGGTATCAATGAAAGATGATAAAACAAATCTCATTTGTTCATCATTTCTCACCAATTTTTTAGCTATTTTTGTTGTTTTTTGCTTCTTTCATCGCCTCTATTGGTTTCTGCTCCTCCAAATTCTTCCTCATTGGTATTGACCTTTCAATTCATTTTGGTGAGCTGCCACCTAAAAATAAAAATTATGGCCAAGATCCTAATAATGAACACATTTAGGTTTTAACATTATGACATCCTTTACCTTAAGTGTGTACTAGCATAATTAATATATAATAAGAAATAAATTATAAATAATATAATTATACTAATTATTATTATATATTATATTATTTAACAAAATTATTAAATATATATATATAATCGTAATTAATAATTAATAATTATTATATTTTTATATAATATAAGATATAATTAATATATTATAGATATTCTATATAATATATATTACATGATATATAATATAATTATATTTATTATTATATATAATAGTATATATATATATATGTTATATTATTATTAATAGTTTATTCTATAATAGAATTATGTACTCCTAAATGGCCTCTCAATTGACCTCACGTACTACAACATGTTTGCAAAAAATAGAGCAATTTTTTTTCTAATTGACTATCCACACCTCTTCGACATACCCATTGATATTCTAGACTCTTGATTTTTAATATTTTGTTGGTTGATAGAGTAGAATATTTTTAATGTCCATAAGGCCAAACATAACCTATAAGACAATAGACCCTACTATTTTTTCTTTATGAACTGTTGATTGTCTACCATTCAATTTAGTAATGAACTATCTCATTCTCTCAACCATCTCCTTGCTCAATTAAAACTTAGATGTACACCTATGTACTTACTGATTTGTCTCCTAGAATTCCAAATACTTGTCTAGAAAATATTTCTTTTAATAACACAATGTGGCTAACTGATTTTTGACATAGTTAATCTAGAAATCTTGCAAATTTAAACATCTAGTTTTGAAATATATATTTGTGATACAAAATGCTACATTCTTTTGTTTTTTATTTAGGGACCATTTCCTTTAGAGAGAGCTACTCATTTGCATAGATTTTTAAGGGATTAAAATCTTTTGCAAGTGCACTTTAATTTATTCAAATGTAAGAACAACTATAGGAAAATGGAAGAGTAAAAGACCGACTATCCAAACATATCAATTTACGTGCTTGCAAGAAAGTGATACATTAAAAAAAAAAAAATTGGTTTCGATAATGATTGATTTTGAAATTTGATCTTTGATTAAAAATGACTAAATACATTTATTTTCATTTAATTTTTTTACACAATAATACATTAAAATCAATTTTAAAAAGAAAATTTTAATTTATATAAGTGAAAGAAAAAATACTTAATAACTTTTTTTTTGGTTTTGACAAATGATTGGTTTTAAAATAAATATATAGAGAAAGAGATATAGATATTGAGGAACTAAGAGGGAGAGAGGAAAGAGATAGAGATAGTAAGAGAAATAAAGAAAGAGAGAAGAGGAAAAACATAGATATAAAGTCACATAGAGAGATAAAGAGACAAAGAGTAAGAGACATATATATATATAGAGAGAGAGAGAGGGATATCAAAAGAGAGTAATAGGGAGAGACATAGAGGAAAAGAGAAAAATATAGATAGAGGAATATAGAAGGTAAGACAAATATAGAGAGATTGAAAGAATGAGAAACATAGAGATAGAGAGGGAGACAAAGATATATAAAGAGATCTATTTTTATCTTCCCATATTTGTCTCTCAATATATCTCTATCTCTACCTCTATCTCTCTCTATATATATCCCTCTCTCTACCTCTCTCTATATATAACTTCATATCTCTATCTTTCTCTCTCCATATCTCTCTCTCTCTTTCTCTCTCTTTCTATATCTATTTCTCCCTCTCCCTATTCCTCTCTCCATATACATCTACATCTTCCTCTCTATATCTATCTCCTTGCATATCTCTCTTCCCCCAATATTTTTCCCACTATATCTATCTCTTTATCTCTCTATCTTTCTATCCATCTCTCTCTCTCTCTCTCTATCACTCCCTCTTTCTATATCTCTTTACTTCTCCTTTATCATCTATCTATTTATATCCCCCTCTCTACCTTCATCTCTATCTATTTATATATCTCCCTCTTTATATCTATCTCCATATATCTCTCTCTCTCACACACACTCCCTATTTCTCCCTCCCTATCTCTATTTATATATATATATATATAGATAGAGATAGGGGAAACAAGGGGTGTGTGTGTGTGAGAAAAAGATATATATATATATATATATATATATCTTTTTCTCACACACACACACCCCTTGTTTCCCCTATCTCTATCTCTTTATCTCTCCCTTTCTATCACTATATATCACCATCTCTATATCTATCTCTCTATCACTATATCTCACTGTCTATATCTCTATATCTCTACCTCTTCCTCTATATCTCTCTATCTCTACCTCTTACTATCTATCTCATTACATATCTCTATCTTCATCTCTCCATCTACATCCCTCTACCTCTCTATCTATTTGTCTCATTCTTCCTCTCTCACTCTATGTTCACCTCTAAATTTATCTTCCTCTCTCCTCTATCTCTAAGCATGCCTCCTCTCTATCCACCCATCTCACTCTCCCTCTCCCTCTCCATTTTCCTAGGCCTATATATATATATATATATATCTTTTCCTCTCTATCTCTATCTCTCCATATTTATTCTTCCATATCTCCATATATCTCTATCTCATCATCTCTCCATCTCTCTCCCTCTATCTACCATTATATCTCTTTATTGATTGACCTCATTTACACCACAAATTGAAAAAAAAAATATCAAAACTAAGTTCCCTAATTGACCTTCCACAACTCTTCAGTGTACACATTGCACAACAAGGTGCGATTGCTAGTTTATATTAAATTTAATTACACTTAGTTTCTTGAATCTTTCACAATGGATTCTCATCAACTCTTATCCTTGAATTTTATGGTCCATAATTGTATCAAGGAAATTTATGTGTCTTTACATTTTAACATCTTATCCATCAATACTTGATATATTTATTTCCTTTTACCACAAGGATAGTCTACATATTCCATGATGACATTTTTTCATAGAATTTTTTATCTTTCATCCTTTATAGAACTTTTTATAACTTTATCTCCTTCTTTGATGATTTTACCTCACCTATCAATATGATTCACCTTTCTTTTACTTCTCTTGTGGATAATGCCTTTGGTGATGACACTTGGGTTACTTTATGACTTGTGAGGCACTCAGTACATCGATCCTTTCATTTATAGGAATATTATTTACCATTAAGAACTTTCCCCTATGATGGCATACATCTAAATACTAATAACAACTTATTTCAATAACTCGTCCCATTACGGTGTTTCACTTGATGATGTTCACCTTCCTTAAAAACCTTATGTGCTCAAGCATTGGCTTGTGTTCCATCACTAATTGAAACAAAGAAAAATAGGGTTCACCCAAATGGGATTAACCAAATGGAGAAACCTACTTTTACTTAGTTGTTTCACTCAATTATGAGAAGTAAAATGTATAAATATCAATCATAAATCAATCCTAAATGTTATAATAGAAAATAGGAAGGGTTTAATATGCTGAAATAATGTGTGCCTTGATGAGAAAGTTTTGTTTTAGGCCTCACCAAGGACTCATTCGCCCAATAGCGAATGGGTTCATGCTAGGGTCCTAGAAAAGTGATTTTTGGGTTTTGTTCTTCAATGTCCGTACTCCTAACTCCCGAGTGTTCAATTCCTGATAGTCATAAATAAATTATACAGAGAAATTTTTGTGATCTTGCAACAAATATGACAACTTTAGAAACTTTTGTTCTCCACTTGATCTTCAATCTAAAACTTGCAATCACACATCAAGAGAGAAGAAAATTAATAGGGGATTTCCTTGGTCAAATACCATTTTGGTAATTAAACATTGTGATGAAATAATGCATGAAAAGAAAGATTAATGAAAAAAAAAGTGTAACAACTCACCAATCCTCAATTGAACCTTGGATAAATCTAAAACTTAGTGTGAAGTGGCTTCCATGGATGTGGTTCTTGATCATAAAACTTAATATGAAATGATGTCCTCGAATGCTTGAAGTAATCTTGAACTCTACATCAACATGTTGGCTCCAACAACATACATTCCTTTGATATGATGATACAACCTTTGATTGCTGCAATAAAACTTCAATAATCTACCCTTGAATGCCCTTGAAATGCTCTCTAAATGCTCTTGTAATTATCTTTTGAAATATTAGAATTCTCTCTTGAAAATATTTTAGGTGAAACTATGTAAATTAACCTTCTATTTATACTATCTTAATATTTAATCCCGAAATTCAAATAACACAAGCTGACATCAGATCTAGGGTTTGAAATCACTAAAATCCCATCAAGAATAAGTTCAAAAAGGGGTGTCCTAGGTTAAGGAGGACCCATTTTCCATAGGGTGAATGGTTCCTAGCACAGTCAACTAGGACATGCTTTAGGGACATGAAATAATATGTTAAAATGGGGTCCTAGGACCTAGGAAGAACCCATTCGCCAAGTGGAAAATGGGTCCCAGGTCACTGGCCTAGGACTCAAACCTTTCTAAATTAAGTGTCAAGATTTATCTTTGTAAAATGCAATAAAATAGGCTTGGATTTGAATTTAAGGGGCCAATTAAGCTCTAATTAGCCTCAAATAATTAATAAATCCCTAGATTGGTGTGAAAGTGTAAAGAAATACTTTACAACACCCTAAATAAGGCATCATTAAGTCCATTTTATTAAAAATGGCCCTAGACTCAATGTGAATATGTAAAACACATTACAACACTAAATCAAGGCAACATTAATCTCATTTATTATTAATTATTCCCAAATTAAGGAAAAAGGGATAATTTTTCCGTTACTACACTAATTACAGATTGTTGTAATGTTAATAACACTAATATTCTTGGTGAATCTATGATTAATATATTTAGTGGTAGTATTATTATGTATTTGTACATGTTAGGTAATTTTATCTTCATTTTATGTGCATATGGATGATGATTTTTTATAATGTTAAAATTTAAATTACTTCACTAGATAAAGAATTGGAATGGTTCTTATCAAATCATGTTTACTATTCTTATTTATTATTTATCTAAGAGAATGGTTTCACAGTGTTATTCATTTTTATCTTTAAATTCCATTCCCAAATGACTACTATAGATTATATTGTAACTTATCATTGATCATTCTTACAAGTTCTCTCTTGTAGCCTCATTATGATATCATGTTATATATGACCCAATTTATCACACCTTTAGTGCATGATCCTAGAGGAATATATTATATTTGTATATCTAAGAAAGAGAATGTGATATACTCTACTCCTACTAGTCCTCCCACTTTCAAACCTTTAACATCCTAAAGAAAAAAAATCCACATCCTTTAAACTATTATTTCTTAAAAGTTATAACTTCTAATAGTGGTCAATCTAATAACATCCTATTATAAAGACTTATTGTTTTAAAAGGAGTACTCAATTCTTATATTATTAAACTAGTTGTACTTAAAGTTACTAATATGTCTTGTCACATTACTTATGCTATGTATAAGTAAGATAGATGTCAAAAGACAACATGAAATCCCTGGCCATTTCCTACTATAACACTTGGTTTACCTCTCACTCCCACCTTGTCTACCCACTAGCACAAGGGCTATAATATCATTGATCAACTCAAAAAAATCAAGAAAAGACTTATTTGTGGGACATATTGTATACATCTAGAATTTATAAAGAAATTTTACAAAGATATTTATAAGGAATTAATGTGGAATCTAGAGCCAAACCTATCAAAGTTGAAACAATCTTAAATCCATTCATACAAATAACAATATTATCATGTTTAAAATGATGTCCTTGAATGCTTGATGTAATCTTGAATTATACATCAACATGTTGGCTCTAGCAACTTACATTCCTTTGATATGATGATAAGAACTTTGATTGCTGCGATAAAACTTCAATAATCTGCCCTTGAATGCCCTTGAAATGATATCTAATGCTCTTGTGAAATATTAGGATGCTCTCTTGAAAATATTCTAGGTGAAAATATGTGAATTCACCTTGTATTTATACTTAAGGTTTAATCTTGAAATTCAAATAACACAAACCGACATCAGATCAAGGATTTTGAAATCACTAAAATCCTACCAAGAATAAGCTCAAAAAGGGGTGTCCTAGATTGATGACCCATTCGCCATAGGGCAAATGGGTCCTAGCACAGTCAACTAGGACATTCTTTGAGGACATGAAATAATATGTAAAAAGGGGGTCCTAGGACCTAGGAAGGACCCATTCGCCTAGTGGTGAATGGGTCCCAAGTCACTAGCCTAGGACTCAAATCTTGCCAAATTAAGTGTTGTAAAATATTATTAACAAGTGTCGAGATTTATCCTTCAGAAATTTATGTAATAAAATAGGCTTAGGTTTGAATTTAAGGGGAAAATTAAGCTCTAATTAACCTCAATTAATTAATAAATCCCTAGATTAGTGTGAAAGTGTAAAGAAACACTTTACAACACCCCAAATAAGGCATCATTAAGTCTATTTTATTAAAAAGGGCCCTAGACTCAATATGAATCTGTAAAACACATTACAATACTAAATCAAGGCAACATTAAGCTCATTTATTGTTGATTATTCCCAAATTAAGAAAAAATGGATACTTTTTCTATTACGATATTTTTCCCCCACTTTAATGAGAGTTTTCCCCCATGACAAACTCACACTAAAGTAGACATTCAAGAAAACTATGTATGAAACAATGAAAAAGATACACAATCATACCCTATCAAAGACCAAGAAAAAAAAAGGAAAACAAAGGATCAAGCTTCGACCATTCCAATGTAATGTGGAACGCAGTTGTTTTTTCTGAAACAAGGATCGATCTTCTATAGTCTATCCAACACGATGTGGACCAAGTCTAGGTTTTTTTTCCGTAACATGCATGCTCACTTTGAGGTAGTGGAACCTCAGGCCATCCACTAGGTGAGTATCCCAAAAAGGTGGAAAATGAGAGAATCATATTAGCTTCCCATACCATACCAAATTTATCCTCCTGAAAACTCTGATAAGGCACCACAATGATGAATGATTTTTGAATGTTATGTCTATAGTTTTTTTTTGTTCAAGGGGATCTTGCTTCTGTAACGTCTTCTTCTTAGGGAACATCATGCCTAATGTCTCCAAGAGAGGACAAGTCAAGAATATCAAATGACCACTTATGGGATGCCTTACTTTTCATCATGCCACTAAGGGAAACGTACACTTAAAAATAACATTTTTTGGGTGCTTTTCTTCCTATCACCTTGGTGTTTTCTTAGAATTATTTGTTATCTCTCTCTACATCTATGAAGTGTTTGCATTTGATGATGGGTGCAGAGAGGAGTAGAACAAAGAAAATTTCTTGTGACGAATTCAAGGCTAATGTCAATGTGTGGGAAATCTTGTAGAAGGGAGGGGTTACCCCTTTCATGGAGAGACTGAATAGATTTAAAACAAGTGTTTCCAAAGAGTTTTTTGATGCCTAGCATGACTAGGTTTTGAGCATGTTCGAAAGAGACACCACTATTAGTGATGAATTCATCGCAGAGGTAACTGGGATATCAACCAAAGGTAGAAAGTTGTATAGGGATAAAAATGTGTTGGGGGCTACTAGATATAATTTTCTCTGAGATAGAGAGAGGGCCAAAATGGTGAGGCTTGATTATGGAGGATATGATAGGTCCAAGATTAAACCTATCTAGCAGGAGGTTTCCATGACGTTGGTGTGTTACTTCAACTTGGATGGTAGGTATTCAACCTTGTATGGTCATAACTTTGTGATGCTCATTCATTTTCATCATGGTAAGCTCATCTCTTTCCCATTCTATCTGTTGCTTTAATTAGAAGAGGGGATTATGAATTTCAAAAAGAACCCGAGAAAACCTTTCTTACATGAAGGTTTAATGTTGCTTATTGTGGACAAAATTAAGGCTATCTATGTTATTGAATCCCCTCATCTTGTTGATTCTATCAATTCGAAGGAGAAGAAGAAGGGGAGTGGGAAATGATAGATTGAGGAGGTGGGTGAGAGTGAGGGGATGAAAATTTAGGAGGATTTTGAGGCATGGTTGGATGGGTACCACACTGACTTGGACTACACTCCTTCTAGTGGGAAGAAACCCTCTACAAAAAAGGTAAAACCCTCCAACCCACATGCTAAGCAAAAAATTCAGGAGGATTGTGGTGAAGAAGCTGAGGAGGGAAATGGAAATAGGGAGAAGGCTAAAATTCAAGGGCCGATGTGCTCTAAGGATGATGTGGATAAGATTCTAGAAGTTTTAGGGGTGAATTAGGTTCGTGAGGTGGTAAATTTTAGGAATGTGGACCTGGGTTATGAGGATGGTGGAGGGACCCCTATTTCTAGAAAGGTGAATAGTGTGGTGGATGTGGATGAGTCTATTCATGTGTCGGCTTCTAAGGACAAGGGTAAGTCCAAAGTTGGTTTTCTTGATGATTTTCAAGATGATGAGCCTCCTATGAGCTCCCATCAGGGTAGAGGTTTATTTTGGGGTGCCATGGACTACTCGCAAGCCTCGGGTTTGGTTAAGGAAGGGGTTGAAATTTATTTTAATCTTCTTATGTGGTTGGTTCAGGAGGTTCAGAACCTCCATAACAAACATCACACAATTTCCCATCACAATATATCTACTCTCAGAATTTTTAAGGAGAAGGATTCCATTTTTGGATTGGCTAAATCTTTGAACTTCAGTGTCGACCTTTTGGTGGAAGGTATGGTCAATTTGAAGAGATATTATGGCCTAAGGCTATCTTTGTTGGAAAGGAACTATCAAATGATGCGTAAAGACCTGGACATGATCATTAATATCAACAAGGATAAATTTGAATCCTTGTATGAAGGGTTTGTGTTCCTAAATAAGAAGGCGAAGGAGTGGACTGGTAGATCTCTATTCAATGAGCTAATAAACAAGGAGGTGGGGTAGAGTATTGATAAGGAGCTTCAAACCATAGACTTGGGTATGGGGTCGAGAGTATGCACTTAAAGAAAAATGTAGAAGTCTAAAATGGTATCGAGGTAGGACATGGAGGAGGTCATGGAGATGCATGATAGGGTAATTTCTAAGAACCTAGAAGCAACAATAATTCTTAAGGAACTTCTTGATGCAGAGCAGGGGCGTAACTAGGCTATTGATACCATATTTCACATTAATGGGTTTATATCACCCTTAAGATTCAATGAAAAACATGACAGGGCAGACCTCTTTGGTGTGATAGTCCTTTTCAACATTCAAGGGTGGCATACCTTTCAAGACTCCCAAGTGATATCACCCACACTAGCTCAAACAATTAGACCTGCACCATTAGATTGAGGACACTAGTTTCAACACATCTTGAATACTTTTCCAAATGAAAGAGAGTTAGATTCTACAAGTCTCAATATGGATTTAGGAAAAAATGCAACATGTCATACAAATTCCTTTAAGGAGGTTTCAACACCCAACCAATACCAACGTTCCAATCTTAGACTATTCAAAAACTTTCCAAAGGTTTCCAACTCTACCTTGATAGGATAGTCATAAGTATTGACACTCAAATTTGATGGACACACAAACCCTCACTTGGGTTGAGTCCAAAGGACCCTTATACACCATTCAATAATGCTAATGAACCTACAAATGATTATGAGGTGATCAAATCAATCAAAAGTATTGGACTATACAATACTGTCATACATAGTCCTAGATATGACAGTCAAATTTTTCCTTCTTGTTCCAACATGTATCAACCACCTTCCAAAATTCCAATGCCAAGAATTTGGCATTCATTTACAATGCAAGGGCTTCTAACTGTAAACAAGGAAAAACAAACCGATTGTTCGTAAAGTTCTCTTCACACATGCATTATCCAGGCCTCACCTCTTGGGGAACATTGTAATACACCAAGATAGACTTTTGTACGAGATGGTCTAATTTAATCATGGTGGAAACATGAGTTACTACACTTTGAATACTCATTGAAACACTAGGAAAGGTTTAGAGAAATATTCACTAAATTAGGGATATCTCACTCAAACATTTATGGATTCTGCTTCAAACAAAAACCAAAATAAGGTTAAGACACTCATCTGTAATATACAATCACTATTTCATTTGTACAGTGCATCCACAATTCGTACAATTTGAAAAAATTGAGAGAAGCATGGAAAACACAAAAAATAGGTGTGCAAAAAGAACTTTCATTACCCAAACTTCATTCCAACCTCTCCTTTCAATATTACAAGGCTTATTTCATTTTTTACAACCATATTCTAACTGTCTGCAACCATATTTGGTTTAGTTACATCAAATTACATTAGTTTGCAAAAAATTGCAAAGTTGCTTGACAACTTTTGAACAATGTTGACAACATTTGCATTTGTACTTAACCTTGCACCTAGAGACTCCATAATGACTCAAACTGACTCCAACTAACATGAAATGGTTTAGAAAGAACTTATTACATGTGTAAAAGAGGGTAAATTTCCAAGTTATCTTTAAATCAAAAATAGAATTAAAACCCTAGCATAACTATGAAGAACAATGGAGGAAATACTGCAAAATAAAGAATTTTTTTACCAAAGCCCTTCAAAACTTCCATGAATCACCTCCATATCCCTTCTCCATTAGCTACAAATATGTTGTTTTCCCTGAGATTTTTGTGAGAAAATATGCCTATGACTATGACCTAGCAAATATTGAAGGATTCATATGAAAATGCAAGTGACTAAATTCTACATGCAATAGAGAAACCTGCAAAATGACAATGTTAGCCTAAACTCATAAGATATGTAGTGTGTGTGAAAAGAGATATGAGATGTAGATTGAGAGATGAAGTCTAGATGTCACAAATGAGGGTGATTTTTCCATTTTATAGAAATGCCAAATTTTAATGGAGGGCCAAGATTGAAAGATGAAAGATGCCCTAAGATGAATGGTCATAAATGCATGTGACAACCCCTAATTAGGGTTAGGGAAACATTAGGGTGAAATTTGAAATGAAGGGCTGAGATTTTATTTTTTTTAAATCAAGTCAATGGACAAGGATGCATGTGACAAGAAGATGTGGCACAAAAAAAGAGAAAAGTGGGGAATTAAAATAGAAATTTAAAATTAATTTAATTCAAAAGTGGTGGGACCATGTGATTAAATAATAATTTTTAATTATTTACTTGGAAGAAAATTAGAAAGTGGAAAATTTTAAATAAATGATTTAATTTAAAATTAGAAAAAACCAATGTGGATAATAATTACATAAATAATAAGAATTTATTTAATTATGAGAAGACATAAATAATTAATGACGTATTTAAATAAATAAATAAATTTTATTTATTTAAATAATCAAGAGGAAATAATGAACAAAGGATTGGAGAGACATAAGAGAATAAAGACATATTAAAATAAATAAATATAATTTATTTATTAAAATAGTCAGGAGGAATAAAAGACATGAATTAATTAAATAATTAAGAATTATTTAATTAATAGTTGAAATTAGTCTATGGGACATAATTAATTATTTTAATTATGTTGAGACAAAGCATGATAAGACCTAGAAAAATGTGATTTGTGGGTCTAGGCCATTTTTATGTGTCTATATTGGCATATGTCTTCTAGTGTTCTCATTGATGGCAACCTAAGTCATTTATCTGGTCTACAATCTAGTATTGGTCCATATCGACAGATAGAATGAAGAGCTAGCTATTACTAGAAGTAAGAGTGAAGAACAGGGTATCCGATTATAGTCAAATCTGTCGATCTATATACTTCACCGAATTATCTTTTTTGGTTGTGGATCTCAGAGAAAGGTATTTTTATGTTTGTACTATCTTATCCAAGAATTATTTGGGTGCACATTTACTGGTGTATGATCTAGGAGATTCGGTGTATTAATTTTTAGGTTATCAATGCTAAAAGGCCGACTTGGTGGATAAAGCCGTCGAGGATGTTTAAGGTATAATTGGTTAAATGTTTTTGTGATTGAAGGTGTTTAATTAGGTCCCTACTATTCTATGGCCAGCTATGGATGGTGCACATTAAGAATTAGTTGTGGATTTACCCGATGAGTGAAAAGTATTTTATGTTCTATAAAAGCCAACATATGAATGATCAAATTTTTGGTAGTGGATATATATAAGAGATCGGTTGTATCATTTTGTACATGGGAATGTGTGAGATGCAAAGTATTCTAGTGTGTGATGCAAATTTTAGAAGGATAGTGATGTGAATTCATTTGTGCATGGATTTGTGATGCAAAGAGTAGAGTAGAGCAGGGCAGAGCAAAGTAGAGCATAGCAAAGTGCAAAATCAGATAGAAGGTCTAGAATCTGATATATGAGCTTAACCAAAATTGTAACCATGCATGAGTAGATGATATTAGTTTAGTTCAATCCTTTAGATGGTCTTAATCTGAATATTTTGTAAGGTAGTGAGCCTTCCTATTTTGAGCAGTGTGCTCTAGGCAGTGAGCCTGAATACAAGTGCATTCCTTTTTGTAACTTACATTTGAGTACTAAATTGTGGATTGATCTCCACTGTGGTTTTTCCCCTAATAGGGTTTCCACATAAAAATCCTTGTGTTATGGTGTTGTGGATGATTAATTTGTATGTTTACATCTTTCCTTTGGTTTAATGTTGAAATGGTTTAAATATCATATTAATAAAGTTCAAATTTGCAGAACACTGATTCACCCCCCCTCTCAATGTTCCCTTGAGTCCAAAAGTTGGTATCAGATCCTAGTTCCTCTAAAGAAGTTTAGAAGCTTGAGGTGGATCTTGGAATTTAATGGACTCTGGTATTCTTCAATAATAGCTTGTGGTAGCACTTGATGATCTTGATTAGTCTAAAGAAGAAGTCAAGGAATTGAGAGAGAATCTTAAAGATGCTGAGAAATTCATTCAGACATTAAAGGATCAAATTTTTATGTCTAAGGAGAAGAGAAAGGATCTCTATGATCAGATTAATAAAAAAGAGAGTAGAAGCATGGATGATTTTCACCTGAATCAAACCTTGAAGGAAATAACTGAAGAACATGAAAAGCTTGCTAGAGATAATGCTACCCTAAAACATGAGATGAAATCTATGGTGATGACGCTGACTAAGGAGATTGAAGAAAGGAAGAAGAATGAGGATAACCTTGCTCAGTCCTTAAAATAATTTTGATGAATGCAGAAGAGTAAATGGAGAATTCATTTAGTTGGAGAGTGAACTAAAAAAATTAAGAAACAATGAAGAAGAACTTGAAAAATAGATTGTTATTCTCAAAGATGAACTTACTACTGCAAATGAATACAAGGAAAATTTTAAGATTATCTCAGTTAAGCTTGATGAGATGAATCAAGGATAGAAGAATGGAAATGAAAAGTGAGGCCTTGGATATGAGAAAGGAGAATGTTTCAAATTTGGACAAAGGAGTTTCAGGCAAGAAAATTTGATGAACAAAGTGAAAAGGCATCTGGTAAGACAACCTAATGCTCAAAAGTTTAATGGATATTTTTTTGCTTACAATAAATTTGGTCATATGGCAGCTCAATGTAGAAGTAAAATGAAGTCAAGTAATCCATTATTTTTTGGTCAATGTTTCAATTGCAAAAATTTTGTTCATAAATCAATTGAATGTAGAAATGTGCCAAACTACTCTGTCAGTAGAAGGAATGTTGAATTTTATACCCATGGAAGATTTGGGCATATTGCTAGCCAATGCAGATCAAGAACAAATCAACGGAATGATTGGTCTAGACAAGGAGATACTATGTGATACAATTGAAACAAATATAGTCACATTGCAAGATTCTACAAAAACAAAAATGTGGATAGAAGAGGTCTGGTATACAAAGGAAAAAATACATAGAAAGATGATAATGAAAAAAGAAAAGTGACTGTGGATGAAATAAGAGATCAGGTGAAGAAGCCATGGGTAAGAAATATCGATTATGATGTAGTAAATAGTTCTATACTAGAAATTTCTTCTAGTAATTCCTCCAAAAAATGATTTCAGGCCATTGGCCTATGGGAAGTTTTTCAAGAAAATCCTTTCTCCCTTGTCAATAGCTAGTACTGGAACGTGAAAGATTGTCAAAAAGGTGTATTAATGATCTAAAAAGGCTTTGGAAAACATTCAAAAGGAAAATCAAACAAATCATAGGTCCGCAGAAGAAATTTTCTCTCACTCTGTGAGAAAATAGGGTATCCAATATACCTAGGGAAAAAGCATTTATTACATCAAAGTTAGGTGTGCAAAGTTATAAAAAGAAGTTGGAAAATACAAAGAAAAATTGGAACAAATTGAAAATGAATTAAATGGCATTGGAAAAAAAATTAATATGTCTCAGGATTAGGATGACACAGTTAAGAAAAGGATTCAAGAGTTACAGTCTAAGCATACAAAATTTCAATTCACTAAAAAAAAACTTGTGGACACTTTTTGGAAAGTAAATGACCTAACTAAATGCAAACTGGAATAGATGATTGAGATACTGAGGAAAGGAGAGAAATTAGAGGATACGATCACAATTCTGGAATCCCTTATCGAGATTTTCAACAAGACATCTAAGAATAACATCATGATCATAATCATTGGGATTGCAATAGAAGCTTGGAAGAAATTTCTTCTGGAGATGAAATAAAATCACAAGATAATCTTCTAACTCAAGTAGCAATTGTTCTTTTTTTCAAATTTTGAAAATAGTTTTCAATCAAAAAAAAATTGGTCATATTTCAAAAGGGGAGATTGAATACATTTTTTTCATTGATGTCAAAGGGGGAGAGAGCAGTGAAAAATGCCTCATCAATCTCAGGGGGAGCTATGCTTTGAAATTTTGGAGTTTGGTAGCGTACTCATATTGGTTTTGACACTTAGTCATTTTTCACTAAGTGTTGCCATCAATTCCAAAGGGGGAGATTGTTGGCATATGGCTTCTAGTGTTGTCATTTATGGAAGCCTAAGTCATTTATCCAGTCCACAGTCTAGTATTGGTCCATACCGGCAGATAGAATGAAGAGCTAGCTATTACCGAAAGTAAGAGTGAAGAATAGGGTATCTGGTTACAATCCAATTTGTCAATCTATATACTTCATCAGATTATCATTTTTGGTTGTGGATCTTAGATAAAGGTATTTTTATGTTCATACTATCTTATCCAAGAACTATTTGGGTGCACATTTACTGGTGTACGATCTAGGAGATCCGATGTATTGATTTTCTGGTTATCAATGCTAAAAGGCTGACTTGGTGGATATAGTTGTTGTAGATGTTTAAGGTATAATTGGTTAAATGTTTTTGTGCTTGAACATGTTTAATTATGACCCTACTATGCTATGGTTGACTATGGATGGTGCGCATTAAGAATTTGTTGTGGATTTACCTAATGAGTGAAAAGTATTTTATGTTGTATAAAAGCCGACATATGAATGATTAAATCTTTGGTACCAGATATATATAAGAGATCGGTTGTATCATTTTGTACATGGGAATGTGTGAGATGTGAAGTATTCTTGTGTGTGATATGAATTTTAGAAGGATAGTGACGTGAATTCATCTATGCATGGATTTTTAATGAGAAGAGAAGAACATAGCATAGCGAAGTGCTGAATTAGATAGAAGTTCCAAAATATGATCTATGAGGTTAACTAGAACTATAACCAGGCATAAGTAGATGCTATTACTTCAGTTCAATCCTTCATATGGTCCTAATCTAAATATTTTGTAACGTAGTGAGCCTTCCTATATTGAGCAATGAGCTCTAGGAAATGAGCCTGAATGCAAGTGCATTCCTTTTTGTAAAACTTATATTTGAGTACTCAAATTGTGGCTTGACCTCCACTGTGGTTTTCCCATAACAAGGTTTCCATGTAAAATTCCTTGTGTTATGTTGTTGTGGATGATTACTTTGTGTTTTTACATCTTTCCTTTGGTTTAATGTTGAAATGGTTTAAATATCATATTAATAAAGTTTAGATTTGTAGAACATTGATTCACCCCCCTCTTAGTGTTCCCTTGAGTCCAACATCTACAACATGAAACAAACCTGCACAAGACAAAAATCCAAAAATTCAACCTATGACACAAGATGCACCTGAAACCAAGGGTGCCCCTACACCATACTCCCCAAAGGAGAAAAATAACTCAAGCTCCACTTGAGTGAAGACCTGCAATAGTAAACCTACATCATGACCCACTCATCATGGGAAAATGCTTGGGAACCTTCATCATAACCTACAACAACATACACTTGTAAAAAAGTAAAAATCAAAAATTAAGTATACAGCCTTGAAATCAATGGCTCCTTTGCTCACAACTACCCTTTCCTTGCATCTACTACATCCAACTTGTAACTGATATCTTTCTATTTTATGGATGGCACACAATACAATAGAAACTTTCCCCATTTCAATAGCTTGTTTCATTTTGAACTTAGGCTTCTCAGCCCTCAAGTTTACCATCTCAATGAAAGCATCTTGTCCCCTATCTTTACCTCTAACCATCATGGCATCAAAAATGGTTTCTTGATGAATAGTACTACCTTTTTCCAAAAGAATTAAATCATCACTAACCACAAATATCTCCTTGTGTAACTCCTACAATGAATGTGTATATTCTTCACCCTCAAGGGAAAACAAAAAAGATTGAGTGCTCCTTGCCTTTTGAATGCCATCACTACTCAGATTTGAAAGAGACCCTTGCAATATAAATATGTGATGTTTTCCACACTCACCCAATAATCCTTTCAACATGTCAACTACTGGTTGAAGTATCTTGGTTTACAAATCCATAATGGCAACTTTATCTTCCCCATCTACAACCCTCTCTACTATCCTAGTAGCAGAAATAAATCTACTTGCATCCTCAAACTCAAATGGAATATGTCTAATTTGGTGAGGTAAATGGAAATCTCTATCCTTACAGTCTAACAACTAAAAATTTGAACCCTGCACTGTGTTTTCTAGCAACTCACCCTACTTAAATTGCACATTAGACTCAAATTCACTCTCCTCAAACAACTTTAAAGGATTGATCATTTGCATTGGTGGTAAGGAAAGTGAAAAATCATACACAACTATGTCTACATTATCCTTCAACATGCTTTGGACCTCCCATGGCAAGTCATAAATGTTAACTTCTGTCAGGACAGACTTAGGTCTATTCATGCTTGCAAAGCCTTTTTATTCCTTCTCTACGATTTGTACAAACTACTTTTCACTCACCAACATAGCACTAGAACCCATTTATGATTATGGAATTTCCTCTTTTAATGGTGTGAGGGTGTAAGAAATCCCATCCTTTTCTATGGCATATGTGTTTTTCCTCCCATCATGGATTTCCTTCCTATCATACTGCCAAGGCCTTCCCAAAAGAAAATGGCAAACATACATTGGTATTATGTCACACAAAACCTTATCCTTATATCCCCCTATGTGAAAATCTACCCAAATTTGTTCATTCACAACTACTTGCTTCCCTTTGTTTAACCAAGACACCTTGTAGGGAGTGGCATGAGTAACCTTTGTAATTTAAAATTCTCTACCATTTCAAGAGAAACCAAATTTTCTATACTACTAGAATCAATAACAACCTTGCAGCATTTACCTTGGATTTTACATGTTGTCCTAAAGAGTGAATTTTTCTATGCTGGTTCTTTCTCCATTGGCCCTTTGATTAGATTTCTTCTCATCAGCAAAAACTCCCCAATTTTTGGTTCTTCAACGTGTGGTGAAGAATGCACACTCTAAGCATCTTCTACACCTTGTGCAATCTAATTTCTTCTTTCACTTCCAAAATAAGTAGATGGATGCTCCTCAGTACATTTCCATGCTTGGTGGCCTACAAATTTGTTGCATTTATAACACTTCCCAATAAAGCCACTTGAACCTCCTCTTTGGCCTCCAAATCTACCCCTACAATTTGTTCTTCTTCCTCTAAAACAACCTCTTGAATCTATAACTTGTTCTTGGGTATTGCTTGTCTCTCCTTGACTCCCATGTGGCTATCTTGAATCAGAAAATTACCCTCTTCCTCTAGAATTCCTTCCTCTACCCCTGCGTTTTCTTTCTTTCTTTCTCCTTGTTGGATGTTGAAGTTGTGTTGCTGATATGTGGTTTTCATTGATGTCAACACTATTAGAATTAATGATTATGAAGGTTGTATATATTGAAGATATTGAGAAAATTGTAATAAATATATTATAGGCAACCAGTGAAGATGGGAAGGTCAGAGTGATGGAAAGTTATGTACATTCATGATAAGAAGGCACACACTAAAGGGTTTGTTTCTGAGCCTATCTAGTATGTTGTCTAGAAGTTTCAGTGGTACACATCAAGATTGATGAAAGTTACAAAGTGTTGTGTTTTGTCTCTAATAGAAGAGAATGCAATTCTGGTGAATTGAATTGTTGAGTATGTTTTTGAGATGTTCAGTGATGTTTCTAGATCATGCTCTATCAGTGTGGTACGTTCATGTTGATCAGCGTGTTCATGATTGAAGATTTTTCCTTGTGTGTTTAAGTTTTTCATGTTCTTAGCCAAAATGATGGTGGTAGCATGTTGCGGATCCTTATGGATTAATATTTTATTGTTTGGTGTATTCGAGGATGTTGATTTAGGTCCTCACTATATTGTGACTCACTTACGTTAGTGCGCATTAAGACTTATTCATGTATTGAGGCCGATAGTTTCTAATTCATTTATTATTTTGTGGCTGATAGAGTAGTTGATGAAAATCCACGTAGCAGATATATAAGAATGATTGTTTCTTAATTTTGTGATGTATGCTTGGTGTATGTCTATGTGTGTATGCGAAGGTATGTGTGAATAAAAATAAGATCATCTGAATGCAGAGAAAAGTGTGCAGAAGGTTGAGTGAAGTATATTTGTGCCTAATCGAAACTATAATCAGGCTTATGAAGAAGCTAATTTCTTAGTTCATATTTGTCAAATGGATTTAATTAGATTGTCTTATGTAAGGTGGTGAGTCTTCCCTTTGAGCAGTGAGCTCTAGGCAGTGTGCCTGAATGCAAGTGCATTCTCTAATCATTCTTCATTATACTTTTAACAAGGTATAATCTTGTGAACTAACATCCACCGTGGTTTTTCCCCTAATAGGGTTTCCATGTATAAAAATCTTGGTTTTCATGTGTTTCTGATGTGATGTTGATTTATGCTTGCACTGTTAATTATTAGATATGATATTAAAGGTTGATTAAGTTTGAATAAGTTTAATTTCTTAAACAATTTATTCACCCCCCCTCTCAATTGTCTATTCTTATTTTTACAACAATTGGTATCATAGCTAGTTCCTCTTAAGAAGTCTAATAGATTGAGGTGATCTAAGATGGCATCATACAAGAAGGATAGTCCTAGATTCTATGGTGCAAACTACTCTCTATGGAAAGTCAAAATGGAGTGTCATTTAAAGTGCATTGTTGAGCCTTTCTGAAAGATTACAAATAATGCTTATACTATTCCTCAGAATGGTCCCTCCTCTAAAAATGAGATCAAGGAAGAAAAAACTAATACCAGGGCTATAGAAGCATTGATGAGTGCTTTGATAGATTCAAAGATGACTAATGTAATAGGTCTGAAGATTGCACATGAGATCTAGAAAAAGTTGGAAACATTGTATGAAGGAGATGCACTAGTGAAAGTTGCTAAGCTACAAATTTTGAAAGGAAAGTGGGAGAACATGAAGATGAGTGAAGATGAAAACATCTTTTCTTTTGCACAAAAGATAAATGATCTAGTGATAGACATAAGATGTGTCGGTGGAGTCTTGGAAGAAGATGAGATTGTTGCTAAAATACTTAGATTTGTGCCTACTTCTTACAATACAAAAGCTCATGCTATTGAAGAGCTCAAGACAGTAAAAAATGTGACAAGAGACATGTTGATTGGAAAACTTGCCACCTTTGAGTTAAGTGAATTTGGTGAATCTTCTCCTAAGATAGAGTTTGCATTCAAAGCTACTATATCTAGAAAAAACCAACAAAGATATGATCTGGGAGAGAGTTCTAGGAAAACATTCAAATATGAAGAAGAAATGAAATTGATTGAAGATGAAGAAAGAGAGATAGAAGAACTGGAAGCATTGATTGTGAAAAGAGAAGCCATAGGACAAGGTAAGTACAAATTAAAGTTTCCTATTAAATGTTTCTCTTGCAATAAGATAGGTTATTTTGCATCAAGGTGTCCTAAAAGGGATTCTAAGTATAAACCTGATAAGTCTAGATTTCAAAAGAAATGTTACTATCTTGAAGAAGGTGTTACTGATGATGAATCTAATAAATAAACTGGAAATGAAGATGAATGGGTATTCATTTCTATCAAGGAAAATGGTTTGGTGACCACTAAATCAACTAGTAATTAGAATATTGAGAAAGCTCTTGCATCCAGAATTGATGAGAAGGATGTGTGGGTGATTGAAAGCAGATGGTCACATCATATGACAGGTGAAAAAATAAATTTTCTAACCCAGGAAAAAGATGATGGTGGTGTCCTAATATTTGGAGATAACAATTCTAGTGTGATTTTTGGAAGAGGCACTATTTTTGTTGGTGGAAAATGTAATACAAATGATGTCCTATATGTTGAAGGTTTGAAGCATAATTTGTTAAGTGTTGGATAGATGGTTGACAAATGTTACAATATTCAATTCAAAGATGGTAAATGCAGGATACTGGGAAGCTCAGGAAATGTGATTGCTTTAGGTACAAATACAAGAGGTAATATTTTTCACTTGAATGTTCTTAGTGAAATTTGTTTGCACTAACTCATTTGACCCCAATTTCCGACGAAACCTATATAATCAAATGTATCGTTGGGCACTTGTGTGAATTTCCATTTTTTAAAAAAATTTTACCCTAACGTTCGTCGGAATTTCGACGAGCCATTGTTTTGTGTAGGTTTCGACGAAGATCTTTTGCCAAAATTGGGGCGGTCCTGCAAAGTTAAATTGTGGTAGGAATAAATTGAAATGAGCTCGACTATTTATTGCGACAGTGTTTTGCTCGACGGTTTTCTTGGGGAAAATCAGAAGAAACTCAAGAAGATATCACTAGGTTGAGGTAAGTCATTATCTTTTTCCAAAATTCATTTGTGAAGTCAGATTTGTACTTCTAGGTTTGAAAATAATATTTGAAAGCAACATCTCATCAGATTTCATTTATAGTCTTATGCATTTTTAGAATTTCATTTCTAGATTTTAGACCTGGCTTCACAAATTCTTTATAAGGGAATTGTTTATAACTGATGGAAAATTCTTGATGGATTTGGACAAATATTATATTTGCAAGTTTTCAATTTTAACCCTAATGATCAATTTGCAATAGATTTGGGAGCCATAGCTAGATAATATCAAAGGTGTTGGTTGTTTTTTTACTGTAACCAAGTTTATCTTCTAGACACATAACATATAAAATCTCAGATAATACTGCCTTACAATACCATCAATCTATATTCTAACCCAATACTACTTATCAAATCCTTATATGAACATAGTCACCTATAACCTCACTCAAACATTTTAATTAATTCCTTGAATTAAAGCCAAAATGAGAATCACACACCATAACAATGAGATGAACAAAATAACCCTTGATCATTTTATTCAAGATAATAATATATTCATACAATGGAGATACATGACCTTGAAATGAGTAATTTTCATTCAGATGCTAGTACTATCTTGAAAATTAAGTACCCATGAAACTAAAACCTACAACAGAATGACACCAAATGGTGCAGGAGCACACCTAGGCTAACCTCCATGTTTGTTATTTTGGCTTGTACTTGACTCTAGCCAAGTCAGGATGTTAGTTTGTTTTCAAACCTTAGAAGGTCATTGCTTTTGTGGGCTAGGTGAGTTAGTCATTAGGACTAAGGTCACACAAATAGCTAGTGTTAGTAATTTAAGTTTTCTTAATGTTAGTTGTCTATGGGAGATTAGAGTCTTAAAGATGTTCTAAACACTTAGTGGTTGTTGTAAATATGCCTTAAGGCCATTAAATGAGTTGGTTCCTCGGAATCTAGAGGGAATAGTGATCCTAAGAAATAGGATCAAGGCATAGAGAAAGATGCCAAATGTTGTAAAGAAGTTAGCATGGGCATGCAACTCAGTTACCTTTGGATTCCCTTGAGAATAGGAAGTGGGAGATCAGCCAACAGGCCCTAGAATCATGGGGATGGCATCTATTATGACCCAAGACTCGAATCTCATGACATGATGTAATTGGTAATTAGTTTTTTAAAGTAAAATAGAGAGCTCTGCAACAGTGTTTTCAAGAACAACCCAAACTTTTGTGATGACAGAGCTGCTTAATGGATTGAAAGACTGAGTTTAGTATTTTTTTAGTGTTCTATAGGATTATCTTAGTCTTTTTCATTTGATAAGCAAGTTGTTTAGAGTAGGATATTTGGTGTTAGGAAAATTGTTTTGGTTTTAAGTTCTTACTGGTCCAATCTTGACCAGTCAGTGCTTTCATGGCTCCCCCATGAAATCTAGCCTTAGGAAACACCTAAGGATAGGTGGAAATGTTAGGGGAGTCATTAGTGTATATAGGTTTAGGATTAGGAAGCATGAAAGAGTGGAGAGCTCTTTTTATCACTAGTCTCTAGGCGAGCAGATAGAGCCTAGTTAGAGGTCTAAGAATGTCTTTGAAGATTTCTTGCAGGGTAAAGAGGTACTGTATGGAACAGGTATAGATTCAAGTAGGGTTTCATCATAGCTCATCATACTAGGTGAACTGAGGTCATGTCGATCATTTAGTTTATGGTTTGAGCAAGTTCCAAGCAAGATTACAATCAGTCCTAGAAATTAGGCCTTTTAGCCCTATTGTCCTAAGTTGTAGGAAACTAGTGTATGGAGGTTGTCAGGCCCTAAGCCCCATTGAACCTTTTAAAACTTCCAAATGAGTATCCAAATCTTCCTTTAGTTTTGTAGGGTCTTTGGAAAAATTTAGCAAGAATTGACAAAATGGGACTGGTAAAGGCTACAAGGAATAGGCCTGTTTAAGGTCAAAAATGGTGAAGCCTTGAACCTGATAAGGATAGGGTTGAAGAACCTTCTAAAATGGTTCAAATATGCAAGGTTATGAATTTTTTCAATAGGACAGGCACCCCTGCAATGAAGAATGACGTTTGTGAGAAGTTAGCACTTAAAAATTTCTAAGTGAGGAAGAGAAATTGAACTTGTCAAATGGTGTTAGTCCTCCAAGGTGAAGCACAAAGGATAGAACTCTTAGAGAAGAGTTAGAATTGGACTTAATTAATCATCTAATCCAATCAGGACCTAGAGGAGACTATGAACCTAGAAGAGACAAGCTGCGTCTCTTAGTTGCAGTGCAAGCAAGCCTTGGAACACTCACATCACCAAACCTAAGAATAGTATCTTCACTATAATATCAAGCTTTTTACAAATTCGCCCTGCAACTTCAGTTAGACTTGACCTAAAGATATCTAACTTGCTAACCGGCCATATTTTTGGTCCTGAAATCCTTCTTATAGGGAAAATGAAGGAGCAACAAGCATCGGACCAGAAATACACCTATCACTGGGCACTTGGACCGCCTTATGACATTTCAAATATTGGTTACAACAACTGAGTCTCTGGAGAATCTTCTTGTTCATCTCGTCCACTGGAGAATAACTCTTGCATTTGCCAAACTTTGAAAACTTGCACCAAAACTGCCACCAAGACATCGCCAAAATTTGTTATAACTATAACCATTGAGCTGTTAACTGTCGGTTGTAGACTTTGTCCTATTCTTGTTCAGTTAAGTACTTTTCTACCCATCCTTGATATTCCTCATCCATTGGCCAATTAAAATTTACCACCTAATTTACCTTTGCACTATAAGTTGTATACTTTACTGCTACTTGATTCGCCTCCCTTTCAAAAGATTCCAAAAATGTGCTAGTGTTAATGATTTCATCTACCCTATCCTGCCATTGCTGCAGTGATCTAACATTTCCTTAGGCATCTACAATATCTGGTAAAGATGTGTCACTCTAGTCATCAAAACTCTTTACCAACTCTTTAATCCTCTTGCTCAAATCATCAAGTAAGGCCTGGAAACCTTGCAGTGACTTCACAAAGTCTTGAGTAGGCCTTAATTGTTGAGGCTTATTAGCTGCATTTTGAGAATTTCATTTCCAGATTTTGTTGTGCAAGTTCAATATTCTGATTTTAGGAGTATAACAGTTGGAAATCATTGTAAAATCAAAATTTAATAATTTCTGGAATTAGCATTTGAAAGTGTTTTTTGGGGTCATTAACTTCAGACTATCTTGTCTTTTATAGGGGTGGTTGCATGCTGATTTTTTTTGGTGTAAAATATCATAATTATTACATTTTGTTACTTGTGTACGATTAAAAATTATTGGAGTGTGTGTGAGTTTGATATTTTTTGAAGATCTAAATATTCAAGTTTGGTAAAGAAAAATCATGTCAGATAATATTAGTCCAGAACAAAATGAAGAGACAGTTGCTAGATTGTGGGCTTTATTGAAAAGAAAGGGTGATGGGAAATGTTATTGTCCTTGCAATAATTGCAAGGGCTTAAAGACGAGAAAACTTTTTATCACAATAGCTGAGAAACATTGTAGGCAACATGGTCACGTTGAAAGGGGGCATGATTATCGTCCATTGGTAAGTTGTTCATTATATGTGTTTATATTGATTGAATTTATAAATGTTTATATTGTTTTAACATTTGATATATATATATAAAATCACTTGATCATGATCATGGTTTATTTGTGTCTATCATTATTATAAAGGTGGGACGCCCTAGGGCACACCATATGAATTATCACGGTCTAGAGAATGTGATTTTGCAAGCGGAGGAACATGGAGCTGTGAATATCAAAGATGAAGCTAATGATCCAATGGAAGAAGATGATCATGCACCAGAAAACACAATTGAAGATGGTGGTACAAATACATTGATCCATGACACATGTAGTGGCACATCTGATCATGTTGATTGAGATGACTTTGATGATGTTCATGATTTACCTGTACTTGAGAATGCATACGAGCTGCTTTATGAAGGCTCCCAAACAACTCTTCTCTTTGTTGTATTATTGCTGGTGAACTTGAAGGTTATGAATGGTTTATCCAACATAGCAATCTCACGGATGTCAAGGTATGTCATATATGTCATTTTTTTTCATCTATTTTAATTGTTGTTAGTTCATCGCTAGTAAATAAAGGATGAAGTATGTACCTTTAATATTCTTTATATTAAGAAATTATTTTTTGTTGTAGATTGATTGGTGAATTTTTTCTACCACCATCAAATATTTTACCTCGCTCATACTGAGATTTATCTGACATTATGAAAGATATTGGAATGGAGTATCAAGCAATAGATGCATGTCCCAATGATCATATTATATATCATAAACAACATGAATTTGCAACAGAATGCCTAGAATGTCATATCAGTAGATATCAAACAGATCAACTAACAAAAAAGGTGCCTCACAAGGTTCTTCATTATATTCCCATTATTCCACATATGCAACAATTATTTAGGTGTGAAAGCTTAGCACAATTTATGGATTACCATGCACGTAATAGAAGTGGAGATGAGATTCTTCGAATTTTTGTGGATGGTTTTGCATTTAGGGACATGGAGGAAAAATGGCCACACTTTAAAGAAGAACCTCGTAATCTCAGGCTTTCATTGGCAGCGGACGGTGTCAATCCATTTGGAGAGCTGAGATCTATTTACTCGATGTGGCCTGTTTTTGTTATCAACAATAACATTTCTCCATAGATGTCAATAAAGAGGGAGCACATAATGTTGGCAATGATTGTTCTAGGTATTTTTTTACATCAATTTTCTTTAACGTAGTAGCATCTCATTTGTCTTATTTGTTGCATAATGACTTATATGTTTTTTCATTTAATAGTCATGTACATGAATTTATATATATTGCAGTAAAATGGTTATAATAATTATGTAATGTTTATGTTCATTCAACTAGGTAAGTGCCAAGTTAAAGATATGAATATATATATTGAGCCTCTTATCGACGAGTTACTAAAGTTATGGAATGGTGTCACTATGTATGACGTATCTAGACCAATAGGACAAAGACAATTTCAATTCCATGTAATGCTTGTATGGACAATTCATGATGCCCCAGGGCTAACACATTTTTTTGGTATGTTATAACATTCGACTGCATGACTTTAATGATATTTAATTTTATGAATTAGATATCATGCATATTTTTGAAATAATCTATTCATTATATATAATTATAAAAATTGACATATTTAATCCAATTATATATGATTTGCAGGTCTTCAAACAAAGGGAAAATTTGCATGTTCAATTTGTGGTCCAAAGATGAAATCTTGTAGTTCAACAAGTTTAGGAAAGCAGGTGTTTGATGAGTATAGGCACTTCCTCCACAGAAATCATAAGTATTGAACTACTGAAAAACATCTTTTCAATGGGAAAGAAGAGACTACATCAAAACCACGAAGAATGACACCTCGCCTATGGAAGTTGGAATATTATAGAATTAATTGTCAAGGTTATACATTGGATCAAATTGTTTATCTATCATTTATGATATGTTTTGAATTTTTATTTTTATTTTGTGATCATGTTGTAATTGACAATGATTGTCATTGTTAATTTGTTTAACTTATATGCTTCATGAAGGTCATCAAGGCATTAATGGTCGGCTTCCATAGGGACTGAAAAGTTATCCTAGGCAATTTAGTAGGTTGCCCTACTATGAGCAGCTACAAATTGTGCATTTGTTTGATACAATGCATATCGGAAAGAATATGACAAAAACGTTATGGAAAATATTGGATGGAAGGCATGACAAAGAAAAAATTGTCAAAATTTGTAGTGGCATTCAAGAAGCAAGTCATGCAATGAAAAATGTCATTCAATTAAATATCGATGGAGACCAAATTAATATAAGTACCCTTCCTTGGTTATTAATAGAGCAACAAAGCAACGCTATAAAACAAGTCATAGGAAAAATTCGATTTCCCACAGGATTTGCTGCCAACATAAACAATATCATAACAAAGAAAGGTGAATTTGGGTTAGGGATGAAGATGCATGATTGGCATACCTTCATTAAGGTAATTATTCTGGTATATTATATATATATATATTTGTATACTGCATGTACTTTTCAGTGTATTATATTTACTACTTTTGGAAAAATATTAATGAAAAGATCATTTTATAATTGTTGTAGTACGTTCTACCTCTATCTCTCCCAGACAACTTCGACAATAATGTCAAGCAAGTTATATATTATCTTGGAAAATACATGAGGTAAGTAGCGATATTTGTTCAATTCGTTGTATGTTTTTGTTAAATCTCATTAATATATTTGTGCCTTGAATCACTTGTAGATGGCTGTCATCTAAAGCAATTCATAAAGAAGATATAAATTATTGGAAGAGAAGAATTCCTCATCTAATGTGTGAAATGCAAAAGTGTCTACCTTCGACATTTTTCAATGCACAAGAACACTACCTCATACACCAAGTTGAGGAGATTGAATTGTGTGGACCTGTACACACAAGGTCAATGTGGATGGTTGAGAGGCACTTGAAATTTTTGAAGGCTTTGGTTAGACAGAGAGCACATCCCGAGGGTTCTATGGTGGAGGGATACATGGTATACCAGACCATGGTGTACATTACTGAATATCTTCCTAAGTTTGCAGCAAATATCCATGTAGATCGCATTTGGGATCTCAACTGCATTAACAAATTCGAAGGGGAGTACTTGATGGGGAAAGGTAGATTGAGGAAAGTATCAGGTAATTATAAGATGGTCATGGAGATTGGTGTAAGTGTTCCAAGGCTTTATTGCACAACTAGCTAAAAAGACCTTTCCTTGTCTTCTTCTGGGAACCTAATATTTTCTAAGTTCTTGTTAGGCTTAGATGATTAACTAAGTCCTAATCCAGTTCCTCTCCAAGAGTCTCACACCTTGTGCTTCACCTTGAAGGACTAGCACCACTTTGTTATGTGCAAACTCTCTCCTACACTTAGAAGACTCTAAGTGCCAACATCACACAAACATTGAATTGATTGCAAGGGTTCCAAAAACATTGGAAACATGCCATGTACTTCCAACTGGATCCATCTTGGAGGATCTCCAAACTCCTTTCCTATTGGTTTCAAGAATTGGTCTTGAGGAGGCCTATTTCTTGTAGCCCTTGATAGAGACCTTTACTTCGTTCCTGCCCAAACTTTCCAAACAACTTAAAAAACCAATTCTACATTTGAATACCCTTTTGGATTTTCTAAAGGATTCAAAATATTCTATACTCCTAAGTCCTCCGTACACTGGTTTCCTATTATCTAGGTTAAATAGGGCTATTAGGCCTAGTTTGTAGGACCCCACTGGTTTTCTTGCTCAAACCTTAGTCAAATGGATTGATAGAACCTCAATCCTTCTAGCATGTTAGGATATGTCTATACCCTACCTGGAATTGCACTTGTTTCATACTGTACCTCAATCCCCTGCTTAAATTCTTTAATTCATTACTATCAAACCTCTAACCGGGCACTCTAAGCTTGCCTAGGACTTGAAATTAAACATGGTTGTTCCACTCTCCATGACTCCTAACTCTACATATGTACAGACCAATGGGTCCCCTAACACATCCATCTACCCTCAGGAAAATCCTGTGACTAGATTTCATGGGGGAGCCATAAAAACACAAGCTGGTTAGGACAGGACTAGTAAAACCCTTAAACCTTAACCTATCTATTCAGGACACTAAAACAACTTAAATCAACTTACTTACTTGCAAAATGAAAAAAGTTTAATACTATCCCATGAACATGACTCTAACACTAAATCAAAACATCCAATTCACTTAGTATCACTATCACTCAATAACACTCGGAGTTCACATAAAAACAGAAATTGCAAAGCTATCTTCTATTCCAAAAACTTGATTACAATCTCCCTCTTTCTTGAATTCGAACTTGCTTCATATTAGATGTCATTCACCATGTTTGTAGGGTATGTTGGTCGATTCCCCACTCCTATCATTTAGGGGATCCTATGTAACCAAGTTGCATGCAACATTTGCCATAATGGCAACTGTTGTCATGACAATTTTGTAACAACATTTGGCAACTTTGTCATTATGCCACCTTCCTAACTCTTAGGACCTCTATCTCCTATATTTCGAGTAACCAACACCATTAAAGGTCTTATGGAATCTTTCTAACATCATACATGTGTTTAAAACACATTTAAGACTCAAATCCCAACTTAAGCTACTAAGGCTAAGCAATGTAAAAACTATTAACAATGACTAACTTTGGTGACCTTAGTCCTAATGACTAACTCACCTAGCAACAATAATGACCTTCTAAGGTCCAAAACAAACATACAATTACTCTGACTTGGCTAATGTCAGATACAAGCCCAAAATATCCTAACTATGGAGGTTAGCCTAGGTGTGCTCCTGCACCAGAGATTAATTAGAATACATTTTACATTTAGTTTTCATGTATATTGTACTTATAAATTAAGGTCGTATACCATGGTAATTAACTAATTATACGTCATTTGTGAGTTTCATTTTTTTTTGATACAGTTGGTTGAGAGTGGAATGCACTACATTTGTACATTGCAAACAATCTTGATTGGATGACGGTATGGATTGAATGATGTCAACAATCTGGTCGCGCATTAACATGGGAAAGTGTGGCTTCATTGGTTAAAGAAGCTCATCGTAATGGAGATTCCAATGTTACACCAAGGGAAATTGATTTAGCATATGGTTTAAGAGATAAACAGGTATGTATAAATATATTAATCACCCATATTATTTAATTATTTTCAATTATATTGATGTATATATATGTTGAGATTTTTTTCTTTGCATACATTTGGCCAAGAATAAATATGTTTATCAACTGACAATATTACAATAAGTTTTGCATGTTTGACATATTGCAGGTGAAACGCCACAAGGCTATGTGGTGCAATGGTCATAAATTTTGAATCAAAAAGTTGGATGACACGAAGAAAACTTGTGATTCTGGGATAACTGCAGTCTTCCAGGTGACTAACGTTTCATCTAGAAGCCACATACATCCAGAAGTCTCAGAAAATCAATACTATGGGATTTTAGATGATACACTTGAGTGTGACTTTAAGTCCTTCAAATTAGTTTCGTTCATCATCCTATGGTACAGGCTACGATTGAATGAAAATGATCCCGAGAAAACTGTTATTGAACATGATAATAGATTTACCATGGTTAATACAAGGTATTTTGAGCGAGCTGGAAATGAGCCCTATGTTCTTCCAAGCCAATGTGAGCAGGTATTTTACTTAGAGGTTCTAGGTAAAGTGAGTTGGTCATATGTTGTTAGACATGATCCAAGAGGAAGGCCGGTAAAGTATAATGTGGTGGAAGAAGAAGATACTGAAGAAATAGAAGATGATGTAGATGATGATCAAGATCAACAGTTAGTTGATGATGTTCCTGACGAAGATGTCGAAGAGGAGGAACTAGATCATGATGATGTAGGAGTTAATGTTCATAAAGATGATATCCAGTGGATGATGACATTATCAAAACTAATATCAATGACGATGATGATGATATGACCAATCCTTACAATGTTGAATCTGGATCGGATGATATAGACAAAGAGTTGGATGAAGAAGAAGATCAATGACATTAATTTGTATTATCTATTTGATATTAATTTCTTGAAAGAATTATATTTGACTTATGTGGTTACATAATTAATTTATGATGTTTTTAATTTTAATTATATTTGAATTATATTAGAATATGTCTAGTTAACAGATGTAAAAAATAAAATGGATAAACCAAAAGATGAAAGCGTGAGACCACTACCTTGTTGGGTGTATTGAGTCTAATGAAGATCTATAAAAGTGTAATCTATGATGGAAATAATTCAAAGTGTTTGACACACAGATGTATTTTATAACTTGTATAAATGTGCAAGTAAATGACTGACAAACTCTACTTGAGATAAAATGACAATCCTAGTTATGTGATTCTTCTTATTGATACAATTAATACTCTTTCGTTATTGTGATTGACTAGGAGGGTTTAATCTTTACTTGAAAGAACCAAATAATCACATCACATAAATACAACAAATGTGTATTAGTAAACTAAATATATATATATATGCTTGATATATCAATTTAAACAATAGAAAAGCATCAATAGTATCAACTACTTTGAGCATGAGATGATTACAATGACATTTCACCACATAAGATAGTCATTTAATTCACAATTTGGTAGCAAGCTCTAAGCTAAGACAAACAGACACAGAACCTTACAAAGACATACGATTTAGGCCAGTGCCATATACTATTGGGGAGTCGAATTAATTTACAAATATTTAGATTTCCATAACAGGTTCAAACACATAACATATAAGATCTTTGACAATATTGCATTACAACAGTGTCAATTTCTATCCTAACTCAATACTTCTTATCAAATCCCTTTACAAACATATCCATCTATGACTCCATCCAAGCATTTTAATTTACTCTTTGAATTAAAGCAAAAATGGAAATCATACACACCATGATAACAGTGAGATGAACACCATAACCCTTGATTATATTATTCAAAATTGTGATATGTTTATACAAAGGAGAGCCATGAGCTCTAAATATATCATTATAACTAAAATGCTAGTACTGTCATGAAACATCAAACCTTCATGTTGTTGGAATTGTCAAATTTTGACAAATTCATTATTTCTTCATGATTATTAGTCTCCGAAAAAAGATTCATAATGTAGACAAAAAAATCCTCACATAGCATATTTTACCAAAATTCAATTTAAAATTGTGCCATAACGCCCCATAAATTTCATCTGACATTAAAATCTTTACATATGAAAATATCAGCATAAGTTGATGTAGGTCTCATTGATGATAATATACATATCCTAAATGTATCAGCAAGACATAGCAAGGGTCACACCAATCAAGTTATACACAGAGAGAATGCGAGTTTCTATATCTTATCGGCAAGACAAAAAGTATCGGCGAGATGATGTAAGGTCACATCGAGCTAAATTACCTTTTTCTGATTGGAGTAATGTAAAGTCTATCGGAGAGACTTTGGTCATCGGAGAGAGATTTTAAAACATTTCCCATAGCGTTATTAGTCTTGCCGATAAAGCAAGCGGAGGACTCACTCGGTGAGACAAACAATGCCGGGGAGAATTCAGAAAGTCCTACCGACCCCTCGGGTTACATCGACAAAACTGAGCATATGAAGATAAAGGGTGTTGAGAAGACAATGCACATGGTCTCGCCGAAGAAAAAGCATATCGGTGAGACATGTCACCACGAGGAGATCTAAGAGATATCATGGCGAGTATCATTTTGTTGGCAAAACAAATACTTGGTCATGGTGACATAAGTCAATAAAGTGAGCATCTCAGTGAGACGAAAAGCTTTCAGAGTAAGGTGAAGAACTGTTGCCTCGATTCATTAAGTCTGGGCAATAGTTTTTTCGGTGAATGTCATGGTGATAAAAAAGAAAAAAGAAAGAAATTATTGGGGAGACTTGTGATGTCGGGGAAACTGCAAGACATCTTAGCGGATGGGTGAATGTTGAACAGGTGGACCAGCCAGAGGTTTGAAATGTCTTATCGATGTTATTGTATCAGTGAGACATCAAATGGGTCATACCGATAAAGTTATACACTAGGAGAATGCGGGTTTGTATTACTTATCGGCAAGACAAAAGTTATCAGCATGACGGTGTAAGGTCATATCGAGCTAAGTTACCTTTTTTCTATTGGAGAAAAGTAAAGTCTATCGGAGAGACTTTGGTCGTCGGAGAGAGATTTGAAAACACTAGCCGAAGCGCTATTGGTCTTGCCGATAAAGCAAAAGGACTCAATCGGTAAGATAAATGATGCTGAGAAGAGTTCATAAAAGTCTTACTGACCCCTCAAGTTACACCGATAGAATTGAGCATGAAGAGATAAAGGGTATCGATAAGACGATGCTCATTCTCTTGCCAAAGAAGAGGCGTATCGGTGAGACATGTCACCACGGGGAGATCTAAGAGACGTCACAGCGAGTATTATTCTATCACCAGAACATATTGCTTTGTCTTAGCGACATACTCGATAAAGTGAACATCTCAATGAGACAAAGTACTTTCGGAGTAAGGCAAAGAACCGTTGGCCTGATTCATTAAGTCTGAGCGTTAGTTGTTTCGATGAAATTCATGGCGATATAAAAGAAAAAGGCAAGAAACTATTGGGGAGGCTTGTGATGTCAGGGAAACTACAAGACGTCTTGGCGGGTGGGTGATCGTTGAACCCTGATGTGACAGTGAGAATTTTGAAAAAAAAACTTGCAGCATTCATGTCTCGATCAATAAAGACATTAATGGCACCACGAAGAGTAGGAGATTTTGAATATCAGGGTATGATCAATTGAAATCATTATCTCACAGAATTCAAAGTGAAGGAGAGCAAGGGAACCAGCAGAGCAATTAAGGCATTCACCTAGCTTGAGTTTGGAAGAAGTTACAATAAGTTTCTCGTCCTCTCAAAATTCGTAAAAATTTGAATTATGGAAGGCACTGGTTCAGGAAATCTAAAGGGAAGAAAACCCGGGGAGGGAAGCCAATCAAAAGCAAAAAAGAAAAAGACTGATTTGCAACCAGAAGGTATTGAAAGGAAGCTAAATCAAGACCTCATAGACAGTTACCTAGTTCTGGACCTAAAGCTAGGCATTCTGCACAACTCAAAGCGGAAGTTGACAAATTGGACGACAAATGCAAATTTATAGGTGATGTTTGGACTCCAATTAGAGGCTTTGAGTTATTCAATTTCCATTACCATAGGAGAAATTGCTTTGAGCTAGTATGCAATCCATGGAGGCTCAATTTAGGGAAATTAGTGTGCCCTAATGTTTTTATTAACGTCGAACTGGTAAAATTGCTGGTCGGACACTATGATTCGAAAAAGAAAGCTATATGTGATTTGTCAGGGAATCCATTGATACATGTATTTGAGAATGCAATTGCTGAGGTTTTCAGAATGGAGGGAATATGCAGTGACAAAGTAGTGAGTGAAGAGCTCAATAGTGAGTTCAAAAGGATGGACACCATTTATAAAGGGTGGAGGTTACCTCTGCACAAAATTAGGTGTCATGGAAAACCTACTCCAATGGAAGATAGTGAGGGGCCACCCTTTCATGTAGACCTCTTCGAACCTTACCTAAAATATACTTACTACTCAGTGGTATAGGTATTAGGGATGGAGGTTCCTAAGCATATGGTGGTTGTGCCCATGGTGATTTCTGTAGATATTCAGTACCACAATTCTAGATCATTTGACTATGCTACACATGTTTTTAAGGAGCTGGATGCAGGTTTGACGGTGATAAAGAGTGGTGCTTTTGTTCTCCATCTCAGAAATTACTCACTGCTGATGCACTTAGTGTTGTATTTTGGACAAGAGTTAGGTTTATGGCCCCATGAGCTGAGGATTTCACAATCCAACAAGGAAAGTAGGCCATTGCCTCTTCAATTATGGATTGTTGTTTGGGACAGTAGGTTTGCCAATTCAAATTTCTTGCATTTTGAAGAATTCTTTGTGAAACCCTTGTATAGATTTTTTAGCCATCCTTGTGATTATTCTTTATCTGAACAAGTAAAAAGGTTTCTTAGGCGTAGAGATTACAATGGACCAATTAACCACAACTGGGGGGATTGGTATTGCTTAGAGAATGCCACAATGATTAGGGTTTATGGCTTTGAGGATACACCTTTCATTCTACCCAGAACTATCCCAGATCGAATTGCATACCTTGAAATTGTTAGGCAAATGGATTACTCCAGTGTTATGAACTTAAGTTCATATGGGAATAGGCTTTTATGCCCAATACATTGTGTTTTAGTGATTTCACTGTATTAGCCAAGGAAGGTTATGATCTGATTCTGGACAAATTATTGCACTACAACATGAGTAGAGCACTAGTGAGAAAGAACTTTGATCCAGAAGGGTATATCCACTCTACCAGACAAAAAGTAAATCTCGGAGGGTACCATCATGTGCCCTTTAAATATGATGAAATAATCAAAAACCTGGAGGTAGAGGAAGCTGAAATTGTGATTGAAAAACATAATCAGGAGTTGGTGGATGCTGAGTTGTTATCCTCCATTAAGGGGATTTCAGAAATAGATAGGCCACAAAGCTCATCTGGGAAAGTTTCAAGAATGAAGACTCAGGAGTATGCCTATGTTGATAGAGAAACAAATGTTGAGGAAACCATGGATGTAGATACAAGACATGAAGACTGTAGGTCTTTCATATCAGATGATGAATTTATAAAAACCTCAAAGTTTAGGACATTTTTATATAAGCAAAAAGGGAAAGAGATAAGGGGATAGGTTGACAATGTGACTCCAGGGAATGAGGATCAACTGTTAAAAATCTTAAAGGATGAAGTGGACAAAGAGATGATTGACATGACCCTTGAAAAGGGGAGGGAGCTGTTTGAAAAGGCAGGTGTTATGATTTTTCCAGGTTTGGATATGAATTCTGCATTAGTTTTTGATAGTTTCTTAAAAGATAACAATGCTACCCACAAGCTTAGTATAGAGAAGGTGATGGAGGTATACATAGGATCAAGATACAATCCTAATGAAGAAACATTTATGATTTGAGCCTCGTATCCTCCTCACAAGAAATCAATTGTTATTGATACTGAAAAGGCATTCAAACATGTCATGACCCTGAAGGCTGGGGAGGTTGATCCTATAGCAACTGCTGATATTGGGATAAATATAGCCAAGTTGAATAAAGCCCAAATCCAAACATTGATAAGGGAAAGGGAGATGTACAAAACCAATAATGAGAGGATGTTGAGAGAGAATGAACGCTTGAAAGACTTGGTAGGTGGTGTAACAGAACCAACAAGGATGCTCACTCAAGGTGAGAGTTCATAGAAAAAAGACCGTTGGGAAGGGTCAACTGCATACTCTCAAGGGAGAATGGATGCATTTTCTGCAATAATAAAAAAAAGGCAAGTTGTTTTAACCACTTGGTTAAATAAACTTTGGGGAAAACATTTAGAGTACATAGATGCAATAAAGGAACACAGGAGAGTTGATAGCAGAATTTAGGAAAGAATTGAGGAATTGGAGGAGGACACTACTAGTAATGAAGAGATTGAAAATGCCAATTGTATTATGGATAGGCATGGGGATTTCTATGTGGAGTTACAAGGGGATATGCAGGGATTGACAGAGGCTGTTGAAGATGGATTCACCAAGTTATGTGATGATGAAGGGAAAATGAAGGAAGCGACTACATGGAAAAGTGAGTGCAAAACAATACTCCAAGGGATGCTGGAGATGGCCACTGTGAAAGATGTGATATTGGATGCAACATGTGAGAAAAATGAGCAAATGATAGTGATGGAGATTGTGATCTACGATGCGTTGGGAGATGCCAACACTCATGAGCACCAGGATTATACAGAGCATATGTCTGCAGTCCATTTTTGGCTCAAGAGAATTTAGTTAATAGTGGATTTGTTAAACCTTTTATGCTTTAAACCTTTTTGAAAAGGCACATCCTTTTGCAAACTGATGTATAAGTATCCGTTGTTGGATAAATTTAAGGGGTAGAAGATAGAATTAGAATAGGATAGATTGTTGTAAGCATTAAATTTTTAGAAATGATGACATTCAAGGAGACTATGTTGCATGTATGAACTTTGAAGGAGATAATGAAAGACTGTTGATTTAGTGGCTTCATTCTGATTTCAATTTTTCGTTGGATTCTTGCGATTATTTGATTGTCTCCAATTTGATGTTTCTTGGTTGTTTAAATTGAAGTATCAAGTTTATATTCTATTTATCAGTACACATTTATTGTTTTTGTGTGATTTGGTTTATTGGATTCTTTAAAGAAGAATTAAAATTTCTTTCAATAAATTACAATAATCTGGGAATGCCATTTGGATTATTAAGAAGAATCAGATTATTAGATTTGATATTCTGCCTCAACTAGGGTTTATCAATTACACTCTTGCATGTTTATACCAGTTGTAAACTCATAGTTATATGCCAAACAATTAGAGGACCTACTAGATAGAAACCATTCATTAAAGGTTTTCATTTGACTCTGTTTTACCCAATAGGGCACTGGTCTCCCTTATTTACATTACATTAGTTTTATTCATTTCATTTAACATCTCTTAATTGAACATATTAATTCATACCTTGATATTGTATATACAATTTATACCAAAGTAGGATCATATCTTTGCACTGTTAAATTGCCATTTGTGGATAGTTAGATCAAGTAGGAAACATAAATTGAACATATTAATTTAGTATAAGAGTCAACCAATCATAAGGAAAACATAATATGAAGATGAATTTTCTCAAATCTTGTGGTTGTAGATGCCCTTTTGAAATCTATGGAAAATGTGGGAGGATAGACAAATCTCATGAACTATTTGACACAATGCCTCGAATAATTGTAATCTCATGGAATACACTCTAATTAGAAAAGTCTCCTCATTGCCCTCATAACAATCTATCAATTTTTTTTAGTGTCTATTGTGTTATACCCAATTTGGGACATGGGGTATAACAAAATAGACACTAAAATAAATTGAGAGATTACAATTCTTTGAGACATTTTGTCAAATAGTTCACAAGATTTTTCTATCCTTCCACATTCTGAATAAATTTTAAAAGGGCATCTACAACCACAACATTTGAAAAAAATAATCTTCATATTATGCTTTGATGGATGTCTATACCTTGTTCCAAATCTCCCATATTAAGGAAACTAATAAGGATTTTGGTGAAGGTTGTGTTGGTGTTTAAAATACAATCCATGTAGAGGTTGCAGATATCTAAGAGGTAGCCAACCCCTATCGAGGACAACTACAACCACTAATGGCCAACTAATGAGAGTCAGTAAAGGACTGACTTCTCCTACACTTTTGGCTTTGTAGGACCAAGGTGGGTAAACCTAAACATGTTCACATGAATGTCTCATGATTGGTAAGAACACTTCCTATGTACAAATTACAATTCCTACACACTCAAAGGGATAGTGATCATCTCAAGGTTTTGACAGACCAGAGAATTACTACCAGTACCAAAGAGCAACTGAACTGACCCACTTATTTGTTACAATACCTCCCTGAGGAGGTCAAGGTTGTATTCAAGTGCTTTGTGCTCAGTATTTGGATATCCTTGCTTAGAACCTACAGTCTTGAACTAATAAAATGACACAAACATATCCAGTGCTTCATCCATAGGGCAACGGAGTCATACAGAACAAAATCTTGATACGATGAACCCATCTCATATAGCATTACTATCATGATATTTTAGCATATTAAGATAGTACTTCTTCAAGCATCCTGAGTATATACAACCATGAACATGTAACTTATTTTTCAAGCATTTGATTAACTCTTTGAGTTAAAGCAAGAAAATGAATCACATTTTCAATCAACTATTGAAACTGAACAGATTAATCTTTGATAAAGCTATTCATAATCCATGGCACACACCTAGAAGAGTAAACCATCTTAATTTTATAGATTTATTTTGATATCAATAATTAAAAAAGCATATCACACTAATCTGTATATAAACCTAACCCCAGGATGACTTCTTGAAACAAAATGTTCATAACACTTTAACAATAAAGAGGACTGTATAACTTCCAAGTGTCGGATTGCAAAATTTTTCTGACCCTTCACAATGAGCCATGAAATCTCCTTTATAGAATAGGAGAGCAACAAGCATTAGGCTACATTGTGACACCAAATTGAATTTCAGCACCAAAATGAAATTCAAATTTACATTCCTTGTCATAATGATACCGTGCATGAACAAAGGAATCAAAACGGTTATGAAATAACCAGTTGAAAAAAAAAAATTGTGCAAAGCACGCACACATCTATATCCACATCCACATCCACTTGATAGAACAACAAGAGAAGAGAAGAAATGTCCAATAGACCCACTTCTAGTAATCATGAAGAAGCAACACGGCCCCGGTACAAGCAACCGCTCTGAGTTTGAGCCTACAATAGCGATGGCACCACCTCCTCTTTACCAACCTTGCGAGCACATTCCTAAACAACTGGACCTAGTGCTAATGTAGACACTAGCTCAATTTCCAAAAACCTCCTCATCCACTCCCATAAGATCGGCCAGGGAAGCCAAATAGTACCGATAATCAGAATCAGTCTCAGATTCATCAAAATCCGAGATGATTATCGGGGATGAACAATGTACTGGCCTCTTCCCAGTGTTCCTAATAATAGCCTTGTGAGACATGGGAGAATCAGATTTCTTCATGACTGGTGAAGCCAGCCTCTCACTCCTTCGCTTAACTGATTTACTCATGATAGAAACAGAGCACAACCACAAACAGAAGAAAAACCTTACTACACTTAGACACAAGAGAATGCAATGTTGATTACATACAATTTAGTTAGCATTTATAGAGCAAGCCAGTATGCAGGGTACAATTACTTGAAGGTGATTCAAGCACTTGCATAGTTAATGATCCAGATAACAATGAATACCCTCAGCAGGATGGCACTATTCACACGCAGGAGGAAATCAGGTGGAGATCCTCGGGAGAAAAGAAACTTGTATCATTAATGACACGAGCAATAGCCAAGTAATACATGCCACGTGGGCAACTCACACACTTCTTCCCTGTAAATGAACTGCTGATTCAGGAGGCACTTTAACAAATGGAGGGTGGAGATCAAGTCAATGGATGTTGACAATCCATGTTGACACCTTTAGAAAACATATCCAATCAAAAACTCGTAGAAGAATAGACCCAGACCACACAATGGGTTCCATATAATCCCACTGGCATGAAAAGAAAAGCCACGTACCACTCCCTCATGAACCTCGCAACACTCTCCCGAATATTTACTCTACCCATGCGAGGTGTGCGAGAGATCATGATTACCCTATTATTGATGGCTATTACTGGTGAAAAGACGACCCCCTGTCATATTGAGCACCTCGGGAAGAAAACCCATTCATCCATTCATGCCATGTGGCCATATCTTATGAACCTCACACTACTTTGATGATGCCAGCAGATAAACCTGTGAGGTCTGCGAGAAGCGGTCAAGATCGAATTCTATGATTGGACGACTCATCAGCCCTCAGATGGAACATTTAAGTGGGGCCCACATTGAAATTTTTGGCGGTGTAATACCTAGGCCATTACGCCAAAAACACCGACAAATCAGGTGAAATAGGGCCGGTTAAGCATGACTCGAGAGGGATGAAACATCACTTAAGCGACCGGTCCACCGTGGCAACAGGTCACCGTTAAAACATAACAAGAGGGTTTTGACCGATCCATACTGAAGGTTACCCTGAGTAATTTAGAAACCCTCTAACCCCAACTTCAATTTACTGAAGTTCCATCAGGTTGTGGAAATTTTCTTTACATCTACCAATTGCATATGTTTGAAAGTTTCTAAAACCTTTTCAACAAATCCATTATGTGTATATTCTAAAATCATTATAGTCCTTATAGTCCTTCTAGTCCACATCACTTTTTTTTTTGAAGAAACTATTACCATATATTTCTTATTTATGTCCTAAATTGGATACATGTTTATAAGTTTGATATTACAATTAATAATATTAATTTTGGCAAGACATTAAAAGATTTTGTTGATTTTAAAAATATATGCATCCCAATGTAAAAATGCCAACAATGGAAGCAATGATTGTAACACATAATTTTTGATGTAGTATCCAATTCAAAGGATGATGTTACAATTTAGGGTTATGATTGGGTATTTAATTAGGGTTAGGATTTAGTGTTCGGGTTAGTGTTAGGTTTAGAGTTAGGGTTAGGGTTAGGAAAATAATGTTAGGATTAGGGTTAGATTAGGGTTTATGTTTTATGGTTAGGGTTAGATTTAGAGTTTTGGTTATGGTTGGGATTAGATATGAAATTAGGGTTAGGGTTTAGTATTACAATTAGGGATTATAGTATTAGGGTTATATCTAGAATGAAGTTTTAGGGTTATTGTAATTATGATTAAGGGTTTTTTATATTTGGCTTAGAGTTGGGGTTAGGATTAGGGCCAGGGATAGGGCTAGGGTTAAGTTTAGGGATAGGTTTAGGGTTATTAGAGTGAATGCAACTAATTAATAAAATAAATAATATTTAGGGTTAGGTAATTAGGGTTAGGGTTGGGGTTAGAGTTTTGGTTGTGGTTAGGGTTATAAAGATAGGATAAAGGTGAGGGTTAGGGTCAAGGTTAAGGTTTCGAGAGAAAGGGTTAGGTTATGATTTGGATTACCCTAAACTCTAACCATAACCATAAACCTAATCCCAAACCTAACCCTAAAGAAAACACATAACCTAACCCTAATTGTAGTGTTTGAGGCTAGGCTCAAACACTATATAACCTAACCCTATATAACCTAACACATAACCTAGCACTAGAAAAAATTCTTCTCCCAAACAATCTCCTCTACTTCTATTCATGCCTACTAGAGTTGCAACATTCAACATTGGTGCTTCAACCATTCATTCAAAGCTAAGAATTTGAAAGCAGCGTTCATTTGTAATATAATTAATCATTTAACAATATTATAATTATTATTAATCTAATACAATATTAATATTATTAATAATATACCAATAATATTAATAATCTAATATAATTACTACTAATCTATATATAGATTATATATAATCTTAATATATCAAATATATCAAATATATCATTATAATTCATATAATGTAATATAATATTGTTATATAATATATTAATATTATAACATTACTATTAATCAAAGTGCTTTAATATTTATGTCAAGTTTTAGTACATTATATGATAGGTTACTAAAGTGGCTCCGAGATGCACGTGCTCAAAATCGACGGTGATGTTATAATCTTGATGAAAAGTTGCTTGACAGTTATGTTCAGTGCTGGTGACTTCTCAAACACAAGAAGATGTGATTTTGGCCCTATTAGGAGAAGATTTAAAAGTTGATTCTAGAGCTGAGAAAAATTATCATATTAAATTATGAAACCCCTTTCTTTGACAAGGAGATTCCATGTGTGTTCAAAAATTCTTGTTGCACACATTTCCATTATTCATGTTGCTAAGAACCTCGCAGATCCTCATATTTGAAGATTGAAAAAATCCAAAGGTATATTTTATGGCCTCCCTTTAACCAAGGAAAATGGTTTCACAAAGTATCTTAGGAGTTTTATTATTTCCCTCATGACTATAATAGGCTTGGCTTACTTTATATTCACTACTCTAAATGGCGCCATAATATGCTTTGCTTGCTTTATATTCACTACTCTAAATGGCGCCATAATTTTTTTAAATTTAATTAACATAATCTAAAACCTAAGTAAAGCAGGTTGTAGCTCATCAAATTGGACAAGTGGAAGGTCAATACTAGCGCTGAGGAAGACTTTGGAGGAGTGAAAACAAGGTCAATACCAGCGCCGAGGACTAGGTTGAGGGCACTCAGGGAAAATCGATGACCAAGGGACAATGAGTACTGTAAGTTTGGCACCCCCATTCTATTTAACCTGCAATTTTCATGCCTAGTTTCCAAAGATCTTCTCGCACATTGGCCCCCCCATTCTCGTAAAATGGTATAAGATAAGACAGAAAAAATAAAATAGCTTTGTCTTTCACATTTTTATAGTGATTACTAGAGGCACATAGACCAATTCTTCATAATAGATGAATTTGATCATACTTTTCCAATGATGCAACAGTTCAACTTTGGGGTGTATCATTTAGGCAACAGTTCAACTTTGGGGTTCATCATTTAGGCAATGACGGATCCCTACTCTTTCCATATGCTCTTTCCTTTCTATTTCTTCAAATGTATAGTTTATGTCTTATATTGTATTGAAATAGTTATTCCCACAACTTGTGTGGGACACCATACATTTGTAATTATCAATAAAAGACATATGTGAAAATTTTGTGCAATCTTTCTCTTGTATACATTTGCATAATGAACTGCAATTCATTTGATAATACTTTTGCGTATATGAATGGAACTTAGTAGAATTGAATGTGTACCTTTATCTTTATATTTGAAAAAACTATCCAAACTTTACTTGATTGAGTTAGAAGCTAAATTAGGTAAAAAAATTAGTGACATCTTCTATATGTTTACCTGCTAAACATCCTCACCAGTTGCCTAAACTTATCCATTGGGCATGGTGTCGACTCTTGGAACTTGAAAAGACTTGAGAAATAGTCTTGCATAATGTTGTAACTCATCCAAAATAGTGCATAAGGTTGGCATTTTTTACAACCCAAGTAGAACCTGCAGAAGCTTCTATGAGCTTGCCATACTCAATTTTAAAAGTCCTGAAGGCACTGTGCCAACTTAACGAGAAAAATGCAACAAAACTATTATCTCTCCTACACTTCGGACTCTGTAAGATCCAGGAGGGTATCCCTAAAATATATTGTCATTCATGATGAGAATGATTTTCTCATACATGGATAAACAATAGATAAATTCCAGTCTAAGTTTAAACAAGATAATCCTTCAAGAAATTGGCTATTTCTCAGGAGAATTCAGCTCTTATTTTAACAAGGTATTGAAATAACACCTAAGTGTGTTTTTATGAAATATTCGAGTGAAATTGCCTGAAGCTATAACAAAAAATACAAGAACAATAAGCAGTCAGAGTACCAGTGCCATATCCTAAAGCACAGAGTCAAACTGGAAACTGAACTACAGGGTAACTTTCATCTAGAGCATCTATGATCTATATGTAAGGCATTACCATCCATTCATCAATACGTGAATCTATTATTCTTTAGCAAATCCTATGTGCTAATTGCATGAACTTATTGAACAACTGAAGCATTTAGCAGGTCCATTGAACTAGAGCTATAGTCAAACATAATCCATAGGAAATGACAAATGAAATTTAATGAACATCATCTTTGATATATTTTTCATTAAAAATTCATGCAAATTATTACAATAGGAGAGAAAATAGACTCAAAACAATCACAAGATTTGCATAAGTATGCTCCAAAACCCCATGATTTACTAAGTTCCCAAACAGACTCAAAGCTTCAAAAAAATGGACATATTCTTTTCTCTCTCTCTACTTGATTCTTCTCTTACGTATCTTAAGTAATTTCAACAAACCTATTCCTCAGCCTAGAATTCCATTTTATAAAAACAAGGGAGCAAACAAGGTTTAGGCCGGAGGATACACATGTCCATTTTTTACTGGACCGCTAATTCCTATTCAGTTATCTTTACATCATTTTCTTGGTAAGAGAAGAAAAGTTTAAAACAAAATGATGATTAATTTGTTATGGAGGAAAGGAAAGTGTGGTTCCAAGTATTGATTCCCTAACACCAAAACATATTTTAACCGTTCCATGTGCTGATTTTATTTACGCAATTTGTACTTGAATTCGGGAAGAGAATGCATTTCAAAATATAATACCATAGGCCAGACCTGTATTTTACATGACCAAATTGCAGCTCTCATCCCCATTATTTATAATTCAAGTTCATCAATAAACATCTTTTTTCATGACTCAAAATCTTCCTCCGACGGCCAATTGAAAGCTACCACCCGGTCCACCATTTTTTGATAAGGTACATACTTTATCATTAATGACATGGCTATCTTGTCAAAATCCTCCAAGAAACTAATGACAAGTGATAACTTCTCTAAAGTGTTCTCCAGCATGCGAATATCAGAATTTTTGCATATCTCATGAGTTTGGGCAGTCATTATATTATTCATTTTATCCTTCCACACCTACAAAGGCTTGACACTATCCTAACTATGCAAAATATGAGGTAGTGGAGTCAAATCTTTTCCATCATAAATATCCTTCAGTGCTTTGATTTTGGACTGCATAGGAGCAGCAGACCCCTAGAATTTTTGCTCAACAACAGTCTTAACAAATTGATATGTTGTCATGACTGTAGGATATTTATTCCCATGATGCTTTGCTCCAACTACCATAAATTTCAATTTTTCCATTCTAGGGCCCCATCTATTTAGCAAAGGGATAGCCAATTCTCTGTCCCTTGGAAACAATTCAAGTGCTTGGAACATCAAGGCATAATTTGCATGAACACCATTCAGCTTACTCTGGACCCATTTATGTAGATGCCTTAACACAATATCAACAATTTCTGAATTATTCCTTCCTGCTACATCCTGAATTTGATTTACCATCTCATTATATTCTTCAATTTGCTGGAGTAACTTTTCCCTAGAAGAATCTTCGCTCAAGGTATTGGCCTTCTCAACCGCAATAGGCACTTGTCCCATATTATATGGGACCATAGCCCAAGATTGAATCTATGTAGGAGGTTGGGGTTGATCAATTGGTGGGTCAACAATAATTTGGCTAAAGCTAACCTATTTTTGGGATCTCAAGATTTCCATTTGTTGCCTTAATAAGGCCATTTCTATTTCCAATTCTGCCACCCTTTGCTGACTCTTATTATACTCAATAATAATGTCATTATACTGGTTCCTCAGAGTATCTCAGTTTATAGTTAAATCCTCCATGGTTGCCCTAGTAAATTTGGCAACATTCACAACCATGTCAACAGCCTCCAAGGCAGGGGTATCAACAACTCTCTTCACAATCAAATGACCACTAAAATCGGATATTTTAGTGACAATAGGTTTTCGAGACCCTGTAGATAGTGACCATATTGCCAGAGAATCCCACTCTTCACTGAAATCTGATCCTTTAAGTGCTAATGTCGCCTCCTCCTTTGTTGCAAGAAGCGGTTTATTTTCCCTTCTTACTATATCAAATACTACAACATCAACAATATCCCACTCAGGGAGTAGCAATATCCCACACTTTTGAACCAATGTTCTGCCATGTTTTGGTGTGATTTCCTTTAACCTCTCCTTCAATTGTACTCTGACCTTTGACTGAATTACTTGCTCTGGAAGCTCTGGGTGCAAACTTCTCTCATGTGCTACCTGCTTAGTATAAGATGAGAGATGAGCTCTCCATACAAAATCTTCAAAAGCACGGGTATGGATAAAAGAGTCATCCATCATGAATTCTTTGCAGGTTTCCATTTTCAAATCATCACTATTTGTAATTTCTTTAATCTCATCCTTCCCTAATCTTAGGGTGATGGCTCCTGAGCTCGTTGCAATGTCAATCGGATCTAGTGGAGTTTTTGGATTTATTTCATCCAGAGTTACAATAATATCCTCCTCATCATTACCTTTCTGGCCAACATCCCCCATACTATCAGTTCTAGGCCTCTTTGGGGATGATGTGCTAATTTGTTCTGAACTCTTCGGAGGCGAATCTATATCAATATTACCAGATACTAATTTCTTTAGGATGGATGATGCACCACTCATCGTAACTTCCTCTATCCTATTTCTCTTCCTTCTTGAAAACACTTTTATTTTCCCTTGAGGCTGGTAGGTAGGCCTTTCTTTGATTCTTATCTCAAGGTGCTGCTCAGTAACATGTGACTTTCCCTTTCCTTCTACAATCCTTTCCTCCTTCAAGACTCCTACTATGCTCTCAAAATTATCAAGAACATAGATTGCCCTGCTGAGCTCATCTTTAGCATCAAGTACAGAATTGAAACTAGGTATTTTCTCTTGTTTACTTCTTACCATTTTTGAATAGGCAATGTACATTGCCTTTCTCTCATCCTATAAGTCCTCATCAAAAATATTCTTAATGATATCTTCAGGATAGTAGAAATTGTGAACAAAGGTTCTAGTCCGATGTCTAGCCTTCATTTGGGAGATAAAACCCTCAAGATCATAATTCCTAGGGCGTACAATATTCAATCTATATAGCTTGAGTAACAAGTGTAAATTTCTCCACCCTCCCTTTATCATAACAAAATCTACAAAATTTGTATATTCAAGGAAAAAGGATCCTTTTTTGTGTTCAATAGGTAAATGGAAATCTTGAGATGCTCCCAATTGCCTCATAATCTCTACAAAACCAAGTCTGAGAGGAACTTCTTTAGGTAGGACAGACGGGATGGCATTGGTGCTAAAGACCCTAAAGATTGTAGTATTGTGATTGGGGATAATATCACCCCAATTGTGGGTTAGATTCAGCTCAGGCCTCCTCTCCATAGGTCTTAGAAAGTCATGAATTTCTTTTGGAATCCTGGGTGGATCAATAACTAAAGCCTTCCTTAACTTAGATCCAAAAATATTATGAAAGGTGACATAATCAAACTTATGATCATTTTTGTTTAAGACCCTAGTCCAATATTGCACAGGCATTTCAATATCTCCTTCCATCTTCCTCAACTCCATATATTTTTCAAATACCTTCTAACCCCTATATAAAAACATATGAATCAATAGTGAAAACCATCTGAATTTTACCCAATTCTTTCCCAACTTCAAAGCTGCTAAGCTAGAATCTATGTTCTCTGCAAGGTAAGTGGAAAAGTTATATACCACATTATAACCAGGGTGTTGGAGGTTGACAACCATATACATTATCTCTATAGGCACAGTCTTCTTCAGGTCAATCCCCAAAACTTGACATAGTGCACAGATGGTCTTTTTGAAATGAGGGGCGAAGTAGTCTACCGGGAAAGGTTCAGGCTCATTCTTGCCAATAATAACCTTTTTCTAATTATTCCCTCTTCCCGACACAACTAAATGGGGTATCAAAAGGGATGTCCTTATCAAACCCTTAGTGTTTCTGTATTCTTCCCTGAAGACCTCCAATTTGATGGGAATCATATCCTGGCTCCATTCATGTAAGCCAAAAATCTTTGCAATTTCCTCTCTGGTTACTTTAATCATAGGCTTGCCAAGATGTGTTTTGACAATTCAAGTCACAGGATCGTACCTTGCAGCAATATCTTTTAATAAGTCTACATCTTCATAGACATTCAGTACCACCAGCTTCAATATCCTTCCTTCTTGCTTCTTGCTCGTAGAAGGTTTCAACAGATCAATAATATCTTGTGAGTAACCCCTAGGCATAGCCTCGGGACCAACAGTTCGTGCCTTGGATGCCATATATTTTAAACAGAAGGGGATTTGAACAAGGGTTTTCTTAAAGAAAAAAAAACAATTACACCCTATTCTCGACTACCGTTACAGAAAACTTTTTTATATGCACACAAATCATTAGCAATGACCTATATAAGCTCTAACAGCCAATTTGCTTAACAATTCACCAGGAATTGAAAAAGACACAATCGCCAATTATTCGATAGGCAATGCTAATATATTCTTACATTACAAAAGAAGGTGTTCGTATCACTTACTGTTTATTTTGCAGAGCGTCAACTATCGCGATAATGGAGAACTGAGATAATAGCCACTTTTCTAAACACCGAGAAATTCTTATAAACTAGAATGCAACACTAAAATAGCAATCTACTGGTTATTTGGCATTTAATTACGTAGGCCAAGTCGAACTTGACCATTACTATTCACTCATGTGAGATAGAACGGCTATAGTACAACACCAGTTTGTTTGAAAACATGTCGTTGATCAAAGATATAGTTGGCCAGACGAATGGTCTAGATTTGGTCAACAACAGTTTGAAAATGACACATCCTCCTTCTAGTCAGCAAGCAAGCAAGAATATTTCCCATTAGGTACCATATCAGCATGGAATAGGTCCCACCTCATTCGTTAATCGATAACACCAGTGCCCACGTGTCAACACATCGCGTACCTTGCAACATTATTGAAACTGAAGTTTTAATTGTGCGAGGTCAGTGAGGGATGGCCCAGATGCATCAGATAGTACACAGCTATCAGCATCATCACCTGTCCATTAGTCAACACTCAAAAATTGGCCCCACCAAGTTACACAGCAAGTGGTAGCATCTCGCAAGCCTTGCAGCATTTTTTGTGACGCAAGCACAAACCTTGCGAGGTGTGCGATGAATGGTCAAGATCGCAATTCCTACATCCTTTGGCTAATACAAATCTGCACATGTGAAATAGTTACTTTAAAGAAAGGGGACCATTAGGCAAATGGGGAAATAAACCACGGGGTCAAAAAATAATTCAAAGGCTACGTTGTAAAGGTTAATAGGCCGAAAACCATAGGGACGCATAAGTCAAAATGCAAAACTGAAAGGATAGGTAAAAGGGGCCGGTGAAGTGATGGCCAAAAGGGATAAAACATGACTTAAGTGACTAAGTACTGTTGATAGCAAGTTAATGGCCAGAAAGAAAAAACCCCCAAATACTAGACCAGTAGAAAAATAATGAAGATAAAATCACCCCAAAGGGAAGGAAAATAAAAGCTCCACCACATAACACCTACCAACCTTATTCAACCTACCAAATGACTCAAAACAAACTAACTGTGCAAAGAAAACTTATTCACTTAAAACAAAAACTATCCTAACCTAGACTAACTGAGGAAAAGAATACCTAAATAAAACCATTAACTGGTTCATGAAAGTAGCTACCCTTTCTTTGCAACTTGTAATGCTCCATATGTTTGTGAGCATTAAAGAGGAAATGAAGAAATGATAGATGTTTAACCAACTATTGCAATGCCTCATAAATGGAGAAAAAAAATCCACAAATCCACTTACCATTCATGTTATCTTAAAATGGATAGGATAGTAGGATAGAGTCCTCATGCTTGGGTGCAATAATGACTTGTGATGCATTGATAGTTTCCATCCTAGTTAGATGCTTGATAGGACATCCCCTTGAAAGCTTTAGATTGGTTTTTCCTTTTTCCTCTTTTGGTGTGATCATATCCTTCATCTTGCTCTTATGGTGCTCTTGTGGTACAAGAAATTGATTTGGAACTTCATGGTTTTCTTCTTCTTTCAAAGAACCCAATAAGGTTGATATAATATTATCATGACTACATTCTTCAAACCTTTCTACCTTTTTTATGGTTGTCCTGCAATATACATAACTCAGTTTTGACATGTTTTGCATAAGTATTTCATAGATAGGATTTGAAGTTTATGAAAAAACTCAAGTGGAACAACAAATGACCTTCCTAGAGGCTCGAATGTTTGACTTCACAATTGAATCCTACATAGAACTGGTAGAATACAAACTATGACCTGCACAAACATGCACTTTTGTATAAAGGCTATGAGAAACTAGACTAGAACCAAGGATAAACATTATCATCACAAGGAAATATCAATGATTTCATGTTATCATACAATATCCAGTATTGAGAAGGAAAAATAGCTTGCTTTCATTGATTGAAAGGTAAAAATACAGTTGAGTACAAGTCTGTGAAAATGAGCTACAATGCTATCTTTTTCTTGAAAGCTCCAAAAATGAGCTACAATACTGAAAGAAGAAAGAACTAACTCTAAAATATGATTTGAAGTTACTTTATGCTTGCAAAGATGCTGCACAAAGACATTAAGTAGATTTGATTTGTGATGGACACATTTGGACGGTAGTAACAATAACTTGCAATCTATCAAGACTTGATTACCTTATAACCTGTCAATTTCTAGCGATGAAATGATAAATTAATCATAATGTCACCTTCAGATCACATCACCATGAAAGAACTTCATCCAACATCCTTATGAGTGCAGGCACCACAAAATAGGTATTTGTCAGATTTGTCTTCCTCAAGCGAGGGAAATTCAGGAAGAGAAGAGGAAAGCGAGACATGTAGTAGGTCTAAAAGAGGGAGATCAACTAGAGGTCAAAAGATTAGAAGAAAATTCCATAAACACATGGAATTTTTTCTTACTGAAGGGGGGTCATGTTTGTATGATGATGAGAGCATAGGCGACATCGAGGTGCCCTTGAGGTACAAACATCTACGGAAACAATGGGTACCCAAGGAACTTCCTCCAATAAACACTGATCTTTGTGTCAACGAGAGGATATATCACATAGCACCATCGTCATTACATGGTTTGGGCCTATTTTGCATGAACGGCATAAAATTTTGTTATGACAAAGTTACTAAGTTGATGGAGTATGTTGGACCCTGTTATAGTTACAAAGATTGGATGCAGCTGGTTCGATATACACGAAGTATGCATAGGTATGCACTATCAGCAAATTATATACAACTAAAAGATAAGGATCAAAATAAAGGACTGGCTAGGTACATTGATGGGAGGCCAAAAGCATCAAGGAATATTGTAGGGTTTATAAATAGTACATGACCTGGGTCAACAAATAAGCAACCCAATTGTATATTCGAGGCGAGAGAGGGAAACCGTGTATTCGTATGTGCGATAAAATCAATAACTGCAGGGGAAGAGTTGCTAATCGATTACAATTTGAATTGCTTAGATACAAACACAATTACTATGGGGGTGGTATGTACTATATATATACCATTTTACCCAACCTCCAATTAATGACTCCAATATACCATTTTATTATTATGTTTTTTTTCGTAAGTCTATTGGTTTCATTTCGGTAATGTTTTTTATATTTAATTTTTGTCATAGCGGGACATTGATCATATGAGGAAGGCTCCGGCCCAAAGCATAGATTATGATCCATCTTCAGGCACTTCTATCTGACAGGTTAACATCATTGTAATTGTACAAATTAGAAACGAGAAAAATGTTTTATTATTATTTTTTTTCATGAGTTTATTGGGTTAATTTTGATAATGTTTTTAATATTCTTGTTGTAGTTGACTAATCGGGGAAAGGCACCAGCAATACAGGAGAGGATCCATATGGAGGTGTAGTCACTATTATGTAATGATGACATCGCATTTTCCACAGACCCTATGGATATGATGAGGAAGGCCCAAAAAAAATGCAATCAAGAAATTCTTCAGCTGGTATTCGTAGTGCCTCAAATAGATGAGATAAGAGAAAGGGTTAAAATATTGTCTGAGAGAGCACAGAACTTGGAAGTAAGTTGTCATGAGATCTTTAATTATAACATAAGTTCATTCATGGTTTTATATTTTGTACTTTTTTATGTCATGAACTAAAATATGTGTTGTTTTTACAGGATTATTTGCATCCTCATGATCATGCTGTTGGCCATGATCAAGGTACTGCAAGTGTTTCCCGGGAAGTAGGGGATGGTACAAGTGTCAATCCTGATCTTCCTGTGCATACAACACATCATTCGACCCCATCATCTATGCCTATATTGTTGTCTGAAATGTCGGCAACACATACCATGCAGGCATTCGGTAGTCCACCCTTTAGCAGGGAACACATGCCACTACATGTGTCAGTACCTGTGGATGCAGAGGCCACTATTGCTGGTGATATTTTAGCATCATTTCCTAGATCTTCCCATATTACTAGTATGGGAACATTGACGGTCGCATTTGTGGTGAGCGAGGATTTCCTTCCCATAAAGATAGAGAAGGTCCCAGGTACTTTAAAATGTTTTAATTATTATTATTATTTTTTTAAGCAAGTGCTAACAGTGGGGATAGCTCCCTATTATATTGATTTACAAAATGGAAATATTTTCCTACATTATAATTGTAGGAAATGATGTTTTTTATAAACATCTAAGTGATATTTCATTGGAGCTTTTCAGGCCCACCATATGTACATGGTGGAATGCCCAAAATCAAGATTTAAAAGATGAGCTCATTAACCATTTAGTTGTGTTGTTCGGTGATAAAACATTCAACTGAACCAAGGTCCTTAAGAAAGCTGGTACCTATCTAAAGTATGTCAGAGACCAATATAGGTCATATTTAGAGAAGAACAAAAAAAATGAGCGTCCCCCCATGATTCCGGAAAGGGAGTGGAAGGACTTGGTGTCAGATGGAAAGGAGAAGGCTGAAAAGAAGAAAGGAAAGATACTACCGGGCCAAGGAAGGTATGTAATACTATCAACAATTTAATTATATACTGATTAATCTTTCTTTTTACATAATCTAACGTATTTCAAAATTTTCATAGGCTGCCCGACACATTGAAGGCAACAAAGGCAAGACTAGAAAAACACGGGCAGAACAAACTTGGCTCTGGTGGCTATATGAAAGTAGCCGCACGATTTGTAAGTATCAATAAATGAAATATTGCATCTAAATAATAAATTGCAAACAATTTTGGTTTTATCACATCATAGAAGCAAAATTCATGATTGCATGCAAAAATGCAGGGCTTTGATTTCAACAGAGTACCCACATAAGAGGACCTAAATATTGCCTTCGACCAAGGCTATGGAACCCTGACTGAACAACTAAGAGTCTCGACTGAGCAAATACAATCTTCCACTGCATCCAACACGCAGGTAAATAAACTCAATAAAGTTTATTTCAAATTGAATACTTGTGCAATCTGTTCAATATTAATTTCCACCATAATAATGTGCCTATTTGTTTTACACAGATAAGCAATGATAATCCTACACATGACATTGGAATGTAGCCTGGTGAGGGTGGAGCGTAACTTGTAGATGAAGGCCATGGTGTGCATTCCGGTACTAGATGTATTAATGTGCTATACAAAACACAGTATGGATTAATACAATTAAACATCTTTAATTGCATTTAGTGTATAAATGAATGTAACCTTTCGTGTTTCAACTTTAGAGCATGTAGAGCGTGATCAACATGCTGAGCATGATCAGGCTAGACAAGATCAGGAACATGATGTGGCTCCATCAGGTAAGCAGGACCACTCTAATGTTCTTTTAAACATTTTTAATTGCAATTTGTGTATTAATTAATGTAATCTTTCATGTTTCAACTGTAGATTAGGATTTAGAGGGTGTTCAACATGTTGAGCATGAGGCTATAAGACAATATCAAGAACATGATGTGGCCCAATCAGGTAAAGAGCACCACTCTGATGTTCTTTTAATTAATGAAATATGTGTAACAATAATAATAAAACACATCAATTTAACATTTCTTTGCTATTGCAGCAGACCCCCCCTTACAGCCGCATCCACGCGGTTGTGAGTACATGGCTAGGAGTACATTAAGATCACGAGAAGAGCTCAGAACAACTCAAGGGGGGACAAATGATTTTGAAAACGATACTCCACTTCAGCTTTTTTTAGCTGCAAAAAAGAAACAAAAAAAAAGTGATTCTAATCATATTATGACAGTCATATTTTTGATAATATGTAAAAACTGAAAAAATGAAATATGTTAATGAATGAATCTGAATATGTTAATGAAAAAATGTTATATGTTAATGAATGAATGTTATATGTTATTAATGGATGAATGAATTAATGTTATATGTTATTAATGGATGAATGAATGATTAATGTTATATGATCAGGTATGGGGAATTGAGAGTGATGTGAGGGGGGGGGAGAAAGGCCAAATGAGCTTCCACCTTCACGTGGTTGGCCCTATTAAGTAGAGATTATTAAACTACTCTCAAAGCAAAGAGAAGCTCAAAAAGGTAAGTAATGAACTTTTCAATATAAGAAATGCATTGTTTGAAACATCAAACCAATCTGCAAAGATGAAAGAAAGTGCTAACTTTTCACTATGAACATTGTGTTGTGTGTGGATTTGGTCTCAAAGCTCTGTTGATGGAGATGGCTTGTATGACAGCCAAGAAAATAGTTATCATTATTGCTGCTACAAATAGGCCTCATATCGCTGTAATAGTCTTGATCTTTCAACGAATAGGTTTTTAAAAAAAAATGCACTTTCTCGTCTAATTTACGACGAACCGCAAAAACATCCGACGAATTTGTAATGTATCCGATGAAGTTTCGCCATAATGACTTGCCTATTTTGTCGCTCGTTTGACGAACTTCTGTCAATATTTCAATCTAAACTATGTCGCCAAGACTCCTTCCAATGTAATCTTATCGGCGTCATATAGCTGCTCGAGTAGACCTTCAAAAATTACTCCAATGATATATGTCTTGCCGATATGCTTCCCTCGATGAGACAATATGTGTATCTCGCTGATGAAAAGTTATCGCTGAAACAGAAAACCAGTCCTCCTGATATATCTTCTTAGGCAATTTTGATCACTGTAATAGTCTTCATCTTTCACCGATATGCCTACATTTCAACGAATAGGTTTTTTTTTAAAAAGTGCACTTTCTCATCGATTTTACGACGAACCTCAAAAAGTGTCCGACGAATTTGTAATGTATCCGACAAAGTTTCACCGTAATGACTTGTCTATTTCATCGCTCATTCGACAAACTTCTATTGCTATTTCAATCTAAATTATGTCGCCAAGACTCATGCCGAAGTAAGCTTATCAGTGTCATATAGTTGCTCGGGTAGACATTTAGAACTTACTCCGATGATATGTGTCTTGCCGATATGATTCCCTCGGTGAGACAATATGTGTATCTTGCCGATGAAAAGTTATCGCTGAGACAAAAAACCAGTCCTCCCGATATATCTTCTCCGGCAATTTTGATCGCTGTAATAGTCTTGATCTTTCAACGAATACGTTTTTTTTTTAAAAGTGCACTTTCTCATCGAATATACGATGAACCGCAAAAACATTCGATGAATTTGCAATCTATCCGATGAAGTTTCACCATAATGACTTGCCTATTTCGTCGCTCGTTTGATGAACTTCTATCGCTATTTCAATCTAAATTATGTCTCCAAGACTCCTGTCGATGTAATCTTATCGATGTCATATAGCTGCTCGGGTAGACCTTCAGAACTTACTCCAGTAGTATATGTCTTGCTGATATGCTTCCCTCGTGCTTCGTCGATGAGACAAGATGTGTATCTCGATGATGAAAAGTTATCGCTGAGACAAAAATCCAGTCCTCTCGAAATATCTTCTTAGGCAATTTTGATCGCTATAACAATATTGATCTCTCAATTATATTGCCAATACGTCGAATTTGTGTCATAATGGCGATAGACTTATATTGTTAATCCAATGGTTTGGCGAAGGTATGCCTCCTATCATCCAGGAACTGTTCATCGCGCGATCGATGAAGTTGGCGTCGTGGTTCTGACGAGCGTGCATTGTGAGGTTGATGTTTTGCAACCCGTCGGGATGTAGATGAAATTTGAGCTACGGCGCTAACTTCTGTTAATCGTCTCATTGAGATTCCGATGAAAGGCCGTCAGAAATTGGGGTCAAATCCTGTAGTGGAATACACCATAAAAAGTTTAATTAGTTCTACTTATGCAGTGGGTTTGTAAATTGTAAATACGTAATTATTTTTCCTGCTTTAAGTTTTGGGTTTTCTCAATGCTTTTTGAAAACGACAACAGTATTGCAAGAAATTGAGATACATTGTAAATGAGCCAAGATATGAAAAACATGTGTATTATATTATTTCTTGAAAATTTACATTATATACAGTGGAGGCCAGTGGCCATGTATCAAAATATACATATATATCTGCTACAGGGAGGCAAAGGCTAGCAAAAAGGCAAAAAGAAAAATTGGGATTATCTTTTCTCAATTCTCAAACAGAGGAAGGACTAAAAACAGTAGCAACCGGTGGTGCAAGGTCAGGAAACACCATTCTCTTGAAGTCCTCATACCACTGCATGTTTCAGAAGGGTTCAATATGATGTATCTGCATCAGGAAGAAGCAGCTAGCATGAACCTTGGAGCGATGTTCTTCATAGGTCTCCAGCTCAAAGTCGAACAGAAAGGGCCTGGTTGGCACAGGTCCTCCATGTAGTAGCAATCGACACATGTTGCAAATAGAAGGGACCCCATGATCAAATTTGGTGGCCTGCACTACTTGCTCCAATCCTACCAAGGTAATGCCGAGGAAAGACTCGCATGGTCAACTTCAAAATTTTGCATTAGGAAACACTGATGTCCAGGAGCGAAGCGACAAAGTGAGAATAGATTCTGGTGTTTACCCTATATTGGTCCTCGTATTCTACACAGTCTTTGCCTAGGAACCATTTGATTACCTTTACGTATAACAAGTTTTTTATGCCTGTTATGCGCTTCAGGCGCCTACACCTAACCTTTCCTAGAAATGCAACCTGGGTCTTTTTGCAAACTAGTCTAATTGGTGTCTCATAATTGCTTGCTAATCTAGCTAGAGGATGAAATTGCTAAGGTTAACTAGGGCCTACTAAGTAGGAATATTGAAGGTAATTATGATTAGCAAGGTTGCTAAGGGCCCTATTTATAGATTGGTTGGGGTTTGCCCAACGAGGCAAGCTATGTTTACATCAAAGAAAAATGGTGTTATCAAGCCTTGATAATCACTGTCGTGGTGTGTGAAGTGATGTGAATGATCAGGTACAATTGCAACTTACTTCGTTCAAGTTGTCGAATTAAATGAAAATATGTTAGGTATCTACATAAGGAGCTTCTGTCCTAATTGAATCAAGGCAAATCTTTGATAAAGTCATTGGGTGATGTGCCCAAGTACAATTAGGAAATTAGTAAATGAAAAAGAGCTTGCGAAAGATATGGCAAGGTTGTCTTGGTGTGGTGTCCAAGAAAAATTAGGTGTCACCTCATGCAAAGTCATGTCTCTTAAATATGAAGAGTATTTTGGCAAGTTGGCAATCTCTTCGCACACACAAAAAAGCTGGTGATGCATGTAGCAACTAAATGTGAAAGGATGGCACGTACACTTGCTAAGTCATTTTTTCCAAAAATAAAAAAGCAGGTTAGGCACGTGAAAGGCATTTATTGTGAGAATTTATCAAAGAATGAAAATGGCTAAGTCATTTGCAAATTTTGTGAAGCCTCTTGCGGATACAAAGAAATGGTTGAAATTGTAGGAAGTTCAACATAGGCCCTGGTCCCGGAGAATATTAATGAGCGAAGATTGATGGTGCCCTACATAAACATATATGGCCAAGAGTCTTATGCTACTCCAAGCATCCCAACAAAGCCATCCTGGCCCTTTACTAGTCAAGCGAACCAGAAAACACTTGGCATGATTTCTCCTAGAAATCAAGCCCTAGTATCAGAGGATTGGGATAATGTTTTAGATCATGAGTTATCTTAGAATCCCAAGAGCCTGATGGAGGTTGCATGTGAAAAGATGAAGAAATCATCAGACCCTTTCCACAAGCATTTATGGAACTGTGTGCTTCCCCAATACATGGTTCCTCTAGTGCATTATTGCCCAGAAATTGTGGCAGCATGCATAGAAAGCTTTGATCCTTAGACTAGAGTTATAAGTGGCCCTAGTTTGAGGGTAGTTATCAGCCCCCAAGCCTTGCAAGATATGCTATGCATCTCATTCCCCTCACTCAAGAATGTTGAATATTTTGGCATTCAAAGGATGCAAGAGTACTGGAGAATGCTCTGGTTGGCATAGCAGTTTTATCACACTGAGATTGCTCAGCTGATAGATGTTTCAACACCTCCGAGATTCCCAATTGTTGTGGGTGCTTTAAAATCAGGTTCTTCTTCCATTTGTTCTATGTTGGCACCGGTTTGTGGGATGGATATAGACAAGGGGGTTTTTGAATTCCAAATGAGTCTCAACTTTATGTTGAGGAAGAACAATATGCCTCTGCTTATGGACTTCACGAAGGTTATAATTGATGGGATGATCCAACAGCTATGAGAATTCAAGGTTGGTTCTAGACTCAGGTATTCTTCTTTCCTGGTCTACATGATTTTGCATCAGAATCTTGATTATTTCAAGCAAATCATGGCCCTATCCATTTTCAACAAAAGTGCCATGAGGAGGCCAGTTTCGACATGTAGTCCCATCCTATCAAAAACTTTTGATTATTATGCATTTTCAGATTCGTTCCTAGCTCTGACTTTGTGGGCTTTGGATAGATCTGGGAGCAACATGTCTATGCGATTGTCACCAAGATAGAAATCATGGTTGAGAGGCCTCTTTCCACCTTGTGATTGGTTCTTTGGTACGGATTTCACTATACTCCATATGTAAGGTTTTGTCTGGGAACCCTTCTAACTCTTGCGCATTGTTTTTGATAGAGTGTTGGCCTTGGAGGTGTTGTGGCAACTGAGTAACATTGAGAATGACTACCAGGGAGGAAGGCATTTGACTTCCTATTTGACGTTGTTAGTGATGTTTGGCTCTGTATCGCTAGTAAAGAAGAAGAGCTTGAAGGTTAACAAGTTGGAGGTTTTGTACTCTAAGTTGGGTAGTCTTGGGCTGGTAGTTACCAATGACACATGGCAATACAACCTGGAGAATAATATGTTGGAGATTGGCATAAAAATTCCAAAACAACCTTGGCCATTTTGGGACCCTCAGAGAAATGTTGAAGAGGGGTATTTGAAATTTTAATTAGGCCTTGAATATTTGCCTACTAAAGAGGGGTGATTGCCATGGCTGAAATTTTACCATGTTGTGGGGAAGCCCAACCAAAATCAGAAGATGAACCCATACCTGTGCAGCCAATTGGCTAGACTCGAATGGAAGCCAAAAATAATTAGAGACTTTTGGATATAGGCAAGAGATAAAGACAACAAGTGGCCTTTTCCAGGAGGTAGAGTCAGACAATCAGTTTGACAAAATTTGGTTTCTTGAGCATTCCGACAGCAAGAACTCCCCAAACCCTTCATTTTATGAGAAGTTCTATGAGAAAGGAAGTGTTGCCATAGAACCCAGTGAGGAGGTAATCCAAAATGCTCCTATCATTGAAAAAGATCTAACACACAGGGTGACTGTCAGTGGACAACATGCACACCAGGAGGACTCTTCTAACAAACAAATGTCGGAGCCTTCCAGCTACTCTAGATCAGGTAGGAAGAGGCCACAGAGTTCCGATCATAGGCAGAAGGTTATTGTGAACCTTGAGGATTCTTCAGAAGAGAAGCGGCCCCAAATGAGAGAGTCCACTAGAGGGGAGGAGTCGCAACATGAAGAAGCGGTGGTATTGGTTGTAGTTCTTTAGGAACCTCAGGTATTATTTCCTCCCTCTTCTCTCTCTTCTATGTCTCTCGTCTCCTCCTCGTTTGCCCCTGCTATTTCATTAGCACCAACTATTCCCATCACTGGATATCCTAGGCAGTCAAGTATTTTCCCTCCCAGTTTTCCATTTCCATCCCCTGATTTTCTTTCCACCCCTGGAACATAATTGGTTGCTAGTCCTGACCTTATGAGCCAACAGTTTTCATCCTCGAGGCCGGGCCTTTCAGTTGGTGCTTCCCCAGCCTTTCCTCATACCGTGTTGCCATAATCTCCAGGTGGCCAGTTTATTCCACCCTTCTCCCTGGTAGTTATTACGAGGTCTAACAATTCCATCGATGTGCTGAGCATGCTTTCCTTCCCACTAGCAGTCCCTTGAGAGTTTCCTTTTGCTGGTGGACTGGGTATTTCTTCCTAGGAATATTTTTCGCATGTGAATGCAAACAAAAGTGCCCATGCAAGACGAATTGAAAAAAGAAGAGAAAAGGATGTGGGTAGATAGGTAGAGCCTCTTTTGCAAATGGTATTCCACGAGAGTCAGAATTCAGCAATGTTTGCAAAGATCACCCCCAACGTGATCAAACCGGTCAGAGAAATGTTTCCAAGTGATTATTCTATCAACGCCATTGGGTTGGACTTGCATTAGGCTCGTCCATAGGATAAAGTCGAGCTGATGGAGGAGACTTAGAGGGTAGTGACCACTGACTTCCTCAAGTTCAATCACCAAGAAAAGAAAAAGGAGGAGCAATTGAAGGAGCTGAAAGGCAAGGTTGATATTTGGGAAAACAAGTATAGGGCCTAGTAAAATGAAATTAATTGCCTACTGGATGAGAAGAATTCCTTTGAGGGAAAATTGAGTGAGCTTCAGGCTTTGGGCATGGATGTCATTCCGGCCCTGGGAAATGAAATTGACCGATACTAGGTGAATGAGGCAACTCTCCATGCCGATTTGAAGTAGAGAGATGTCGATATGAAGCAGCTCCAGCAGAGCAAAAATGATGAAGTAAATGAGATGAATGCCACTCTAGAGTCAGAAATTGAAAAGAGGAAATAGGTCGAATTGACCTTGAAAGAGAAAGAGAAGAAAATTTCCACTCTAAGGAGTCGACTATCCATTTTGGGCGGAAGCTTATAGGAGCTGAGGGTAGACCTGAGTAGTAGAGTTGCAGAGTTAGATCTTTTGAGAGCCCAACCTCCTGCACCACCAATGAGCTCATTGGAAATTTCCAAGGAGTTATATGCATCATACTGGGATAAGATCAAGGAATTATGCCTTGCTTTGCAACCCACCCTAAAATTTATGGTGCAACCAACCAAACTATTTAGTGAAAGAATACAACAGGTGCAGGAGATGACTTCCGATAATGTTTCGGAGGCCAGGCTTTTGTTGGGAAAGCTATATACAGCTTTTGATGAGGCTCTGAGCAGCGTAGGTATTGAGGATCAGACAATGAAGGCTATGGGCATAAACATTCTCATTTCCATGTAGGAGGTCATCTAGAATGTAGTGGAGTGCAGAGCCAAATTGAATCAAATTACTAGTGACATGCGGGTGAAATTTTCCCGCTTAACTCAGCGAGGCCTCTTGTCGCCCTTCATCGTAGATCAGGTGATAGTAGGTGTCAAGCATATAATTACAAGGATCGAGGAGAAGAAGCAGGACCTCTCTATTTTCCAATTTTTGATCAGTCTTTGACCGTCAAAAACATTGAAGGTATCGTGCATCAACTGGCACAACTCTTTTTCCAGTTTGAATTGGAGGCGAAGGTATTTGGTGGATTTCCTTTTAAGGAAATCATCGATCTCAAATTGGTGCACAAAAATCTATGAGCCCTCTCTACATCGTCAAGTGAGGTCTAGACCGGCCTACAAGCTACCCTCTCTCAGTTGTGAGCGATAATGGGATGTTGAACCAAGATTTCTAGGGTTCTTCATTCCGTAGGTGAAATGTCCTTGTGAGTTGGCAAATTATGAACTTTATTGCATGAATCGCTAGCCTTTGCGGTTATCTTTTGTTCACAGCTTCGCCTTGTCTTTTATCACTCACAAATTTTTGGCATTTGCCATGTGGCCTCCTAACAAAGATTCCTTCTGCTTTATATCGCTTTTCCTCTATCGAGTTCCGTGTGTGTGACACGTGGCTTTCTCTACCCGTTTCCTCGAGCTGGGTCCACTATGCAGTTATTTTCGCTCGACGTCACCCACGTGGCTTCCTCTTGGAGCTTTTTGTTGGGGTGTCCCTCATTCTTTTTCTAGGTTCCATGTGCTTGACATGTGGTGTATTCTTTTGTGTTGGTTTTTTGGGAGTTGCCACTAGTGTCATTTGTTCTCTTTTGCTGCCACATTTTCTTCTTCGCTGCCACATGTCCTTTATTGTTGTTGCATGGCCATATTTTCTTTGGGGATGGATTTTCTGGTGCACTACTGGGTGATCTTCCTATTCAGTGCTGGCTAGAGAAGATTTGGAACGTTGATGTTTTTCCAGGGCATCTTTATCAATGTGGCTTTCAGGCAATGGGCTAGCTTATTTAAGCAACTCTTCTTCTCTTTTGTTAGGTTGTTGTTGGATAGAAAAAAATCTTCCCAAGCATTGGGAATAGCCTTTGTAATATTTTTATTGAACTTGAAGTTACAAACTGTGCTAATCAATTTGGCCTTTTCTATTTTTCATGCATTTGATAAGATTTTTAGACCGTGCTTTTATTTTCCTATAGCATATGAATGCCTATTCTTCAACTTTTGTAATCTTCTATAGCTTAATAAATATAGATCATGTTTGACTCTTTTGTGTTGGCCGAAGTTGTATTGTATTATGCTATGTAATTAAAGGGTCTTCTTATATTTGAAGTTCTTCTAGATAATCTATTTGATAGACAATAGTTTATTGTTCAAGCCTTTGCTTTCGACACTGTGCCCAAGTAGTTTCATTCATGATTTGGTTCATCTCCTTTAGTCTAGGTTTTAATATTTCTTGTTTTCTTTCTAACCCTTTACTTCCCCAACTAAAAATGAAGAGACAACTTCAATAAAATATGGAGGTCACTTAGCTAGGTGCACTATGTCCCCCCAGTAGCTAAGTTTCCCATAAGACTTCTGCTACTTGCAAAATTTTTCATCAATAGACAATAATGAAGATCCTAACTTGGAATGTTAGGGGCCTAACATCCCCTAACAATCAACGCTTGATTAAGAATCATATAGACTTTACAAAGGCAAACATCATTCTTCTTCAAGAGACAAAAATCAATGCTCTTGAAGGGAAAAAATTGCAAATTACTGCAAACCAAGGAGAGGTATATTTCGTGACTCTACAAGGTTGGTGAGAGGTTTGGGAGTGATCTAGTCTGAAAATGTTGTGGAAATCAGCTTATTGGAGTCCAAGTCGAATTGGATGTTGTGTTGGGTAAAATTTAGGACACTGAATCAAGAATTTCTAATCTTCAATGTTTATGGTCCTATTGGGACTGAGGACAAATAACTTTTTTGGAAGGAAATAAGAGTCTGGGTAGATCAATTGAATTATGATTTGAACATTCTTGGGAGGGGAGGACATCAATGCCATCTTGGATCTAAAGGAAATATGTGGGGGTTTACGAAAGGTAAACAAGGTAATGCTCGATTTTAGGGAGTTTGTTTTTGACAGCCGGGTGGTCAACTGTGTCCATAAGAATGACACTTACACCTAAACGAATAGGAGTTTTGTATTTACCAATATTGTGGAGAGGTTAGATTTTTTCTTCTTGGGTTTGGGTTGGTGGGGAATGCATTCACTTGTGGAGTGATTATTGTCCCCATATCTATTTTGGATCATTTTTTAGTGCAATTGGATTTGGATTTGAGCAAGAAACTAGCAAAGAGCTATTTCAAGTATGAGTCAATGTGGTGGTGTGATTCTAATTTGGTAAAAAAACTTGGAAGGATGGTGGAGAGAGAGGATTTTTTGTGGTGGCTCAGTCAACTTCCGCCTATTTAAGTGGTTGGGGTTCATAAAAGGGAAACTCGGAGAATGGAACCAAGTCAAATTCAAAGATATCTTCATTGAAAAAAGACAGTGGAGGTAGAATTAGAACAACTATTTATGAGTATGTAATCAAATTTGGCATGACGGCGATGGAGTTCAAAAAATAGGAGTTAAATGAAAGAAACTCAGAGTTATTGGCTAGAGAAGAACTATACTAGAAGGACAAGGTCAGATAAAGTTGGCTTAAGGAAGGTGATGCGACACAAAATGTTTTCACATGGCTACTCATTCATAGTGGTCATACAATAGAATTGAAAACATCAAGTTGGAAAATGGGAGGGTGGTGAGCGATAGGGAAAGCTTAGAGTTGGAGGTGGTAATATTTTTCACCGAGATTTTAACCGCAAAAGAGGAAAACCAAAGAAGGTGCATTTCTCTACAAGATTGTATCCTACATGTGGTGAGAGAAACTGATAACACTATGTTGATTGAACCATTCATATTGGAGGAAGTTTGAGCTGCTAATTTTGCTTTGAATCCAAATAAAACACCCAGGTTGGATGGGCTACCTACAATTTTTTTCCAAAAATGATAGAATTTCATCGGTGAGGATGTTTGGAAATTTGTGGACTTTAGGAAAAATTAGAAAAAATTGTCAGGGATATCAATAATACGGTAATTGCATTAATTTCAAAGAAACCTGATTGCATGTCCTTCGCTAATTTCTAACAGATGTTGTTATGCAATACAGTCTATTAAATTTTATCAAAGGTGATGGCCAATAGACTGAAGAGAGTAATGGGATCAATTATAAGTGAGGAGCAAAACGGGTTCACCCCGGGTAAGGAAATAATTAACAGTACCATCACTATAGTAGAGATGCTACATATATACGATATCTTCTAAAAGGCTAAAAGGAATGTTGATTAAGTTGGTTGTGAGCAAGGCATACAACTGAGTGAACTGGACCTTTCTGCTCAACGTAATTGAGAGGTTCAACTTGTCATGGGAGTGGAAGGATGTGGCACGAATGTGTATTTCTTCCCCTCATTATTTTGTTTATGTTAATGGTTCACTGTGTGGTTTCTTTAGTGCTTCAAATGGTCTCCACTAAGGGGACCCATTATCTCCATTTTTGTTTGTTATAATGGTTGAAGCATTGGGAAAGCATATTAGACAATTAAGGGACACAAGTCGGTGGAAGGGAATCTGGGTGGTAGAGGGTATATATAACATAACTCACACTCAGTTTGCTGAAGATACAATATTATTTGGGGAAGCTTCCCCAAGGGAAGCTAAAGTCATTAGGAGGGCTCTGGATATATTTGTTAGTGTGTCAGTTCAGATCTTGAATAAAGATAAATCTGAGATCTTTTTTCTCAATACAAAGAAACCATTTTAAAAGAAAATATCTAAGGTGTTGGGGTTCTCGATCGGATACCTACCTGCAAAGCATTTGGGGGTCTCATTGTTTCAAGGAATACGTAAATCATCTATGTGGGAGGATTCACTATGTCAGTGTAGAAATTAGATGGGGTTGTGGAAAATTAAATGGTTGTCATTTGCGAGCCGGATACAGATGATCAAGTAAATTTTGTTTGTTGTCCCTATCTATGTTATGTTGTGTTTTAAAATATCCATTATAGCTATTGGGCTCTTGAAATATTTTATGAAGAATTTTATGTGGGAAGGTGCAAAGGAGGTGAAAAGGATTCATCTAATTTGATGGGAGATGAAACGATTCCAAAAAAGAAAGGGGGGGCTGGGTTACATAGGATGGAGCTTCTTAATCTAGCACTAGGTGAAAAATTGAGTTGGAAACTATTCAGGGACTTTGATAGACTATGGTGTAGAATAATTTAGAGAAAATACTTGGATAACAAGGAACTGGATCAAATTTTGACTATGGAAAACTCAATTGGGGGATTGGTGATTTGGAAGTTCATATGGGAGAGTAGAAGATTAATTACAAATCACCTCTCATGGAAGGTTGGGGATGGGCAGACAATAAATTTTTGGAGAGATTTATGGAATGGGCTGGTTCCACTGGCATCTTTATTCAAAGAAAATGATTGTATTGAAAGGTTCATTGAGTCTCACAGGTGTAAGGTGGTGGACTGCATCAAACATACTTGGGACATTGGGGTTGGCAGTTTTGAATAGACCGAATTTGAAAGAATGAATATCCTATCAAATGATCTTTTGCATCTTAAAGGTGAGCTTGCGAGGTGAGGAATTCATTTTTAAATAGTGGTAGTTGAAATAATTTGGTGCAGCTCAAAGTGTGGGGAGTACTCAGTAAGGATGGGTTATGAAATACAAAAGGCCTTAGGGGGTTTTGATAGCTGGCCTTGAATCCTATGTTGGAATTCACAGTTGCTCCCTAAGGTCAGGGCCTTCCTATGGTCCGCCGTTCATAAGAAAATTCTAACTAGGGATAGATTGGTCAAATACGGGATACAGGGGCCTTTTATATGCCCTCTTTATTGTGCGTATGGGGAGTGGGTCACCCACATTTTACTTTCATGTCTATATTCCTCTAAATGTTGGGAGTAGTTATTTTGGTTGTTGGGATGGAGTACTCTCATATAGCAGGACCTGAAGGATTTCCTCATGGTTTGGTCGGTCTAGTCGGGGAAAGATTTGTGGCGTGATGTGGGTTATGGATTCCTCTCTTCTGGTTTGGCACCTATGGAAAGAAATGAATCGAAGGGTCTTTAATGACCAATATTTAACATCAATGGAGCTCATTCAAAAGATTGAACAAAGCATCTATGAGCTCGCTAATACAAAGTTTTGAGTAATGTAGGATACGACATTGGATAATGAGTTGAAGAATAAATGGGACTCGTTGAGGCCTCCTACCATGGTTGGGCCTAGAAAGACAAAGCAAAGGAGGATGGCTCACTGTACTCCCTGATCAGGCTAAGCCAAGCTCAATTTTGACAATGCGGCTAGGGGCAACCCAGTGTCAGTTGGTGCTAGGGTGATCATTCATGACAAAAAGGGATGTTGCATTTGGGCAATGGCCCATAATCTAGGGGAGACAATAACTGACAATGTCAAGATGGAGGCCTTGACCTCAAACATAGATTATGGCTAGAAAAGGGGCTTCAGGTAGTGAATATTGAAGGATATTCCATGGTGTGCATCGAGGCTATATGCACGAAAAAGGTGACAAACTAGAAATTGAAAGGAAGACTCACTGAGATTAGCCAATATCTAGATGATTTGGATGACTTTACGATCCAACATGTTTATAGGAGGTGAATAGAGCAATTGACATATTGGCCAATTTGGGGGTTGACATGGATGCCAAGGTGGTAGTCTTCGAGGTACAACACCTTCCTAACCGATTGGTTTAGGTGTTCAGTGACGATCTATTAGTGGCCTGATACTTGGTACTAGTTGTTTAGACCTAGGAAGTTGTAGGCTTCACGAGTGTGTGGATCGACGAGGATCGTTGTGGGCTTATATGCTCATATTGTTTGTGTCATTACCTATGGGGCCAATTGGTGGTGGTATAGTGGAAGGTCTTATCTTCTCTGTGTCATGAGCCAGAAATGATTTGGAGATCTATTTTTGGACTCCCTTTGGTAAGTGTGTCATCTTGGGATGCCTATATGTAGTGGCGCTAGGGGCCTGGTTTCTCATCACAAGACTAATTGTGCACTTTGGTGTTTTGTGCAGGTGCTTGGGTGTCAGTGGTGTGGGAGGGAGGGTGGAAACGATGGATGATCAAGTCCATTTCTTTTTTCCTAAGGCATAATATAAGGAGGTTGCAATGATTAGGAAGGTGGTGGGAGAGGATTTCTAGAGCAGCCCCCACATGAATGACATCCGGTATGATGTTAAAAAGGTTTTTTACAAACTATGTCCAAGTGCTTGGGGATGGACTATGGGATGTGTGGGTTGCGTTGAGATATGGGAGTGAGCAAAAATATTTGGCAATTTCGGCATCCAACGATAACATGCCTATCAAGGGGTGTTGGCAAGAAGTTGAGTCCACTTTTTGGCCAAAAAGTGGAAGTGTTTTCCTAGATTTTCAAAGTTTGACACATTTGACCTTAAAATTTGAAGCACTTAGAGATGGAATCTTCAAAAAAGTCACTAATCATAAAATGTAGTACTTAGAGTCTATTTTCCAAATATGTAATTTATTTCAATACCTAGATTGTACAAATTGAGTTTCAATAGGCATTTCTAAAAACCACTGTTTAAAAGTCACTTTTTTTTACCATACCATGCACGTGTACGACATCCATATTTTGACCTAAATTATCATATTTTTCTAAATACTTTTGGGAAAAGATTTGTGACTCACTGAAGCTTGTTTTGGATATTTTTTTGTAATTTTTTGTTGAATATTTTTTTTTGTTAAATTTTTATTAGGCATATTTGTCATTTTGAAAAATCGTCGTGTACGACATGCATAAGATGACCTAAAGTTATCAATTTTTTGATTTTTTTAAAAATTGAAACGAATTGTTTGAAGTTTTTTCTCATGTAATCCGTTCGTCAAAATGCTATGTTGATCAAAAGTTATTAAAATAGTAAAAAATCATGATATTTAAAGTTTATGGATCAATTTCATTAGAAATTAATCAAAAAATAGAAAAAATAATCCAATTGTAAAATTTTTTACATATTTGGAATCTACATTGTCTCATCTAAAATGGATTTTAATTTCGTTAAAAAAATTTGCAAAAAAATTTGTCAGCCATATGTCCAAACTCGGTATTTTTCTCTAACATTGTCAGAACCTTTAACTTGCAGGTCAAACTAGGTTGAAGGCCTATGTTCAAACTCCCAATTATTTTCTCAAACCAAAATCTGAGGCAAAAACCTGACCACAAAGCAACACCAATTTCAAATTTTTAAAAATGGGATCTCATTCTATAATCGGGATCTCGTTCCCAATATTTAATGCGATGACCATTGACAGGGAAACGAGATCTCACTTTGGAAACAAGATCTCATTCCTTTGCCAATGGTCCCCACAATACATATTGGGAATGAGATCCCATTTTTTTTTAACCATCTTATTTAAATTTACTGTCAAATTTTACTGTGAAGTCTGCAACTTCACATATACGGATGAGAGCAGTAAAATTGGACTATTTTTCATCAAGCATTGTTTTTATAGGTGGTGACTTGCATTTTTGATTAATTTTTTCAAATGAGGTATCATGTAAATCATTTTTGAAGTTAAATTGTGTTAGTTTTGTACTTGTATGGAGGAAAAAAAGGTCTTCAACTTGCACTATGAATTGTATTTTTCAAAGGAGGCATGAAGAAATCAGTTTTTAAAGTGGAATTGTGCTAGTTTTCTATTTGTTTTGAGGAACACAAGAGGAAGAATTTTTTACTTATAGGTCTTTAACTTCCAATTTGGATTGAATTTTTTGAAGAATTTCACTATTGACATTCATTTGTGCTTGAGAATTTTATAATCATGGGAGATAAAGCTCACAATAAGAGGAGGAAGACATTGACTCCTAAATAAATTGAAGAAAACAAAGAGAAGGAGAGATAAAGACAAAGAGAAAGAAGAATGATAATTATATCAATGAATGATGGGGGAGCATCCAATTCCAAAACTATTGAAGATGAAAACATTAAGGAGACCATGGCTGTAGATGAAGCTAATTTGCAAGAAGTCAATTTGGAGAAGAATATGATTATACAAGAAAGTCCTACTATGTCTTCAAATCCCTCTTTCAATACTATGGAGAATGTTTCAATATGCACAAATCTAGGTACGTCTTCAAATCCACATGTTAGTGAAATGGTAAATTCATACGTATAAGTTTTACAAGATGCTGGAATTAATGATGTTAACATTGATAATATTTAGAGAGATGAAACTTTTATATAATTTTTTGAAAATGAAAATGAGAATGATCCTTTTGTTGAAAATGAAATTGAGAATGATCCTTTTGTTCAAAATGAAAACAAAAACCGTTTTGTTGACGTAAATGAAAATGAAAACCTTTTTGTTGATGAAAATGAAGATGAAAATGCAAATTGTTTTGAAGTTGAAAATGAAAATGAAAATGAAGATGAAGATGAAAATCTAGAATGTGATGTTGAATTTAATGAAAATACTTCTTTTTTTAAATTGAAAGCGGTGTTTTCGATAATCTTCCTGGTCAAATTTCTTGGTGGCAAATAAGAACACATGTGAATAAAATATACAACAAATTTTTTTATCATAAAAAAATTGCAATTCAATGTCAACTAATGATGCAATTGATGAGAATGCAAAAAATGAGGAAAATAATGAAAAGGTTAGGCTTTTTTGTTAAACCAAAAAGAAAAGATCAATCATTAAAACATGTTATGTCTACTGTTGCTAGTGCCATTCAATCTATTGGGAAAAATAGTCGATCTAAAGATAAAAATGAAACAAGAAGAGCTATAACAACTTCTTTAGTTAATAAAGAAACTTTGAATAAAAGAATGGTAAGAAATGTTAGTGAAGTTTTAAAAATACATCCTAAAACATTGCTAAGAGAGGAAAAAAGAAGAGAAAGTATAGAAAATGATCCTGCCAACTAATGTTGGAGTTTCAGTGGTCAAGTCCCAAGGTTTGATATGAAATTTAATGTTGAAATTAAATCTTTGATTGAAAAATATTGGCATGATAATACTTGGGTTTCATCTAATACTATAGATGTTTTAAAATTAAGGGTGAGGTCAAAAGTTCATGATCCTCACTCAAAACACCTATTAGGTACAACAAAAATTGAATTTCTTAGAAAATTTTGTGGTAATTTAGTGTTACTCGGTAATATTAAAATAAGTCAAAGGTCCTTTGAAAAATGTAAACCATGGTATGTAAAAATTAAAAAGCAACAAATATCTAGTTGTTGTAAAACGCATGTTCAATTTCGTTATTTTTATGATGTTTTTCGATATATACATTGTATCTTGCATACTAACATGATTGTACAGGAATGTGATATTAATATGCCACTTGAAGCAATAAGAGAGTTTATTTCAAGTTTATTTTGTGAAAGATCTAATGGTAAATTTTTTTATTTAAGTTCTTTTATTTCTGGACAGTGCATTGATTGTGGAAATCTTTCATTCTTAGGAATTTGTATGCATGAAAGTGTTGATAATGATTTTGGACAACAATTAGTATAAGTTAAAATATTCAAGAATGTTCACTATTCTTTAAAAGATGGAAAAATAGGAAAGCGTTGTGATTTAGTTACAAAAAAAGTTAGTGTGCATGCATTCATGAGTGAATTTAATAATAAGATAGTACAAAATTATATCATGCACTCTCAACATACTCGATAGCTCGATGACCAAGTTCCCACATGTAGAAACACATTTCCAATTGGTACTATACTTTCAGTTGTTGATTTTGCAGAAAATTATACTCTAGCTCTGCAAGAGGAAATTCAATCACAATATTATAATTCAGTGCAAGTAGCTATGTTTATCCATATTATTTATAGACATGTAGATGATAGCATTGAGGATGATAGACAAGTTTTGAGGGAGTATCATTTTTATTTGAGTGACAATCGACTACACTCATCAGAGTTTGTTCAATACGGTTTCAGTATATTTTACACAAATTTAAGAGAAAGAGGAATCCATATGAAAGAACACCTCATATGGTTAGATAATTGTATGAGGTAGTTCAAAAATGCTCGAATTCTCTATTGGTTAAGTAGGATTCACAAAGAACTTAATGTCCAACATATATGGAGTTTTTTTGAAGCTGGGCATGGTAAAGGAGAACATGATGGAGCTAGTGTGTGTGTCAAAATAATTCTTGCTAGAGAACAATTAAAATTCAAAGATACAATAAAATTTAAAGATGCATGTGGGATTGTGGATTTGTGTAATACAAGTGTTGATGGTCATAATGACACAAACAACTTTAAAAAAATATATTTCTACTCTATTTCTCCTGAAAAAGAAAGACAACATATAGTAGCCTAACTTCCAAGGTCTTGGTAGTTGGTACTCAACTGTCTGATGTCACTCAAATGACCAATGCAACTGTAATATTCAAGGGGCCTTTGTTGGTGATAAGGAATAAAAATTGTATCGAATTAATCAATCTATGTTTAATGGGGGGGTTTAAATAAATAGAAAAAGGATAGATCAAGGCATAGATCAGTAAAACATGAACAAAATTCTTTAACATCTAGACATATATTCTTAACAACGAGTGTTTCTTAACAAGTCAAAACTATAACATGATGCTATTCACAGAACAATCCATACCATTGCATACATTCACAATGCTTAGTTTAATCATCACAACCATTCATCAAATTTTCCACAAGATTCAAAACAAACTCCTCATTCGTTGCCAATAATATAGATCAACAAACATATAAAAATTCCATTCATAGAAAATTTAATGAAATAATCTTTAAAATATGGTTTCCCTTATTGATTCACATCAAATAAGAAACATTTATGCACAACAAAATCATTGGAATACATACTGATTATGGTTCATTAACCTCATCCAAGAAGTTCAATTCCAACATAAAACTATATAAAAACTGTATCTAAATTCAACATAAACTTTAAGAAGTGTCTTGTTCTCAAAGCTATAAAAATCCTATCTACTATCATTGGGTGGCTAATTTTACTTTCATCAGCCGACCTTTACAATATGGAGCTCAAAAGTACATATAGACATGCTATGCATAAATCCCTCTCAATCAAAAATTGAGATCCACTAATCAAGGAACCGGAACTGCATCAAGAAACTAGACTGGTTGATCTTCAGTTCAAAAGTTGATTGCCTTGTTGTGCAAAATCTGACACCCAAAAAGAGACAGGACTGGCTGATGAAAACCTCTAGTTAAAAGGTTTATTTCCCTGTGAGTAGGAGAGAAAAGAGGAAGTCATATGCCTAAAATAGAATATTTTTCTTCCAAATCTATCGTGCGTTGTTTTCTCAAGAAGATATTCATCATAGCTTGAGAACACTTGTTGAAGAATGTCCACATTAGGCCCATCGACCTAGCTATCTTCAAATTTGATTCTTTTCAACTCTGCTAAGGAAAATTCCTGCATATCTTTCAATTTTTTCAATGCCCTCCCGGAAGCTTTCACCTCTTATTTAATATCCATTAGTCTATCCAACAATAAATACTCTCCATCATCCTCTTTCTGCATGACCTCCTAGAATCTATTGTTCCATTTCTCCTTCAATTGATCCAAAGGCAAGCCTTCTTTAACCGGTATGTCTACATTGACCAAAATATCCACTATAGATTCTAGTTCATCAAGCTTCTCATTCAAGTCTTTACTAGCATCTTGAATTTCATTCCTATGTTTATATATGAAATCAGACCTAAACTGGATTATGCTTGAGGCTTTTTCCAAGAAATTTGCATTATCTTCTTCGAGGATTGATTGCTCTAGAAGATTTTATTTTGGCAACTTACTGATATCTTTCAACTTTTGAATATACCCCCTATATTCTTCCACCTATTCTCCTAGTGTTTCAGTATGATGACCCATTTCCTCTATCAACTCAAGTGTTGTTTTATGGATTTCAAAACTGTTTACCAACACTTCACCCACTTCTTTATTAAGCTTGTCAATCCATCTATCCAACATTCCAGACTTACTCCTCATTTGTACTAAATCATCAAATTCTCTTTTGTTGAGTAAGACCGGAGTTTCTACGGCAGTAGCTTGTTGGGACCTGGGAGTGGAAACATCTCTTAAGAAACTATGCAATTGATCCAATTGAGCCTTAAGCTCATCCTTTATTTGTTTATCTTTGATCATCTTGGACTTTGTGGAGGAAGCTACAACATCAATAAGGTTCATTTTTTGATTCCTTGTAGGCCTTCCTAAGTTGATTGTGCCCATTTGATAATCAGTTAATTACATATCTTGCCTAGCCTTGTCCACCACTCGAATGAAACATTCAACAATGATGTCTCCTGCCTCCATGAGCCTTGTGGAATGAAGAACCCTGGCCTTTTTCTTAGGTCTTTCCTTTTCTATCTCCCTCATCATTTCTTCCCAACTAAGAGGTTGTGGTGGAGCTATCTGCTTCTTCTCAAGATCCACCTTCAACCAGGTAGGAGCACTAGGAGTGGTAGCCATCATTGTAGAGGAAGAGGCACCAGTAGTAGAGGATAGTGGCTGCAATAAAGTAGCTTTAGGTTGAGAATCAACCTCCTGCACATTTTTTTGTTCCATTTCTGCATTCTCTTATGCAACCCTTTTAGTCTCTTCCTTATTCTTTTGCTCCTATACCCTTTTACAAATGCTCTTCCTCTAACCTCTTTTCTTCAAGAAATTTATCTCTCTCTCTCCAAGTCTTTGAGCTTGTCCCATGCTTCCCTTTCCTTTTTTTGTTGCTTAGAAATCTCCTCAACATCCTTTTCCTTTTGCAAGTGTTCTTCTTCCTCTCTTTCCTTATAGGCCTCTTCAACAATTTTAAATTTAGCCTCAAGGGCTTCCCTTTATCTTCTTTGTTTAGCCTTTACTTCTTCAATATTATGGATCTTTTGTAGCTTTCCTAAATTGCCATTCTCCTCCTTTCCTCTGAGATCTTGCTCTTTTTGTTATTGTTGCTTGGCCAACTCATCAGATTTTTGTTTGGCCCGTAATTGTTGTTCCTAGAGTAATTCATCATCTTGTTCCTTTGCATCCATTTCCTACTATTTTGCCAACGCTTCAACGTGTTCCTTGGTATCTGACTCTTGTTGTTTGTGCAATGTTTCAACTTGTTCCTTTGCATCTGATGCTCTCTTGGCTTCTTCAAATAGCGTCCATTGGTCATCCTTTGTCAAAACATGCTCAATTCCTACATCCTCAATTTTATCAAGAGGCCTATCCTCCTGTGTCTCCTTATCTGACAGAGTACCCTCAGAGTATGTCTCTACTTCATGGATTTCAACCTCAAGACCCTTTCCCTTTAAAGTTTCAGCTTCCTTATGAAGGGTTCCCCTAGGAATTTCTCCACTTGACCACTCTGTACGAGGGGGTTGAGTAGAAAACTTACCTACAACTAATGTTGAGGCCCCAAGACCAGTTCAGAATTCTTCTTCATGTGCTTCAGGTAGATCTTGAGCTGTAAAATCAATTTCAAACTCCTCTATATTAGGAGGGAAGAATTCCAAGGGTTCCTTAGGAGGCATTCTTCTTTTCATCCTCTTGTACCCTTGAGTGGTACCTGTACCTTTAATTTTCCTGGAATTTTGACCCCCTAGGCTCCTCGGTTCTTAACACAACCCATTGGATGCTTCGATCCAACATTGGCCTTGCTATCTATTTAATATCTATAGTCTCCTCTACACCCCAATCTACAAGATCTAAGTTCTTGGTACCTATATTATGTCCCTCATATAGGGGATCCAAAACCACCCCATCATCTGATAATGCTTCAGGAATGTCCGCCTTGACCCCATACTACACCATGAGTGGGATAGGAAACCTTTCATAGTTTATTTTCTTTAAGTCTTACTCATCTTGAAGATCACTCCAAAAGTCTTCTAATAGATTGAAGTGCTTATCAAAAATAGAAGAAATAAAAGCGTTGATCTTCTTCTTTGGATGAAAGTGCTTCCTAGCAGTGTACAAGCCCAAATTCAGATGCATCAATTCATTGCAAACAACCTTAGCTCCCACAAGGTGTGGACAACTATATTCACCAAACTTGATGGGGAAATTATGACAACCAGGCTTATGCTTTATACCAAATTTAGAATTAACCGCCAAAGCTTGTTAAATCAATACCAATAAAAAAAATTTATTGCTAGAGCATCTAGGGAGTAGGTGAGGGTGACCATCAAATCCAGCCAGCCCGAAATAAGTAAACTTGGGGTATTAGATAAACCAACATCCCCACTCTGCGATGAATGCCATGGCCTCCTGGATCAATCTATATCATGCATCTCCCATAAGCTGGTTAATAATGATATAAAAAGGCGTCATTAACCCTTCTATAATGTAGTTCAAAGGTCTACAAGGTGAACTGATCATAATGACTCCATGCCCTATTTTGTCCATCACCTTCTCCTAAAATCCCCTCTGTTTAAACCTGGAAAATGCCTCTCCTTGCTGCTACATAAATGACATAAGAGATCATGAAGAAAATCTTGGTTTCTCTCACTCTAATCATTTGGTTGTATATGCTTTCAGAAAAAATCATGGGCCAATGAAATTGTTGCCTGCCATCTAGGATTGTCTGAATGAATGGGAACATTGATTCTTTAAAGTGAAGAGTATCCCTTTTCCTAAACACTCTAGAAAGCATCATTGTAATTTCCCAAACCTCCTTGTAGAACTTTTCCCTTCTAGGCTGATCTGGAAACTTAACTAGAGACTTTTTTTCAGTTCTCATCCATTTTTTATTCAAATAAGTTTTGTTGGCCTCCTTATGATTACTATATATTTTCAAAGCGTCCGCCTCATTGAGTTGCCTAAGATTCCTTGGATTGGGCACATTGAACATAAACTGAAACATTTGAGGAGTTAAATCAATGATGACATTTCCCTGTGAGTCCACACACTGTCTAGTAGCAAGATTATAGGCTCCAACTATAGTCATTATTAATTCAGGACATTGGATTGATAGAAAAAATATAGTGATATGAGCCAAGCTAGATTCAACTATTCTTTGGGTCCTCCTTGTTACCTCTTCAACAAACATTTCAGAGTATAATTCTTCGCAATGGAATGGACCCAAGTTGGTATTAGTTATGTTTTCCCAATCAGAATCCACTTTACTAGTAGTGATGGAAAGACCCCAATGATTATACCTCAAGGTATAAGGGAGTTTTATTGGCTTAACATTTTTAGGCTTTGCTCCTAGTTTTGAAGTCTCTGGAGGTTGACTCCTTTGAGAAGCCTCACCCAATGCTCCTAACATCTTAATTTATACATCAAAACCCAATATTAGATCCATAAGAAGTATGAAAAACCAAGTCAGAGATCTCACCTTTCATATACACTGGAGACGAGACCAGGCAAAGGATATCCTTAGAAATCTTTTAAAACATTGTCACGGTCAGGACTAGAATGGACATTGAACTCACAAAAAACCATATAGCGGGATCAGAGATGGAGTTGGAATGAAAATTAGACTTGGTATAATGAAGAAGTTTCAAATTTATATCCCATTCCACTTCCACTTCTAACAGAGTGAAATATATTTTAATAATTTATAATTCATCAAAAGTGGGCTCGAAGACGAATCTAAAATCTCTTGCAAACAAAAGTATTGAGAATATAATTAATCTTGGATCTAACTCTGATTAAAAAAAAAATGATGTCATTAGAAATTTTGATAGTTGAATGCATGACATCATGGCCAAAAATGAGGTCACCTGACAAGCCAAGGAGGCCTAAACTAATAGTACCAAACCATCCCCCATATGAATGAGGGGAAACAAAATAGCTAAGGCACAATTTTAAAACTAATCAAAGACGTGCAAAACCCTAGTTTAATAAAAACCTTTGACTTAAACAATTAGGGAACAACTTAACCCTACTCTAAGTCAACAAGAAAAAACACAAAAGGATCATCAGGTAAAGTAACAGATCGAAGAACACCATATAACCATGTAGCATATGATCGACACCCCAAAAACCCAGGGCACAACGGTACGAGTGTGAAGAAAAACATGAAAACGACTGTTGCAAAGTAAAAACAAATGAGAAAATGACACACAACCAAATAAAACAAAAAAAAGAAAGAACCAAAGATAGAGGAAATAAAACAAAACAAAATAAAATAAAACAAGAAAGGATTCGAACGAAAAGAGTCACGAACCCCATGAAAAATGGCAGACCAAACAAGCACAATGAACGACAACAAAGAAGACAAATAACAAAAACCCTACCTCGAAAAGGAATCCAATAGGTTGGCCTTTGATGCAAATCCGTGCACAAAATGCTTGGCCTCTGATAGAACCATGCTCCCAAATACTCTACCTCAACTCTGGTTCAATATTACTTGTTAAACAATAATAATAACCAACATATTAACCTTAATTAAGGTTTAAAATCCAATTTCATACATGGGAGGTGCTTGTAATTAATGCCATTAATGTGGTAGTTCGGACATGGAATTGCAGTGGGACTAGGCACAAAAATATTGTACGACCAAAGTAAAGTCAAACAACAACAAGAAAGGCGGGAGCATAGAGAAAATGAGAACCAAGTTTCGAGTTTGGTTCCGGTTTCGGCTCTGGTTCCACCACAACAAAGAAAAGGAAAGAAAGAACCAAAATGAAGACACAGAGACCAAAAAGGTGGAGGCAGAGGCGGGATGAAAACAATTTTGGAACTTTGTATAAATCCCAAACTTAATATCCATTCCAGCTCTGGCTCCACGAAAGAAAAACAAGATAAACGAATGATACCAAACCAAGAGATGAGTGGGATTGGAATTGGGAAGGAGTTAGGGAATGAAACTCAAAATAAGTTTGAAATCCTGATTTTGATCCGGTTCTAGTTCTGACAAAACAAAAGAAAAAAAATGTTGGAAGAAAGAACAACAAACTTTGTTGAAAAACAACCAAGAATAGAAAAAAAAGTGGGGGACCCATTTTGACCAAGGAAAAAGATGGGGTAGTTATGCAAGGAATAACAAATCGTGACTCGATTGGGAAAAATGGTTTACCCATTTTCAAGACACTGAAGAATTCAGTCACCCAAAAACCATCTGGCTTATGAAACATGTTAACTTGAATAAGATCAAATATATATAGAATAAGGTTGAGTTGGAATCTTAGATGTATGTGCTCATGAAATATTCCAAATCTGAGTGTGTACATATATGGTGCATCCTTCTTCATAGACACTTTCTCCACTCTTGAACAACCACACCTAAGATTCAAGCTACATAGGTTGAGTCCTTCAACTATCGTGCAATGAAATCCTAGGCATTGCTCTACTACCAGAAAGGCGTCCATAGCCTCGACGAAGATACCTCTACTTCTCTCAAAGAATTTCTCTACTACTAGATAGGCGTCCATAGCCCCAATAGAGATACTTGATTCACCCATTTGATATTGAGTTTTCCTTTTCTCTCTCTCTCTTTTTTTTAACTTAGGCTTCACTTATGGGAACTCTTTATGAACTTTTCTCAATACTCAAGTGTAATTGATCTGAAATGTGGGTTGGGAACTACAATGAATTTCATAACAATCTTGGAATCAGATTTTTCACTTGAATCAATGATACAACCACCCTAAAACAAATAGGCATTTTAATTAGGAAATTTTTTATCTATTTTTGTGGTAAACTTCGATCATAATTCATGAGATATTCACAATGTACCTTTTATTTTTCTTAATAAATTTTCAAACCAACATTAAAATGGTCATAAGACATGAGTTTAGAATGAAATCATTCAATAGAGCTCCCTGAAAATACCTAAATCAATTTCAATCCTAGTACCTGTAACATACTTTGAATAACAACCCCTTTTCTTGGAATAGATAGAAATAAAGATCCCCAACGAACAAGACAAACAAAAACAAAACAAAACAAAACAAAGAAAGAACTAATTACATATGATACAATATAGTACAGTTTATTTAGAAAATCAGACCTTTATGAGCCAAAGTAATGTTTAAGAAACTGACCATTTACTAGCAATGGAACAAGTTCTCCTGTCGAGGTACTTAAACGGAAAGCATTCTTGCCTAGTATCTCAGCTACTTGATATGGACCCAACCAAAGTCTATCAAACTTCTGGTGATCTCCCTTCTTCTCTTTAGCCTTGTCCCATAGTAGTACAAGATCTAATATCCTAAAGGCCTTTACCTTGGCCCTCTTGTCAAACTAGTGTTTGATGACAACTTGATGTTTAGAGAATTGTTTCAAAGAAGCATCTCTTTGTTCTTCCATATTGAGCAAGTTGGTTAGTCTGACTTCGATCTTATCATCCTTTGTATAAAATTTATGCATAAACTTGAGGATAGGTATTTGCAAATAGATTGGGAAGATTGGATCTTGGTCGTAGACTAATTTAAATGGTGAATTTCCTAAGGCAGCTTTGATTCGAGTTTGATTTGCCCATAAGGAAAATCTCAACTGAGTGTGCCAATCCCTAGGATTGTTTTTTAACAATTTTTTAATTACCTCCAATAGGATTTATATTAGTCGACTTAGCCACTCCATTTCCCTAAGGGTAGTAATTAGATGAATATTTCAAAATAATCTTATGCTCATAAACCCATTGAATAAATTTGGTTGAAGAAAAAGTAGGGCCATTATCACATACCAAGGCGAATGGTACTCCAAACCTGGTGGTAATGTTCTTAGTTAGAAACTTGATAACCACTTTTGTGGTGTTGTTTATGCAAGGCTGAGCCTTAGTCCAGTGTGTGCAGTAGTCAGTTGTATTTAGGATGAAATTATGACCTGCAGAAGAGTTTGGAGTAATAACACCTACAAAATCTAGTTCCCATTAAGTGAACAGTTTTACCTCATACCTAGTTGCAAAGGCATTGTTGGATTTACTTCCCTAGGTGCAAGGGTCTAGGATACATGACATGTCCAGATATGTTGGTGTGTATCCTGAAACACATAAGGCCAATAATATCCTGATCTAAGAATTTGATGGGCCAGATCATCTATAGATCCATGGCATGTACAGTGTCTTCCATGAAACTCAACAATGGCGTGCTTACTGATCTAAACAACGCATGTAAATTCCTTGAAAGTTCCTTCTATATATAGATCCCCTATAAGCATATAATGAGCACTCTTCATCCTAAATACTCTCCTCTGAGTAGCATTCATCCCTTCTGGGAATTTTTTGTTGAGGAGGAATAAGATCAAATCTATGTACAAGGGATCCTTAGTAAATGATTGCACAGTGTACTACTGACATGTGATATTCTTGTCAACATCCACCATTGCCTTTGATAAACCCTACCCTCGGATGAGTTTCATTGGATGAATTTCTAATTCGAACTCTTGTAAAATAGCCATCCATTTTCCTCTTCTTTCCCCCAATTCACTTTGCATAAGAAGGGATTTCACAGCTAGATTAGGAACTATGGCAATAAACCGACTCTAAAGAATGTAACCCCTGATTTTTTTTATGGCTCGAACCAATGCAAAGGCCTGCTTTTCAAGGGGTGGGTACCTGACTTCTGCATTCTTAAATGGGGAGCTCATGAAGGTGATAGGTCTTTCCTCCCCCTCACCTCTTCGTTGCGTTAAAATAGCTACACATAAATGGTTGGACGCGAAAGAATAGATATAGAAAGGATTTAGATAATATGGGCTGGTCAAGACAGGGGCCTTAGATATTGATTGTTTAATCTATGAGAAAGTAGATTTGGCCTCATTGCTCCATTCTATTTTTGCATCTGTTTTCATCATCTCATTAAGGGGTTTGATGATTTTCGCAAACCTTGTTATAAATTTTCTGACAAAATTAATCCTTCCAAAGAAGGATCTCATTTATTTCTTACTTCCTAGCCTTGTCAGCTTTAAGATGGCCTCTACTCTATCAAGGTCTATGGATACCCCCTCTTCTGATATTATGTGGCCTAATAGTTTTTTCCCTTCAAACACTCCAAAAACACAGTTTTTTGGATTAAGGGAGACACCATAGCTTATACACTTTTTGAGAACCTTTTCCAAATCTGCAGCATGGTCCTCTCAGTTCTTCGAGAAGATAGTTAAGTCATCCACATAAATAATGATACACTTACCTATTACATCCTTGAATGCCACATCCATTGCACACTGAAAGATTGCTCTATCGTTGATAAGGCTGAATGGCATCCTTCGATAGGCAAATGTGCCCCACTTGGTGATGAAGGCAGTTTTCATTCTGTCCTCATGGCTGACAAGCACTTGATTATACCCAGAATAGCCATCCAGAAATGACATCATCTCGGACCCATTGATTGTTTGTAATACTTCATCAAAAGATGGCACTGGGTAGTTATCCTTCTTGGAATCTTTATTTAGATTCCTAAAATCAACACATAATCTGATTTCACCACTTTTCTTGTGCATAGGAACTAAATTTACAACATAAGTAGAATGTCTAACTGGGAGGATTATTCTTGTAGATAGCAAATTTTTTACCTCCTTTTGAATCAGGGGCTCAATCAAAGCATTGAACACACATTTTTGATAAAATGGTTTGGCTTCTGGCCTAAGAGGTATGGTATGTGTGATCACCGAAGTGTCAAAGGTCTTTAAGTCCTCATACCCCCAGGAAATGGTTGTAATGTTCTACTCCAAAACATTAACTATCTTCTCCTTAATTTCTTCAAAACAAGTCTTTCCTATGATAACATTCCTTTTGGGACTTGAGTGAGTCAGATTAACAGATTCATACTTCCCTCCATCACTCTATGTGGGCACCCTGTGATGAGCTTGTGGGTTAGAGTCAAATATCCTTTATAAAGCTACCATCCCCTTTGGAATACTATTTCTTTTCAACTCCAGTATCCCTTCTGCGTCACCTTTCTAAATAATCCCACTCTCCTTGATCTCTTTTAGATTCATCAATTATCTATCCTTCAAAGACATCTGAACTTGCCAAGAAGGCCAATATATGCTGGTCATCATCGAATAGCTAAAAATTTTTGGACATTATCTAGGATAGCTGGAACTGAGACTAATTCAACTGAAAATATTTTTAGCTTAGAGTCTTGCATAGGCTCTAAGGTGCTAGTAGTAATGATGAGGGCATCCACAATCTGATTAATTTCTCTAGGAATCAGAGTGATCCCAAAAGCATCAAAGTCTTCAATCAGATTCCAAATTCTATTTTTGTATGCATCCAATCTTTTGTTATGACAAGTATACTAGCTACGTACCTACTTTACAGTTACTTCAGAATCCCCCATTACCATGAGAGAGGTGACCTTCTTTTGATGGGAAAACATAAGTCCATGAGCAAGTGCTTCATATTCAGCCACATTGTTGATGCAGCCAAACTACAACCTATAAGATGCAAAGTAAGTCTTCCCTTTCAAGTTGGTTAGTTCAATCCCTACTCCACTTCATTCTTTGGATTTAGAGCCATCAAATTTAAGACTCCATAATTGATCTATAGCTGACAGCTCTCTATTTTTTGAGATAACAGGAGATGACCTGCTTGAGATGGGTGGTGGCTTGGACTGTTGCTAGCCATCAAGAGTTGAAGGTGATTGGGGGAAGGTTTCACTCAAAGATTCTTCTATATTTAAAGCTTGTTCAAGAATCACTCCCTGAACAAATTCTTGGATCAAGTTGCAATCCGATTCATTTTTCATCAATGCCTTAGGCATTGGAAGAGTATGCAGGGTAGGTGTAATGGAGAAAGACTGAGATACCTAAATCTCCTCTTGAAACTTAGAGCATAGAGCCTAAGTCTATTCAAATCATGAGGGATATTCCTCTTGAGAAAGACTGGTTCTAGTGAGGATGGTAACGTCCTTGGCTTCAAATGGAAATTCATTGGTGGATGCTTGAGGCTGATATTGAGAAATCAGTTGAGGTTGGCAGATATGATTTAAGATATCTACGCAAGGTTAACATGTCAACTCAAAATGGTTCTGATAATGTATCCTACACCAATTAGGAAGCAACAAACTACATAGATCAGTCTCTTCTCCCAATACCAACCTATCTTGTTACAATTTTTTTATTAGAACTTGTTGGTTGACCGAGATCATTGGGTCCTTCTTTTCTAGAGGTAGTGTATCATCAAAATTGAATATTAAGAAGGTCATGATCTCCTCCTTCTTGTAAAATCCTATCTCAATCTCAAAGTATGCTACTTCATTAGCATAATAATATTCAATAATCATGTGTTTGAGCCTAGCTCACTCTCAATTCTAATCTCTATTGCTATCCCTTTCTAGGGCAGCCACATGTGAGAGAAATCCAAAGACAAATATCCCCCAATACTCTTCATTAGCTCCCAAATCAAGAGCATACCATATGCTTCTAGGATATCAGCCACTTGGATATGTATGTAAGTTTGGATCCTTGGATCTGATCCAACTTATACATGTAATTTTTTTAGTTCTCCCACCACATTAACCTCAGTTTTGTCTAACTGAATCACTTTCTTATTATTTTGGGTAGGACTCAATCCTACCTTCTTGCAAATGGAAAAGGGCATAACATTACTTGATGCTCTAGAGTCCAGCAGACAGTTATGTAGATTCTTTCCATAAATTCTTAAACTCAAAAGGAAAGGTGGGGTACTGGTCTTACCTTTATAGATGGTCACGTTCATCTCCTTTGTTGGAGTCACTTTACCTTATCCTTTTGAATGATCTACCTCCTCTAGGGCTTTCAACACAAGTTCCCATTGATCCGGGCACCACTTCATAATGTCGAAGAAATAAAATGATGTCTTTTGTCTCTATAGCTCTCCAATAAAATCAAACTTTGAATCATTCCTAACTTGATACTTACGATAAGGTGGATTACCTTTGCTATGAGAGTCAAAAGTCCCCTTTGGTGGTGGTGGGTTATTATCCACATCCTGATTAGGTGGGACCATGTTGTTGGGAGGTGCAGATGTAGTGAATGGGCCCTTATTCTGATTTCTCAGGAAGTGACAACCCTTAGACTGGAAGCCTTGGGCATCATACATGTCTTCTTCTGGTTCATTGTCTCCCTGCATGGGAAATTGATATAATTCCTCAATGGTCTCATAAGTCATAGCAGTACTTAGTGACCCACCATCTTGATTGGAATTTACTTGTAGAGGGTGGGAATCAACATGCTGAATCTTCACCATTTTTTCCATTTTTGGGCAATTAACCTAAGAATGTGCTATAGTATCATGTAGTCTACATCAATTAGTCATGAAATTAAGATCTGCAACATTAGCAGTGTGTGGTTTATCTTCACCAGACTGATAATTATGGGGAACTCCTCCATTGTTGGGTCCAGTGTTCCACTACCTTTTGTTGTTGTGTGACCTCTGATTGTATCCTATGTTTTGATTTTGATAATTTTGGTTAGAGGAGTTTTGATTCTGGAAGTTCCTATTGGTGTTCTAATTTGTATTCTGATTAAAGTAACCACCCTAGTTGTTATAACCTCCCCGATTCTAGTAATTTTGATTTTGGTTTTGTGGGAGTTATGTCTAAGCTATGCCATGTCATTGGCAATTTGTGATAGAGTCTTTTTGAGAGTTTCCACCTCATTGGTTAGTTGAACAGTGTGTTCATTTTGCATAGTTTGTCCTACAGATGGAGAGTGAACAGGAGTTGATCCTCACCCTTACTACTGGTAGTTTTGATATTGTTGGGAAGAATCTTGAACACCATTAGTGAAAAAAGGAATGGTAGGTGAGGCTTGAAACTCAAAAATAGGTCCATATTGGGAGTAGGACATCCCTGGGACCATATTGAACAAAGGTGGATTAGGCATATTATAACCCATAAGGGGAAGAGCTCCTCCTAAACTTCCTGATTGCAAAATTATCTATTGTTGCAATTTACTGGCTAGATGATAAACTTTAGATAAAGAGTTAATCTCATTGGCAGCATAAGTTCTCTGCAAGAATAGGCCAATCAAGGGATCAACAACTCTTAAATATGCCAAAATGGCAATAATTCCAGCCACTAAGTAGGGGTCTTGTACCCTGTAGAACATCCTTTGGAATCTAGTGTTGAATAACAAAAATGGTTCATGATGTTCCTTTCTTATGGTAGTGAATTTATGGTACAAGATGGCCAAGTCTACATACACCCATAACTGATTAATAAAGGCATTTTCTAAATCTGCCCAGCTTAGAATATATCCCTGGGGCAGATTTAGACACCAGTTGTATGCCATGTCTCCCGATTAATAAGGAAACAACCTACATACAACATTCTGGTGAGCCACTTGAGCATGGGTACATGAATCCTTGAATGCTTGAATATGTTCCTCAACACTTCTTAATTTTCCATGCATGTACTTGGGGCAAAACCTTTCTATATTTTTTGGTAGATCATGTAATCCACCAAGGATAGTCCCTAGTGGAGAGGGGTTATTTACAAAGTAATCCATGGGTGGTGGTGGGCTTGGTTGAGTAGGCGATGGTGACACTAGTAGAACTGGTGGTGATATTGATCAAACTGGTGGTGGTGTGTGTGGATTAGATTGTTGGGGTGGTAAAGATGTATTTGGCATAAATCCAGGTGGAGTAAGTGGTGGTAAAAATGGTGGGATAAAAAATCTACAAGCTTGGGGCCTGTATCTAACTGAGGTTTGAAGTTCTACTAATGGTTCAGGGTTGGTAGAGGATCTAATAATCCTCCCATACTTTTTCGATGAGAATGACCTAATCCAAGCTAGCTTGTTCCTTCAAGCCCTCCTTCTAGCACCAAATCTATTGATGGTCAAAATGACACAAACAACTTAAAAAAAATATATTTCTACTCTATTTCTCCTAAAAAAGAAAGAAAACATATAGTAGCCTAACTTCCAAGGTCCTGGTAGTTGGTTCTCAACTGTTTGATGTCACTCAATTGGCCAATGCAACTATAGTATCCAAAGGGCCTTTACTGGTGATAAGGAATACAAACTATATTAGATTCATCAATCTATGTTTAATGGGGGGTTTAAATAAATAAATAAAGGATAGATCAAGGCACAGATCAGTAAAACATGAACAAAATTCTTTAACATCTAGACATATATTCTTAACAATGAGTGTTTCTTAACAGATCAAAACTATAACATGATGCAATTCATAGAACAATCCATACCATTATAAACATTCACGGTGCTTAGTTTAATCATCACAACTATTCATCAAAATTCCACAAGATTCAAAATAAACTCCTCATTCATTGCCAATAATATAGATCAATAAAAATATAAAAAATCCATTCATAAACAATTTAATGAAATTATCTTTAAAATATGGTTTCCCCTATTGATTCACATCAAATAAGAAACATTTATGCACAACAAAATCACTGGCATACACATCGATTATGGTTCATTAACGTCATCCAAGAAGTTCAATTCCAACATAAAACTATATAAAAAGTGTATCTAAATCCAACATGAACTTTAAAAAGTATCTTTTGCTCAAAGGTATAAAAATCCTATCTGTTATCATCAGGTGGGTAATTCTACTTTCATCAGCTAACCTTTACAATATGGAGCTCAAAAGTGCATATAGACATGCTACGAATAAATCCCTCTCAATCAAAAATTGAGATCCACTAATCAAGGAACTAGAACTGCATCAAGAAACTAGAGTGCCTGATCTTCAATTCAAAATTTGATTGCCTTGTTGTGCAAAATCTAACGCCCAAAAAGAGATAGGATTGGCTAATGAAAACCTTCAATTCAAATGTTGATTTTCTTGTGAATTAGGAGAGAAAAGAAGAAGTCATATGCCCAAAATAGAATATTTTTCTTCCAACTCAATCCTGCATTGTTTGCTCAAGAAGATATTCATCACATCTTGAGAACACTTGTTGAAGAATGTCCACATCAGGCCCATCAACCTAGCTATCTTCAAATTTGATTCTTTTCAACTCTGCTGAGGCAAATTCTTATATATCTTTCAATTTGGTCAATTCCCTCCTAGCAAGTTTCACCTCTTCTTTAATATCCATTATTCTATCCAACAATAAATCCTCTCCATCATCCTCTTTCTACATGACCTCTTGGAATTTGTTGTTTCGTTTCTCCTTCAATTGATCCAAAGGGAAAACTTCTTTAACCGATATGTCTACATTGACCAAAATAGCCACTACAGCTTCTAGTTCATCAAGCTGCTCATTAAAGTCTTTACTAGCATCTTGAATTTCATTCCTATGTTTATATATGAAATCAGACCTAAACTGGAGTATGCTTGAGGCTTTTTCCAAGAAATTTGCATTATCTTCTTCGAGGATTGATTGCTCTAGAAGAGTTGATTTTCAAAACTTATTGATACCTTTCAACTTCTGAATATACTCCCTATATTATTCCTCCTATTCTCTTAGGGTTTCAGTATGATAACCCATTTCCTCTATCAACTCAAGTGTTGTTTTATGGATTTAAAAACTGTTTACTAGAACTTCACCCACTTCCTGATTAAGCTTGGCAATCCATCTATCTGACATTCCAGACTTACTCCTCATTTGTACTAAATCATCAACTTCTCTTTTCCTGAGTAAGACTGGAGTTTCTAGGGTAGTAGCTTGTTGGGACCTAGGAGTGGAAACATCTCTTAAGAAACTATGCAATTGATCTAATTGAGCCTTAAGCTCATCCTTTCTTTGTTTATCTTTGATCATCTTGGACTTTGTGGAGGAATCTACAACATCAATAAGGTTCATTTGTTGATTCCTTGTAGGCCTTCCTAAGTTGATTGTGCCCAATTGATAATCAGTCAATTGCATATCTTGCCTAGCCTTGTCCACCACCAAAATTGCACATTCAACAGTGATCTCTCCTACCTCTGTGAGCCTTGTGGAATGAAGAACCCGAGCCTTTTTCTTAGGTCTTTCCTTTTCTATCTCCCTCATCATTTCTTCCCAATTAAGAGGCTATGGTGGAGCTATTTGCTTCTTCTCAAGATCCATATTTAACCATGTAGGGGCACTAGGAGTGGTAGCCATCATTGTAGAGGAAGAGGTAGCAGTGGTAGAAGATAATGGCTGCAATAAAGTATCTTTAAGTTGAGAATCAACCTCCTGCACATTTTTTTGTTCATTTTTCTATATTCTCTTGTGCAACCCTCTCGGCCTCTTCCTTATCCTTCTTCTCCTATAACCTTTTATCTTCTCGTTCCTTTTTCAAACGCTCTTCCTCTAACCTCTTTTCTTCGAGAAATTTATCTCTCCCTCTCTCCAAGCATTTGAGCTTGTCCCATTCTTCCTTTTCCTTTTTTTGTTGCTTATAAAGCTCCTCAGCATCCTTTTCCTTTTGCAAGAATTCTTCTTCCTCTCTTTTCTTATAGGCTTCTTCAACAATTTTAAATTTAGCCTCAAGGGCTTCCCTTTCTCTTCTTTGTTTAGCCTTTTCTTCTTCAAGATTATGGATCTTTTGTAGCATTTCTAACTTGTCATTCTCCTCCTTTAATCTAAGCTCCTACTCCTTTTGTTGTTGCTACTTGGCCAACTCATCAGCTTTTTGTTTGGCCTCTAATTGTTGTTCCTAGATTAATGCATCATCTTGTGCCTTTGCATCCATTTCCTACTATTTTGCCAACACTTCAGTGTGTTCCTTGGCATCTGATTCTTGTTGTTTCTGCAATGCTTCAGTTTGTACCTTTGCATTTGATGCTCTCTTAGCTTCTTCAAACAATGTCCATTGGTACTCTGTCAAAACATGCCCAATTCCTACATCCTCAATTTCATCAAGAGGTGTCTCCTCTAGTGTCTCCTTATCTAACAGAGTACCCTCAGAGTCTGTCTCTACTTCATGGATTTCAACCTGAAGACCCTTTCCCTTTAAAGTTCCATCTTCCTTATGAAGGATCCCCCTAGTCATTTCTCCACTTGACTGCTCTATAGGAGGGGGTTGAGTAGAAAATTCACCTACAACTGATGTTGAGGCCCCAGGTCCAGTTGGGACTTCTTCATGTGCTTTAGGTAGATCTTGAGATGGCACTTCAAGTTCAAACTCCTCTATATCAAGAGGGAAGAATTCCAAGGGTTCCTTAGGAGGTATTCCTCTTTTTTCGTCCTCTTGTACCCTTGAGTGGTACCTGTACCTTTTCTTTTATTGGAATTTTGACCCCTGGGCTCCTTGGTTCTTAACACAACCCATTAGATGCTTCGATCCAACACTGGCCTTGCTATCTATTTAATATCTATAGTCTCCTCTCCACCCCAATCTACAGGATCCAAGTTCTTGGTACCTATATTATGTCCCTCATATGGGGGATCCAAAACCACCCCATCATCTGATAATGCTTTAGGAATGTCCACCTTGACCCCATACTCCACCATGAGTGGGATAGGAAACCTTTCATAATTTATTTTCCTTAAGTCATACTCATCCTAAAGATCACTCCAAAATTCTTCTAATTGATTGAAGTGCTTATCAAAAATAGAAGCAAGCAAAGCATTCATCTTCTTCATTGGATCAAAGTGCTTCCTAGTAGTGTACAAACCCAACTTCAGATGCATCAATTCATTGCAAAAAACCTCATCTCCCACAAGGTGTGGACAAGTATATTCACCCAACTTCATGGGGAACTTATGACAACTGGGCTTATGCTTTATACCAAATTTAGAATTAACCCCCAAAGCTTGATAAACGAATTCCATTAAAACAATCCTATTGCTGCAAAATCTAGGGAGTAGGTGAGGGTGACCATCAAATCCAACCAACCTAAAATAAGTAAACTTGGGGTATTGGATAAACCAATATCCCCACTCTTCAATGAATTCCATGGTCTCTTGGCTCAATCTATATTCTGCATCTCCCGTAAGCTGGTTAATAATGACATATAACAATGCATCATTAACCCTTCTTTAATACAGCTCAAAATTCTACAAGGTGAGTTGATCATAATGACTCCATACCTTTTTCTATCCATCAACTTCTCCTGAAATCCCCACTCTGTTTAAACATGGAAAAATGCCTCTCCTTGCTATTGCATAAATGACATAAGAGGTCATGAAGAAACTCTTGATTTCTCTCACTCTAATCATTTGGTTGTGTATGCTTTTAGACACAATCATGGGCCAATCAAATTGTTTCCTACCATCTAGGATTTTCTGAATGAATGGGAAAATCCATTCTTTAAAGTGAAGAGCACCCCTTTTCCCAAACACTCTGGAAAGCATCATTATAATGCCCCCAACCTCCTTGTAGAACTTTTCCCTTTTAGGTTGATTTGGAAGCTTAACTATAGACTTTTTCTCAGTTCTCATCATTTTTTATTCAAATAAGTTTTGTTGGCCTCCTTATGATTACTATATATTTTCAAAGCCTCTGCCTCATTGAGTTGCCTAGGAGTCCTTGGATTGGGCACATTGAACATAAACTAAAAAATTTGAGGAGTTAAATCAATGATGAAATTGCCCTGCGAATGCACACACTATCTAATAGTAGGATTATAGGCTCTAGATGCTTTCATTATTAATTCAAGATATTGAGTTGACAAAGGAAATATAGTGATATGATTCAAGCCAGATTCAAATATTGTTTTGGTCCTCCCTATTACCTCTTCAACAAATGTTTTAGAGTACAATTCTTCATAATGGAACAGACCCAAGTTGGTATCAGTTATGTCTTCCCAATCAAAATCCACTTTACTGGCAGTGATGGCAAGACCCTGATGATTATACCTCAAGGTATAAGGGAGTTGTACTGGCTTAACCTTTTTAGGCTTTGCTCTTGGTTTCGAAGTCTCTATAGGTTGACTCCTTTGAGAATCCTCACCCAATGCTCCTAACATCTTAATTTCTACATCAAAACCCAATATTAGATCCATAAGAAGTATGAAAAACCAAGTCAGAGATCTCACCTTTCATATACACTACAGATGGGACCAGGCAGAGGACATCCTTAGAAAGCTTTTAAAACATCGCCGGAGTGAGGACTAGAATGGACATTGAAGTCACAACAAACCATATAGTGGGATCATAGATGGAGTCAGAATGGTAATCGAGACTGGGATCAGAATGGGAATCAGACTTGGTATAATGAAGAAGTTTCAAATTTATATCCCGTTCCGCTTCCAGTTCTGACAAAGTGAAAGATATTTTAATAATTTATAATTAATCGGAAGTGGGCTTAGAGACGGATCCGACATCTATTTCAAACAAAAGGCTCGAGAATATAATTAATCTTGGATTCGACTCTGGTTAAAAAAAACATGACTTCATTAGAAATTTTGACAGTAGAACGAATGACATGATGGCCAAAAATGAGGTCACCTAACAAGCCAAGGAGGCCTAAACTAATAGTACCAAACCATCCCCCATACGACCAAGGGGAAACATAGAAACTAGGGCACAATTTTAAAACTAATCAGAGACACACAAAACCCTAGTTTACTAAAAACCTTCAACTTAAAAAATTAGGGCACAACTTAACCCTACTCGAAATCAACAAGAAAAAACACAAAAGGATCGATAGGTAAAGTAATAGATCAAAGAACACCATATAACCATGTAGCAGATGATCAACACCCCAAAAACCCAGGGCACAATGGTACGGGTGCGAAGAAAAATGTGAAAAATGACTATTGTAAAGTAAAAATAAACGAGAAAATGATAGACATCCAAATAAAACAAAAAAAAGAAAGAACCAAAGACAAAGGAAATAAAAAAAACAAAATGAAACAAAAGAAAAGAAAAGAAGCAAGGATTAAACCAAAAAGTGTCATGATCCCCATGAAGAATGACATACCAAACAAGCACAATGAATGACAACAAAGAAGACAAAGAACAAAAACCCTACCTCGAAAAGGAATCCAACAGGCTAGACTTTTATGCAAATCTGTGTGCAAAATGCTTGACCTCTAATTGAATCGTGCTCCCAAATGCTCTACCTCAACTCTGGTTCAATATTACTTGTGAAAAAATAATAATAACCAACATATTAACCTTAATTAAGGTTTAAAATCCAATTTCATATGTGGGAGGTGCCTGTAATTAATGCCATTAATACGACAGGTCGAACATGGAATCACGGTAGGAACAGGCACAAAAATATTGTGTGACTGAAGTAAAGTCAAACAACAACAAGAAAGGTGGGAGTGGAGATGAAATGAGAACCATGTTTGGAAACTTTTTCCAAGTTTCGAGTTTGGTTCTAGTTCCGGCTCTGGTTCCACCAACAATGAAGAAAAGAAAGAAAGAACCAAAAGGAATACACTGAGATCGAAACAAGGTAATCAACATCGATCCCAAGTGCAAACAAACAAACCAAAAAGGTGGAGGCGAAGGCGGGATGGAAAAATTTTGGAACTTTGTATAAATCCCAAAGTTTATATCCATTCTAGCTCCGGCTCCATGAAAGAAAAACAAGACTGACCAAAGAGACCAAACCAAGAGACGAGCGAGATCAAAATTGGGAAGGAGTTAGGGAATGAAACTCAAAATAAGTTTCAAATCCCAATTCCGATCTGGTTTTGGTTTCGATAAAACAAAAGAAAACAAAGTGTTGGAAGAAAGAAAAACTCCAAACTTTGTTGAAAAACAACCAAGAATAGAAAACAAAAGAGGGGGACCCATTTTGACCAAGGAAAAAGATGGGGTGGTTATGCAAGGCATAACAATAAGATTATATGCACCTGGTTCGAGTGAGTACTCTAGAGTTCATCAATTCTTTTGGTTGGTTGAAGAAGATAAAATTGTACCTAGATTTGATTGTGAGACAATCAATGGATCTACTAAATGACATTCATTTAGGAGTTCAACAACAAGCACATGGACTATCTGGACAAGGGAGCTTGCATGTTTTTTCCAATTTTGTATCTCAAGAGATTGGGAAGCATGTGAAAATACAGAATGGGTTGAATGGTGGGAGAAAAGATCACTGACACTTGCACAAGCACATGATCAATATGAAAGAAGTATTGAAGAAAATGATCAAGTGTTTACATTTGAAGACTATGACTGTGTTTCAGACCTTGTAAAAGAAGGTAATTTAATTCAATTTATTTCATCTTATTTCACTTTATTAAGTTATTCTGTAATACTAAATTATTTATATTGATATGCACAAGTTATAAAATCATTTTTTGTTTGCAGGACATGTTTATGTTGTTGTTGCACCTGAGGGGAATGAAGAGCAAACAAAATATTGTTTGGCTCGTTGTGTGGAGACTAAACATAAGTTAATATCACCTTGAGAATATTATGATGGCTATCATTATCCAACAGGTACTGTGATCCCCTTAAGACATCCCCTTAAGGGAATTTTGATAACAAGTTTTTGATCCCCTTAAGCATTTTTTTAGAACAAGTCTTTGATCCCATTAAGAAAATTTTGAGAACTTATATGATGATGGTTTTCATGTTTTCCAATAGGATCAGTTCTGGTTGTTGGAACTTGGCTACGAAAATACCTGGCAAGGAAGAATGGTCTACCTGCATTTGAAGTTTATGAACTGCATAAAAAAATTGTACATTATTCACATTTGGTGGTGGCAACAAATATAAAACTAGATCGGTATCATGGAAGACCTACAAATAAAGTGGTATGGACAATTTCTATGGAAGAGCATGAGAAAATCATAGATGCATTACAAAAAAGAGAGGATGCAGATGGTACAATGGAATAAGTAAATATAGGTAAATATAGTTTAAGTTTTATATTGTCCTTTTAAATAGAGGTAATTATTAGTTAAAATATATTAAATACATGTTTTGATTACATATTGATATTGCTTGTACATTAATAGTTAAAATTTATTTATTATCTTTTTTTGTATCCTTAAGCCATCATTGCATTGATCTCATACTTTGAAACAAAAATGAGAGGATGTCTGGATTCAACCTACACACATGTGGAATACTTTTAAATGCAGGTACTTGAGTTGTGTACATATAGATAGTTTTATATAAATTAAAATATGTGTGTTTTGATGATTTCATTGATATTGCTTGTACCTTTTTGATATCAAGCGGTGTGAAGACCTAGTACATTTTGGGCATGAGTTTGAGATGTTCTTGAGATGGCATATCCAAATTTTGTAAAAATTCTTTTGAGATGACATATATGTACATATATGTCCTACCATGTCTTCAAATCATTAAATATCATGCATACATTATTGTTAAATCAATTATATCCTTAAGACATCCCCTTAACACATTGTATTATGACCCCTTAAGGCATCCCCTTAAGATATTGTATTATGAACCCTTTAAGACATCCCCTTAAGACGTAATATGACCCCTTAAGACATCCCCTTAAGAAGTAATATGACCTCTTAATACATCCCCTTAAGAAGTAATATGACCTCTTAAGACATCCCCTTAAGATGTAATATGACCCCTTAAGACATCGTATTATGACCCCTTAAGATGTCCCCTTATTTGTTTTCAACGTACCTGTTTGTTTTGACAACTTACAAATTAGTATTGGATGCCATTATTTGTTTTGACAGCTTATAAATTAGTATTGGATGCCATTATTTGTGTTGACAGCTTATAAAATAGTATTGGATGCCATTGTTTGTTTTGACAGCTTATAAATTAGTGTTGGATTTTATTATTTATAGAATTTATTAATACTTTTGTTCTCTAATCTTGTATGGTATTTTTTATTTCTTAAAATTTTATTCTTTCTGGTATATAAACGAATTGCTTTTGTTTGTAAATTATGATTTATTGACTAATTATTGATTGACATGAATTGAATAAGTTCATTGACTAATTATTGCTAATTATTGAATGTACATATCATGTATGAGATCACTAAATGTGTAAACTATAAATATTAAAATGTCCTATTAATTTCATATTTATATTTAATTTCACATTAATTTCCTATATTAATATCTTGACTATGAACATAAAATGCATAAATGTATATGTGTAAATTAAAATTTCAAACAATAATAAAGTACACAATTTATGTAAATATATTAAGTGCATGAAACCAATATATTAATCGCATGATATAAATTCCATCAGAGTACAACCCATGAACTAAAGTCCAACTAAGTACTCAAGAACCATGAAATATAAAGTCCAACAAAGTACATGACAAACCAGAAATATAGTCCATGAAATAAACAAATATAACCCACAAAATCATGTTTCTAGGTCATGTAGTTTCTCTATAATCAAGAGACCTCTTCACGCCATGCAGACTATGTAGATGAACTCAAACACTTTGTACAAGAGAAAGATGAAATCATATGTAAGACAATGAAAAATTATTTAATGACAATTTAGTTTATAATTCATCATAAAATTAAATTACCATCATATCTAGGTTTGGATGCTCTGGTGCACCTGAAGCAACCTCTACATTCTCTAAATCAATCTACATAAACAAGACAAATAAATTTGAAATTAGATGCACAAGTCTACAATTAAAAATGATTTAATTGAAATTAATTTATAATTTATCATATTTTAATTGTACCATATCCATAGGTTGTGCACCCTCTTCTCCTGGACCTATTTGTACATGCTCAACTACAAGATGTGTCTCATTCTATAAAATAAAAAGAATTTAAAACATGTATTAGCTCAAATTATATACATTTAATTTTGACACTTAAAATTAAAGTTATATTCACAATATATAATTTATAATTGAATTAAATATAAATAAAAAATTAAATTACCATTTGATCTGGAGCTTGCTCTACATGTCCTCCTAGAGGTGTAACTATGTCTAGGTCAAGGCTGAAAGTCACATGAACAAAGTCCTACAAAATCAAAATAAATGCATGTATAGTTAAATTATGTTAATATATATATATATATATATATATATATATATTCAAGTTTGCACATTTTGTGTAGAATATTTTTTAAACAACCTAAAAATCAGAGGCCTCATGAGTAGTCACAACATATAATGTTTTCCCGATGCCCATTCTCATTGTGGTATCAACCTAGACATACATGTAGACATTTAACACAAGCTTATAATATTTACAAGTGTACACGCACATTTCATATATAGTAAATTCAAAATTCATAATTGTAACTATACTAAGGTAAATTAAACAATTTACAATATAAATGTACCTACCCCTGATCTACGACACCTGATAGTGGAGGAGTACTCGACAACCCCTTGGGTGGAATCGACATGGAAGCCGATTGACTTGCCTAAACCAACATAATTATTTCAAACATATATATGTTATCAATTATAAATTTAAAACTCAAGTTAAAAATCATTTCATTTATAATTTAAAAAATTCAAATCAAAATACCCCACAAGGGTTGCTGAGTAGGAATCGTGTCGATGTATGTACTCATGGAACAAATTATTTCCCTATCATTACTATCGTTTGTACACCAAACAGTTTGATTGTTAAAATGTATTGCAAACTTTTTTTTGATATATACATTCATCAAAATTCTTATAAAATGAACGTGTAGATGCATATTTATACCTATGTAGCAATGTCCTCAGGATGTTGGCCTGCTATAAGAAACTCTATAAATAAACTGATGTGACCAAATGAACTACCAGAATCTCCACGTCCACCCGAACTAGGTGTGGCCTGATCAGGTCCATAGCATACTTGATGACAACTAGTACATACATGTGGGATGAGCCTCAACACTCCCAGAGTGGTACTCAAAATAGCTCCATAGAAAACTCCTCCATCATCATTGTCTCTATGCTCCTCACCTACTATCACAGAAGCATGTTGATCAAGGTCTCATGTGAGTGTACTAAGGGAACCTAATGTCAAGGTCATAGCTTGATGATGCACAGGTGCAAGAATGGGAGGACCAAGAGTAGAAACAAGGGGTTGTGCATGCATGGGGCATTGGGATCAACCCTTGCCCCTAAAATCTATTGTGGCATGCCGCCACCAACACCCTGAAATGATTTAAAATCAAAATAATTGGGCTTTTGCCCCATAAAAAACTCTACATACAATTTCCTCAAAAAATACAATGGGCACTCCCAATTAGTGTGTGGGGGACTATCAAGAACCATATACCATTGATCCCAAAAATGTGCACTCATCTATGGATGTATGCACCACCTCATGGATATTCTAGATTTGTTCGGAGGAATGGGCTGTCGAGTAATGGGGTTGAAAAAGTAGGGGGCTAGGTGGGTTTTCGTTATTTTAAGGTCTAATATTTGTTTATAAGAGAGACCGTTAGCATAAAATTGTCTCATATGTTATATGTCTTGTCTATGCCTATCTAGATCAAAATCAATGGTCTTGATGGAATCCACAACGTTTTCCATTGTAGATGCAAAATGTCTAAAATGTGGTGGAATCAATGCTTGACTCTACATAGCATTGATTTGATTTTGTATGGATGCAACCTGATCATTTATGTGTGCTCGCAAGTGAGACTCGTCAGATGCAATAGGTGTTGGAGGTGGCATATTAGGTGGAGGTGGAGGGTGAGGTGGTGGATCTATGATATCATCAATGTTAAAATCATCCATGATATGAGATATAAGTGTGCACCTGCATTAAATTATACAAAATTAACATACAAACTTAAAAAATTACAAGAAATAGTTAAATTTGAAATGCACATGTGCAAACTTGTTTAAATAGGATGTGCATACATATATTAAGATCATATAAAATTGAAACACACATATACATTGATTGAATTTGAGCATGTGCATACAAAATGCAAAATTTAACATGTACATACATTTAAAATAAAAAATACCATGCATAATTTGCATGCATACATCATTAAACTAAACTATGTACATACATACAAATTTCAAAATTTAACAACTATATGCAGTTTTAATACATGTGTACATACTAAACAATAAACTTGAAACATTCACAAAAAGCTCAATTTATGTCTAACGCATATATATATATATATATATTGCAATTTTCCATCGGGAGAAATCATGATCTAGTAGATAGTCATAAAATATATACTATTATAAATTCATCATTATAAGTTCATAAATTCCACCAAATTCATAAATTCATGTCACTAAAAATATCCATCTAGAACCAAAATCATAAATTCACGTCACTAAAAATATCCATCGTTCACCAAATTCATAAATTCATAACTATTTAAGATCATTGTCTTAATTTAAAAACTATTGTGGCTCTCTACTACATCTCTTCACTTATTTGCATTTTCCTTTTCACAATCAGAATTTCTCCTCTCCTCTAGCCATTTTCGATGCTCATCTAAGATCCCATCCATAGCCCTGACAACATCAACAATGGTTTACATCCTAGATGCAATCATCCTCACAGGTAGTGCGACAATTCTTTATTTTGAATAAAATTGATTTGATCTTGGATGGTTCTAACATTGGAATTGATTCTTGCTTGCAAACGAGCACCATCAATTTCAGGTGGTGGATGCGGGGGGTTATAAGGTGGAGTGGGTGGAGGTGGAGGTGAAGGTGGTGGAGATGGATGGCACAGAGGTGGATTGTGAATATTATTGAATCGATCCAAGTGATCTCTAAGATATGAGTGAACCTGCATTAGATTTGTAATTTCAAAATGTAAGATGCATGTTTAGGAAATACCCTTAAACCATTCAATATAAATGGCCTAATTGAATACATATGATAAAATATCTAAGCCTCATTTATGTCTAAGGCATGTTACTTGAATGAAAATATAATTAACTATTAATATAGGAAAATTTATGAATGTTATAGGGTTTACAGTTTAGAGTTTAAGATTTGGGTTTTAGGGTGATAGAATGGCTTAAGGGGATCTATGTAGTAAGGTCCTAGTACAAAATGAAATGTCTTTTAAGTGATTAAAATTTGGTGAAGATGCCCAAGGCAACCAAAGTTCATTAAGGTCTGAGGCAACTTCACCAAATTTTATTCACTTAAGCCATGTCATTTTGTCCTAGGAACTTACTATACATAGATCCCCTTAAGCCATCCTATCACCCTAAACCGTAAATTAATCAACCTAGATCATGATTTATCTCATTCATATTATAATCTTACATGATCTTTTTATTGTTAAATTTGGTTTACAAAACTTAGGGTGAAGTTTTGATGTCCCTTGGAATATAATGAACTTGCAAGTTAGTGAAGAACATTTTCTTGTGGAACAGTTGATTGAGATAGCTCTTGTTTCAACTGACCAACCTAGATCATGAAATATCATTCATATTATAATCTTGCACAATCTTATTATTGTTAAATTTTGTTGCCTTGGGCAACTTCACCAAATTTTAATAACTTCTTTTATCCCATTAATAAATGTCATATTAGGACCCCTTAAGACATCGATTTACGATTTAGGGCAATAGGATGGCTTAAGGGGATCTATGTCTAGTGAGGTCCTAGGACAAAATGACATGGCTCAAGTGAATAAAATTTGGTGGTGTTGCCCAAGGCAACCAAATTTCATTAAGGGCCTAGGAAAAAATGATGTCTTTAGCCCGTTTAGGGTTTAGAGTTTAGAGTTTAGGGTTTACGGTAATAGGATGGCTTAAGGGGATCTTTGTAGTAAGGTTCTATGACAAAATGAAATGGCTTAAGGGAATCAAATTTGGTAGAGTTGCCTAAGGAAACCAAATTTGATTTTAAGGTCCTAAGACAAAATGAATTCTTTAGTGTTAAGGGTTTAGATTTTAGAGTTCAAGGATTAGGGTTTAGTGAACTAGGGTGAAGTTTGGGTGGCCCTTGGAATAATGGACTTGTAAGTTAGTGCCTAGTTTATGAATATTTTTTATTTTATGAATAGATTGACTATTTCCATAATAGAAAAACATAATTATGTATGATTAAGATTTAGTTTGATGTATATTTTAACTGGATATTATTTTAATTGAATATAAGATTATTTTATTTAACATTTTTTTCATTAATATTAAACTCGCTTAAATGAATTTTATGATATAAAATGTATAATATAAAATTAGTTAATGTTGAATCAAGTATTTTATTTTAGAATTTTTGTAATTGAAAGAACCTAAAAGAACTTAGAAAAGAAAAATATTTAGATTATTTAGTGTCTAGGTAACTAGTGCAAAAATTGAGATTTCAGACTAAGAGAGATCAAAACATAAAATAGAAATGAATGTTGAATACTATCTAACTAAATTTTCTAACTAATTTTGCAAACGAAAATTTATAAAATTTATGTTCATTCTAACTATTCTTTAACATATCAATATTTACCAACTAATGATAGTCCTAATCCTATTATTTCAATAACACAAGGAGAAAAAATAAACATTTAATTCCCAATCCTCACAAAATAAGGAAGTAATACAAGGTCTATTTTTATACCCTATTTTATATTCTCCACACTCCTTATTAAATATTGATAGAGTATTTTATCAAACTAAGGAGAATATTCTTAAGAAAAGATGAAATACGAGCTTAAGGAATATGATATCACTGGAAAGATAATAAAAAATGTGAAGGAAAAGAAAATGGTGTAAGAAGTTGAGGAATCCCAAGGAGAAGAAAATGATCATTGTTGATGGTATTTTATGCACAACAACAACTCAGACAGAATATGATATCCTATCTCTCTTGAAAGGTTAATCTATATGGACAAAGAGATAACCCCAAGGTCTCTAATGTTAGGTCTTGACAATGCAAATAAAACAACTCAGAGATAATGTGAAAATGTTGGTAATCACAAAGGGACCTTACTACAAGAAAATTTTGAACTCAAATTTATCAGATTTGACGATATGTTGATACTTCAAAGCCTAAATTTAACCCAGATAATAAAAGAAATAACAAAAGATAAAGGTTTTAGAGATAATTCTAAGATTAATTCTAACCCTAAGATTAACAATGTGAAAGATACCCTAATATTAACAATGTAAGAGATAAGATGCTTGAAATGGACCAATCCCTCTAAACTAATTCCTGTTCAACCCAGATAAATCTTCAATCTTATAGAAACAGTGCAATCTTCTAAGGTGTTAATATTTTCAAATCATGAAAATTCATTCAAAACAACCCTATTGTAATTGAAATGAACAAACATTCATAATGGAACTAAGCTCAATTTTAAGTCTAGGCTAACTTTGAAAAGCAACTAACAATCAACTAACTGTAAAAATTATGGACTAGATATTGCTGCAAACACTTCAAGCATAAAACCCTAAACATCATCAAATCATCTAACAATAAATAAATTTAAGCAATTTTAAAGATAGACTATCAAGAACCATGCCAGATAAAACTCAACACAAGAAAGGCACCAAATCACAATTCTTTACTTGTATTAAATCATCCAAGGTAGCAACAATTCCAGTCTTCTGTTACACCATTTTCTTGAAAAGATAAACTAAACTCTAACTCTAATTCTTGCTCTTACAATTCGCTCTAATGTAAAATTCATCCAACTTAACCCTTACAAATGAGGCATAACACCAAACTTATAGAGAACCTCCCAAGATAGGTTGGCCCAATTAGGGTTTACAATAATAAATGCCACACAATAGGTTGGCCAAAAGACACTCGAAAATAATATGAAATGTGCAATTTGCACCAATTTCATCCATGTCAGCCTAGGGTCTCCAAAAACTTGATCCAATGCATGAAAAGGAAGAGGAGAAAATAATAGGGAATCACAAATTACGATGTAGCCTTGCATTAACTACTTCCTCCCTTTATCTTTAGCAAGCTCCACCTTATCATGTACCGCCAGTAATACTTTGTCCAATTTGGCAATGGGCAGTAGAGGCAAAACCCTAATTCTCCTCTCAAGGCATTTGATGTCATCTCTTGACTACTTCACTATATTATCCCAATCCGCCTTATTTTTTTGATACCTATCAATGAATGCAATGTAAGTTGCAACATCATCTAGCCGATGTTTGGTAATAGGGCCTTCATTGATTGGACAATAGACATCTCACCACCATTTTCTTAACTGCTCCAAGCTAAGATTCTTTGGAGAAAACTTATTTCTCCCTGTCATAATATCAAAGAAAGAGATACACTTATTATAGATATCACTCAAAGTGTCCTCAATCTGCCTTCCCTGTTTGTATATCTTCTTCAAGGCCTTTTGCCTCATCTACAAAATTTCAAACCATTCCCAAGGCTCTGTAACTCTCGAGGAAGGAAGAATTCCATCCTTTACCAATTGGTCCTCGGTGTGCTCCATAATAGTCCTTGTCTTTTGCAACAGGAGATTTGTATCTTCCTTATCTTGAGCTAGCAGAGTCTTTATCCAATCCATTGATCTCATTGCATCCCCTACATTTGATAGGATGTCCTTGATAGCATCATCCCCTTTGGTTTGCACCCATTGCAACCAATAGGCTGTAGCATGTATGGTGCTCTTCATTCTTTCCAACTCTGATACTGTTTCCTGAGGTAGGAAGCCTACATCAAATGAGGAAGAACTGATGGATTGCAAGGGTTTCATCATCTCCTGCAAATATTTCTTAATTTTATCATTTCCTTTCTCCAACTAATGCTTTGTTTGCACCTCCTTACTCAATCTGCCAAGGATCACATCACTAGAGCCTTCATAATCCTTAGTGTCTTGCTCCATGGAGGCATGCCCTAGATTAATAGTCTGCACTCTATAATATTTTCCAGTCACCTCATCTCTATCCTTATCAGGAGCAGGAGTAGCAATATGGACCACCTTTTTATTTGCATCATCCCTCTCAATCTTGGAAATGACTCTATCTTTCTTCTTGGTCTTTCCCTTTCCAATATTTTCCAGTAGGTCATCCCAATTGGGAGGAGTGTCATCCACTACTATCTGTTTACTTTTCAACTCTTTATCTAACCAGCCTGGAATAGTAGACTCTGGTTGAATTTTATCCTGTCCATCATCTTTCTGTTGAACATTAGGCATACTCTCCTCAATACTCGACTCCTCAGGGATCTCCCTAACTAAATCCTCATTTTCTTTACAGTGCTCCTCCCCTTTGTCTTGTGTTGGTGAGGGAATCTTGGCTGGTATCTCCTCCTTTTGAGGGGATTTATCCTCATGAACTTCTGTAGGCAAACTCGCATAAGCCACCAAAGGAGACTACATTACTTTGTCTATTTCTGCTTCAACATTGTAGAGATCACCCTCCTAGAATTCTTCCTCTCCTTGGTCCTTAGGATCTTCAACATCGTTTGGTTCATCTGGCATACTGCCAGTCTCATGAAAAGGAGAGATGTCTTCATGCTCAGTGATAGGAGCAGTCATAGGAACACTTCCTTTTGGTGCAACATCTTTGGGGGAAGGAGTCCTTGACCTCTTAATATACACCTGTGTCTTCTCTCCCGAGCTCTCTACCTCTACCACAGGTGGCTCAACCTCTTTATATGCCTTAGAAGTTTTCTTTTCCTTTTGTGACAACCTCAAAAGTCTCCTTTTCTTAGGTAAAGGGATGCTTGCATCTACTTCTTTTTCCTCTTCATCTTTCTCAGCCCCCTTCTTCTTTGAGACATGCCTCCTCTTCTTGGCTATGGGCTTTCTCTATTTCCCTACTTCTCCTGCCTGTTTTGCATGAAAATCTATGATTTTAATTTTGAAATGAGAGCCCATGTTGGTTTTACCTTTGGGGTCATATTCATGTGACTCTTAAAAGTAGAGTGAGACTCCAAGTCTCCCATTAAGTCATACGTGCACTACACACCTTCACTTTCCAACTCCAACATCTTGTGCTTGAGCCATAACTTGGTGTACTTAATCACTAGAGCCATGATTTGTTCTAATTTTGTCTTTTTCTCCTCCAGCCAATCAACCTCTCCAACTGGATTGTCCTTCATAGCCTCAAAGAAATAGCCTTGAATCAAATTCCCATCCTCCTCAACCTGATCAAGAACAACCTTTATGTTGTACAACCGTACTAAGCTCACTGGCAGCCTCGAAAACTTCTTCTTTCTAACTTCAAATTCATCACTAATGTTAGCCCAATAGTCCTTTATGTCATGTAAAGAGTGGAAATCTCTTTAAAACAACATCGACAAACACTTTAAATAAGATCCTTTATATTCAAAATAAAGTCGTCATTCCATTCATTTAGACATCAAAGATCTAGTCGATTACACCACAACGACATAAAAGTTGATAAGACAATTTCATTACAATTCAATCTAAATATTACAAGTGTCGAATTACACAATTTCAGTTATAAATACAATGAATGATATAAATATCAGTTACACTTCGAGACTTAGGCATTCAGTCGCCATAAGCTCGTCATTGCATATATCAAAAATAATAAAGCATAAAAGAAGATACAGTCTACCGATCTTCCATCCAAAAGCAAATCTTCAATAAGAAGATGAGAACAAGGATTAGACGCTTTTTCCGCCCAACCTCGAAGCTTACGCTTCCCCAGAATTTCTTAGTCAATCAAGAAATACTCGACCCTGCATGAATTGCTTAGCAAAAAGTAGTCTACGAGCAAGATGGAATGTGGTGCATGCCTAGTACTACTAGTAAACCACAAGCATTTTCATTTTTGTAATTCCTTTAAGAAATAAGCAAGTTCGGTACTAGGATATGGTAGAGAGTTCAATAATCCATCTATTTCAATGGTACAAAAATTACTTGGCCAAGTAAAATGTCATGCACGACAATAAAAGAAATTTTGGAAAAACCAAAACTACACTCTCTATTTACCCATATTCGGCACTCGTCTGGGAAGGTAACTTTCCCAAAAACATAGCATGCAGAATTATCCATCATTCATGCATGGTCTAAACAATCAAATGCAGTCTTTTTCAATCTTTCAAAACATCAAACTGGAAACATCGTTTAAAACGAAACAGTATAAAAATGAGCTTCTTTCCATTGTTCAAATTCGTACAAGTCATAACGTCAATATTTTAAATATAGTAATTTAATAACCCATAAAGTTTTTAAATGAAGGTGTAACTCCAGTATGGTTAGTAAAAACATATCAAAATAGAAATTAAAAGAGTACACGTTCATCCGTTCATACTCTCGTTTAATTAATGTTGTTTTCATTATCATTGAGGATGTTTTCAAAATAAATCAAATCTCCTTTTTAAGGGTTTTATTTTCAAGTTATCCTATTTTCCAAATTTAAATAGCAATCGTTTATCAAATTAAACTTATCTAATTTAATAGTTTCTGTTTTGACAGTTTCAAAGAAAAGTGAGAATTGCAAGTTCCAATAATTCTGGTTCCAAAAAATGGTGTTAAAATTTGAAGTTAAATTCTACCATTAATTTTCAGTCAGCATGCATTATTTTCTATCAACTAAATTCATCCATTTTATGTTCATGATCATTTCATTTTCTAAAATGGTAAAATCATTTCATATTTAATAAGTTCTCTTAAATTAAGTTTATTGCAAGATTTCCAAACAACAAATGTTAAATTCTCAGCAAAATATCAAAATCATTGTTTAATATGTTTTTGAACTAAAACAAAAATTTGTTTTATGTTTTGAGTTGTTCCTGAATTTATCAAATTTCATTTCATGATTTAATTTGAAGGTTTTTCTTAAAATCTCAGGTTCTAAATTTCTCAATGTTTTGGAAATTTAAATTCAGTCCAATTGTTTTGAAGTTTCAAATAAAATATACATAATAGTTTTTATACAATTCTTTAAATCTCTCTTTTAAAACAACCAAGATTTTCTTAAGTAATTTCTATTCATTTCTAGAATTGTTTTTGAAATATAATTGAAAGATCTAATTAAAGATTCTATCAAAGAATTCTTACCTGGTATTACTCGAATTCTGGTAATGAATTTAATGATACCTCTGTTCTTTGCTCTAGTGCCTTTTTAGCTGACTGCGTGAGGAGGAATTGTTCTCCCTTATTTCATGTTGTGAGTGGAGAGTGTGATGGAAATTCTGTGCACTCCTCAACTTTTTGCGCACCCACCTATACCTAGCATGAGGGGTGTGGAAGAGAGAAGGGATTTAATTCCTTTAAATCAGAGTATTGCAGCCTCTTGTTGCAAGCACGTACCAAGAGGAGAGGGCACAGGTGTGAGTGGGGAGGCTGCATGCTTTCTCTAGGCCACGCCTTATCCAAGGTGGAGGGGAGCTAAGATAGCTGCGAAGGGAGGGAGTGAAGCTTCCTCTCTACCTACGCATGGAAGGAAGAACTGGCCGCACTTTCCTTAACTGCCTCTGCGTGGAGTGTGTGAGGAAATCCTTCCTCTGTCTGCCTTCTCTTTGTGAAGTGGTTAATGTTTACCACTGGTAAAACAGAAAAAAAAAACTCTCTCTCCTCCGGTGCGTCTGGTTAGATCCATAATACAATAGACAATGATCTTTATTATGAATTATGTGTATTCAATTTTGAATTTCTTCTCTAAGTGTCCATATTCTTTGTGTGTGTTCTAATTTCAGATTTTCAATCAGATATTTATCTCTTTTTCTTGATTCCATGCATTGATCAAAATAAGAATTGAGATCCGCAATTCCCTCATTGATCTTCAGTTAACGAATTTAAACTCCATGTTTCAATTTTTGAATGCCTTTTAATAAAATAGATATTTCATTTCTCAAGTTTAACTAAAGTTTAAATTTTGAAAGCATAAACAAAGTTCACGTGAGTTTTGTTTTCAATTTCACATTTAGCTATGTTTAGATATTGATTCAATTTCATAATTTAAAAATCCATTCATTTCACAATTCCAATATTTAAAATTAAAAAAAACATTTAATTTCAAAACACTTTATTTCATTAAATTTAATCAAATTTTGAAATTTAATCTATTGCATTTAAATTTCTAAATTTCTATTTTCTTATTTCCAAATAATAATAAAATATTCAAACAAGCATTCTATCTATTTAATTTACATTAAATTTCATCAATTTAACAAAATCATCATTTAGTCACATGCATTTTCGCAATTTTTGAGAAATCACATTTAAACTAGATTTTCAATTTGCAAGCATGATATACACATAATACATTAAAATATTCATCTATGTGAGTGTGTGAGATCCCATCTATTTGTAAATGTCAATCGGCTAAACAACTCTACCTGATCGTTGTTCTTAATCACTTTCACTTGTTCTTGCATTCACTTGCACTCAATTTATCATCAGTAATGACAAACCCCGAAATAAACATAAATATATTTCGAATCATAATACTTGCATTTTGATTTCAGTTTCATTTCAATTTCAATTTAACCATCATTAAATAATAACTCAATTTCTATCTAAATCTCGACATAATAATTAATGTCTGCATTTAAATAAGTCAAAGAAAATCTATACATGACATCCTTCCCCTCTTGGAAGAGACATCGTCTCGATGTCTTATTATTCATTCAATAAGCATAACATCATCATTATCATTAAAACATATTATCTCAATCAGTAAACATAGTATCTCAATAGGTAAAGCATAATGAAATAGTAACTAACAACATAGTTCTCCCTCATAAGCATAAGAAAAATATAGTAGCATCCACACTATCAAAGTTCACAACATGTGAATCGAAACCAGAGTATCAAGTATCTCTTGCATTAAGAAAATACTACTCTATGAAAGCAATGAGGAAAAATGACATTCAATCATCACAAAATCCTCCCATGTAGCACTATCCTCAGTCTACTGGTTCCATTTGATAACACTAGTTTATAAGTGACAGAATTCATAACTTCTAGTACATCAAAGGGTCCCACAATTCTCAGAGCCAACTATGATGGTTTCCCATTATACGTAAGATTAACAAAACATTTATTTTACATAGTAATCTTGTCTTTTCTAGACCTTACTTCAAGTATCCTTATTATCACATATGGATATTTCGTATGCTTCACACATACTTACTCTCCTTAAGAACTTTATTCTATAAATAAATTCAATATATATAATATTTACTATACCAAGTGATCGGAATTCATTGGTTCATGCCTTTGTCTTTAGTATAACCCAAATGGAAGAGGAGTATCGATGCATTGTACACTACATCATGGGTCCAATCCTTTCCTTTGAATTACACTATTAGACAACTCATAACCTAAGTCCATCCGCCTCTTACACATTCATTATACTTACCATAAAGTACTTTACCTTAAATACTTGTCTATCCCGAGCATAACCTTGCTCCTAGACACTTATCAATTTTAATACTGCTCCACACTTAAGCTTTGTTATTAATTAAGTCTAATCGATCACTTCTATCTATTATTTCCTTTTTAACATATTATCCAGTCTATAATTATATCCAAGACTTTTTCAGCTTTAATAGAGTTTCCTTTCTTTCCATATAATAGTCCATACGTCAATTTTAGAATTTTACAAATCATTCAAGATTTAATCCACCATTTTACTTATTTGATTAAAATAATATAAAACACATTTATTCAAATGAATGTCCCATGGTATGATTTTGGTTTTCACAACCCTATCATCATTTGCTAAATTGAAATCACCTTTCAGGTTTACTAAGCAATTACTTCCCAAAATATTAATTAGGACCATAATCCTATAAGTCAAGTTTCCAAAAATTGTATGTTCCTGGTGAGTCTATCCACTAGAACATTATGTTAATCCTACTAATCAAAGATAGGTCATTTTGTCTTGTGTTATACCATTTTCCTTCTAGAATCTCAAGAGAGTTACATGTCCTACCAATGAGGACTTCTAGTCTTCATTTCCTGGCATACTAGCCATTACCTTGCTATATTCGGTGCGGTTTCTTACTCTTTCTTCTTCCGGATAATAGTGGATCCTTATCTGATAGTTCCTTTTGTCAATCCGATGTCCTAACCCTGACATTACTATCCTCATTCCATTTGCGTATATTCCAAATTTTGGACACATAGGTTCTTTTACATCCAACAATAGTCTATCCTTTGACTAAGTGATAACATATTTGATCTTATGCCATCATTAATCTTCCTATAAATAGTTATGGGTTTAATGAAGATAATTCTCATTTATCTTAGGACATTCATACCGTAGATTTTATTTTGTCCTTAGATCATTTCCATAGATTCAATTTATCTTTTATCTCAATCCAATTTTCTTGATTTAATCTAGTACTAATTCTGAGTATTAATCCTCTTTCTATAACATTGATCTCCATATGATAAAAAATTTAATTGCATATCCAAACAACAAGCATAAACATTCAACTCCCTGATTTCTTAATTATATAGGTGAGTCTCAATTCAATATTCCATTTTGAGCACCAGTAACAATTTTGATGTTCTTCTCCATAAGATCTTCAACATTTCTTGCTAAGTGAAAATCTCTCTTTTTTTGTAAGAGCTACTTAAAATAAATTCTTGTCAATAATACGACTTTCTTCAACTTACTAAGCATCCCTCCTATGCTTCTATCCTTATAGAGTCTCATTAATTCCAATGACATTCAATCGCATGGGCAAATCTTTAAACCCAAAATTCCCTTCCAATTCTTAGGATGAAATCCTTAATTGTTAACTAGTCTGATGGTTTATAGATTTCTCCACTTTATATGGCTATAGTCAAGATCCAATATACAAATCATTCCAGCTTAATTCCCTATAATAGGTGTAAAAGAGTAATTCCAATACGTAATCCAACTTAATAGGTTTAAGTCTCATCTTAAGGTATCCCTCTTTATTGAATGGACTTCTTGTCACAATTAGGTTATCTTTAACCCAAGGTTTCGTTCAAGAGTATGTAGTAATTAAGTGATCTAATGATTCTCATTAGGAGATTTCGGTGTGGTTCACATAACATCACATCTTACTTTATTATACACTTTATCTCAATGGTTTTAGATAGGCAACGTTTTCTCGTCCGTAGGTTTCTTAGCATTGTGAGCTTCAAAGTCAAGTTGTTTCACAACATGGATATTTTTCATATCAAAATAACATCGTTATTTAAATTCTCTATTTAAAATATATAAGAGTATAGAGACACTTTCCTCCAATGACGAGTTTCTCAGATCTTTTCTTATCAATCCGATAAATGATCATCTTCCCTGTCATAATCAAGTTATCTGCCTATCCTTTTCTAATGCACTGATAATAATATTCTTTAATATTTAGATCAGATAATCATAAGGTATAAAGATCATAGTTCTTAACCTTTCCATTTGTCATTTTCCCCCTTGAGGTCATAAAATGTAAGACTTAATTTCCTTACGACTTGCAAAGAAGTCATAACCAAGTTTCGTTTGGTGGGGTACTTAGCTTGAGTCAATCCACTCTCTTTCTTCCACCTGCTTAGTGTTTCCACAAATTTCGTTCTTCTCATGTTGAACTTCTTAGTAATTTACTTACTTCCTTGAAAAAGGTTTGTCATTCCTTCTTGTTGACTTTTCGTTGTTCTCTTTTATCTCATGGCATACCTTATTTACACTTTTCTCAAAGTTATATTTTTCATTGTTTTCTTTATCTCCCAGATTCAACATATTGAATCATTCAGTAGGATATCCAATGATTAATCAGCGACTAATAATCTTCCATCTTCTTTCTAATATCTTTTTTTTTAATTCTTACTAACCTCTTTTGCTGATGTACTTCTTAACTCAAGTGTTGCTTTCCTTTTTCCCTTTTGGAACCATTATTCATGGGTTTTTTGATTCCAAGACTTCAATAACTTCATTGATTGTTTCATCTAACCGTTCTGGTCTTTTCTCAATTCCTCAATACTTCTAACAAGATCTTTATCTTAACACAAACGTTCTAGTCATGAGTTCCCCAACCCTTGAGGATACTTCCTTCATTCCTATCCTACTTGAACAATCTAGTATATTCTGACTTGCATACATAGATTCATAGTGATTACACTAATCCAAGAATTCTTGACTCTCTCCCAATTGTAGGTTTCTACAGTTCAATTTATCTTATTCCTACTCATTCTCTTTCTCTTAGAGTCATGTATGTACAGGTTATTCTTCCCAACCTTCCTACATACCCTGATTGCATAATCTTCTGCAATCCTAGGTCTTATCATAAGTTGATGATTTAAGAATTATGATTCTAGGGACGAATCTTTAACTAGCCCCAATTTACCCAAGTTACATAGACTTAAATCTTCCTTTTTCACTTCCTTAAGTTCTTTTCTCTTGTCGTTTTGGCACAAGAACTTTTCAACCTTTATCTTCTGATAAGGTTTATGCATTATTGCATAATGAGCTCATAGGTTGCAGTGCAGAACCTGGTTGCTCTGATACCAAATGTAGAGAGCAGAAATCTCTTTAAAACAACATCGACAAACACTTTAAATAAGATCCTTTATATTCAAAGTAAAGTTGTCATTCCATTCATTTAGACATCAAAGATCTAGTCAATTACACGACAACGACATAAAAGTTGATAAGATAATTTCATTGCAATTCAGTCTAAATCTTACAAGTGTCGAATTACACAATTTCAGTTATAAATACAATGAATGATATAAATATCAGTTACACTTTGAGACTTAGGCATTCAGTCACCATAAGCTCATCATTACATATATCAAAAATAATAAAGCATAAAAGAAGATACAGTCTATCAATCTTCCATCCAAAAGCAAATCTTCAATAAGAAGATGAGAACAAGGATCAGATGCTTTTTCCACCCAACCTCGAAGCTTACGCTTCCCCAAAATTTCTTAGTCAATCAAGAAATACCCGACCTTGCACAAATTTCTTATCAAAAAGTAGTCTACGAGCAAGATGGAATCTAGTGCATGCCTAGTACTACTAGTAAACCACAAGCATTTTCATTTTTCTAATTCCTTTAAGAAATAAGCAAGTTCAGTAATAGGATATGGTAGAGAATTCAATAATCCATCTGTTTCAATGGTACAAAAATTACTTGGCCAAGTAAAATGTCATGCATGACAATAAAAGCAGTTTTGGAAAAAGAAAAACTAGACTCTCTATTTACCCATATTCGACACCCGTCCCGGAAGGTAACTTTCCCAAAAACATAACATGCAGAATTATCCATCATTCATGCATGGTCTAAACAATCAAATGCAGTCTTTTGCAATCTTTCAAAACATCAAATTGGAAACATCGTTTAAAACGAAACAGTATAAAAATGAGCTTCTTTCCATTGTTCAAATTCGTACAAGTCATAACGTCAATATTTTAAATATAGTAATTTAATAACCCATAAAGTTTTTAAATGAAGGTGTAACTCCATTATGTTTAATAGAAACATATAAAAATAGAAATTAAAAGAGTACACATTCATCCATTCATACTCTTGTTTAATTAATGTTGTTTTCATTATAATTGAGGATGTTTTCAAAATAAATCAAATCTCCTTTTTAAGCGTTTTATTTTTAGTTTATCCTATTTTCCAAATTTAAATAGCAATCGTTTATCAAATTAAACTTATCTAATTTAATAGTTTATGTTTTGATAGTTTCAAAGAAAAGTGAGAATTGCAAGTTCCAATAATTTTGGTTCCAAAAAATGGTGTTAAAATTTGAAGTTAAATTCTACCATTAATTTTCAGTCAGCATGCATTATTTTTTGTCAACTAAATTCATCTATTTTCTATTCATGATCATTTCATTTTCTAAAATGGTAAAATTGTTTCAGATTTAATAAGTTCTCTTAAATTCAGTTTACTGTTTATTGCAAGATTTCCAAATAGCAAATCTTAAATTCTCAGCAAAATATCAAAATTATTGTTTAATATGTTTTTGAAGCTAAAACAAAAATTTGTTTTATGTTTTGAGTTGTTCCTGAATTTATCAAATTTCATTTCATGATTTAATTCGAAGGTTTTTCTTAAAATATCAAGTTCTAAATTTGTCAATGTTCTGGAAATTTAAATTTAGTCCAATTGTTTCAAAGCTTCAAATAAAATATATAGAGTAGTTTTTATACAATTCTTTAAATCTCTCTTTTAAAAAAAACAAGATTTTCTTAAATAATTTTTATTCATTTCAAAAATTATTTTTGAAATATAATTGAAAGATCTAATTAAAGATTCTATCAAAGAATTCTTACCTGGTATTACTCAAATTTTGGTAGTGAATTTACTGATACCTCTATTCTTTGCTCTGGCGCCTTTTCAGCTAACTACGTAAGGAGGAATTGTTCTCCCTTATTTCATGCTGTGAGTGGAGAGTGTGATGGAAATTTTGTGCACTCCTCAACTTACTATGCACTCACCTATACCTGGTGTAAGGGGTGTGGAAGAGGGAAGGGATTTAATTCCCTTAAATCAGAGTATTGTAGCCTCTTGCTGCAGGCACGTACCAAGAGGAGAGGGCACAGGTGTGATTGGGGAGGTTGCGTGCTTTCTCCAAGCCACGCCTTATCCAAGGTGGAGGGGAGCTAAGATAGCTGCGAAGGGAGGGAGTGCAGCTTCCTCTCTACCTACGCATGGAAGGAAGAACTGGTCGCACTTTCCTTAATTGCCTCTGCGTGGGGTGTGTGAGGAAATCCTTCCTCTATCTGCCTTCTCTTTGTGAAGTGGTTAATGTTTACCACTGGTAAAACAGAAAAAAAAACTCTCTCTCCTCCGGTGCATTTGGTTAGATCCAGAATACAATAAACAATGATCTTTATTATGAATTATGTGTATTCAATTTTGAATTTCTTCTTTGAGTGTCCAAATTCTTTGTGTGTGTTCTAATTTCGGATTTTCAATTAGATATTTCTCTTTTTCTTGATTCCATGCATTGATCAAAACAATAATTGAGATCCACAATTCCCTCATTGATCTTCAGTTAACAAATTTAAACTCCATGTTTCAATTTTTGAATGCCTTTTAATAAAATAGATATTTCATTTCTCAAGTTTAACTAAAGTTTAAATTTTGAAAGCATAAACAAAGTTCACATGAGTTTTTGTTTTCAATTTCACATTTAGCTATGTTTAGATATTGATTCAATTTCATAATTAAAAAATCCATTCATTTCACAATTCCAATATTTAAAATTAAAAAAAACATTTAATTTCAAAACACTTTATTTCATTAAATTTAATCAAATTTTGAAATTTAATCTATTGCATTTAAATTTCTAAATTTCTAATTTCTTATTTCCAAATAATAATAAAATATTCAAACAAGCATTCTATCTATTTAATTTACGTTAAATTTCATCAATTTAACAAAATCATCATTTAGTCACATGCATTTTCGCAATTTTTGAGAAATCACATTTAAACTAGATTTTTAGTTTGCAAGCATGATATATGCATAATACATTAAAATATTCATCTATGTGAGTGTGTGAGATCCCATCTATTCGTAAACGTCAATCGGCTAAACAACTCTACCTGATCGTTGTTCTCGCCTTCAATCACTTTCACCTTTTCCTGCGTTCACTTGCACTCGATTTATCATCAGTAATGACAAACCCCGAAATAAACATAAATATATTTCAAATCATAATACTTGCATTTCAATTTCAATTTAACCATCATTAAATAATAACTCAATTTCTATCTAAATCTCGACATAATAATTAATGTCTGCATTTAAATAAGTCAAAGAAAATCTATATGTGACATGTTATCCTTGTGACTGTATTCTTTTCTTGCCTTCTTCTGTGCTTCACCAGTTATATCAAACCTGGCTCTCTTGGAATGGAAGGAGAGACCAAGATTGCTCATTTCTTCTTTAGAAGCATGGGTTGAGTGGATAGAAGGGCATACTTCACTAGTACCTATCCTCAAAGGGAAGTCATTACCAAATCTGATCTTATGCTTCTCCCCCTTTAAAATTACATCAAAGTCACATATCTGTCTTGTGACCTCCAGAAGTATAACATGGTCTGTAGGGTACCTTGGGAGTCTATATGGAGCCCTCTGATAGCCATCAACTCTTATGTATGAAAAGGTGGGAAACTGGATAAACCAGGCTCCAAACCTCTTGATTAATTCCTTGGCCTTGTCTGAAATCTAAACATGCTTAGCACCCTGCAGTAGCCTAGTGATGTACATGGTGAATGCATCATTCAACCTCCTATAGCTTCTGCCACCCAAGTGTAGTTGTCGATATACTTCATAAATTACATCTTGCCCAAACACACCTCTGGTGCTCAGTCCCAAGCAAACCTTCATGCCATCTCTTGATTCTTCATTTTCAGCAAGACCTTGGGAAAATCTGCCTTAGACAAAAATCCCCGAGAATGGCAACAATTTAAGAATTCTGGGAAAATGATGGAGTCAAGAACACTCAGAAAAATCCCGAGGGCGCGAATTCTAGAGAAGTCAATGCAATTTTCACCCTTTAAGCCCAATTTTGGGAAAATGACCAAGCAATGGACAATCCGGAGAAATCCGAAGGTAGCAGAAATCTGCGAGGCAGGAAAAAATCAGGATCAATGCACATTTTGGAAAAACAAAGAGAAAATGGGAAATCAAGGAATTCCGTGAAGACTCTGAAAACCCAAATACCTATGTTTTCTCTCGGTCTCACTCAAATTGATCGAATGATCACAAATTTGAGGATCTAGAGCTTGAAACCAGCTTGATCTAGACCTCCTACAGATCATCCTTGAATTCGAGACCCACCTCACAGTAAATTGAGAGGGATTGGTTATTCCCTAGGTATGAAACCATAAACTTCCACCATGAGCACACAGAATAATCTTGGGCTTAACTTGCTTACTCGCAAGGGTTTATAGAAGGTTTGTTGTGGCCTATACAAGAAAGATACCCTGGGATAAAGTCGAAAGACAAGCTCATAACACTCACCTGGGAATTTCACTCGAACAAAATGGGAAATCCCCCCAGCTTCGAAATACATAACGCTAAAACTGGCAGGAACTAAAACCCCAAGCAAACCCAAAATGCCAAAGAAGCATGCACATTCAACAAGAAAAAGAATAGCAACGTGAATAGCATGAAAATGCCCCAAATAAAAACTAGAAACCCAAGCATCAATCACAAAGCCCTACCATACCAACATTCTGACTCACAACATGTATGCATAAATCATAAAGTAATTCATTTCAATCATAAAAGAGAGAAAGCTTCATGTACATACTATGAGGACAGAGAAATCGAAACAAAGGAAGCTGACAAGAAACCTCAAAGTTTGAGCATAATGTATATGGCATTCAGAAAATCCAACTACAACAATCGAACCCAATCCCAAACGCACAATCCAACAATAGCACTTAGGATCAAGCACTCCAAACCAATAGGAAGTAAATGATGAAACTCAAATGGCATAAAACTTCCCAAAAGTCTATTTAACACCATCGTAGAAGTCATAAACTCGAGCATTAATGCAATCGATAAGACAGGTCAAACCAAACCCGAGAACCCAACAAAGCAACGAACCCTCGAAGAAATCTGGTCACAACGGAATTCTGCGGAGGACAAAAATCTCTGGATTTTCAATGAAAATCAGTTGTCACCGAGTTTCGAAAGGAAACCGAGAAATTCCGCCAGGAGTGGATTTTCCTGAAAATAGTGAAAAACCCAAAATGAGCCCAAAACTTAAGGTTTTCAATATAAAACAAAAAGGGGGCCTAGATGCGAGCAAGATAAAAATCCAAGCATATTCCCAAGTGAGTGAATCCTCAAAATCGAAGGGCCAAGACACCAAATGAAAAAAAAAAAAAGCAAGAAAGAGGGTCCCTACTTTCAATGGGGCGTGTGTGCGAAAACTACACAACAATCATGAAGACTCAATTATCATGAATTTGACTATGAAAGAGGTAGATATTCTTAATGAATAAAATGGACAGAAATATTCACAAAGGCATACAAGATATCAATGTAAAAGAAACTATGCAAAATCTCATCCTCCAACAAGCCTTGGGTTTAAGGAATACATATAATTAACTACAATTTCCTTCTTAGGAAGATTATGCTCCTTCTTTTGTCCCCACTTGGCTAGAATATAACATTCAAAATAGGAAAAGAATCATTAAGCCACCAAAAATGGATTTGTCTTAGATTGCAACTATGTTGTATAGCCTTAAAGAACCACTTGAAGAAACCAAGAACCTTATGCACCATATTTTTGAATTACTTAAAGGATCAAAATTTGTTGAGATTGATACCTCATTAATTGATTAAGGTAATAGTTAGCTAACCCTAATAGATTATCAAATTAATATTATTTTAATATAGGTAAGAAAAATATAGAACACAATGGATGAAAGCTATAGTGTCTAGTATCTAGGATGGGTAAGGATTGGTAGACCAAGCAAGAATTGAATTCAAATATGTCATATATTGAACATCTTGTCTTAATAAATTCATAAGACCTTCAAGTATGAAATAGATAGTTTTATCACTATTCCTATCATAATTTCTCAACAATAAGACTCTACATTATATAAGATAAAATGTGTGGTAACCTGTGGTAACCTCCATTAAGTATTGGATGAAAGGATTGCATAAATATTTCTATAAAGTAATTAATAAGAGTATGGATCTCCACAATGGTCTTTGAAAATAAGACTAATAAATTATAAAGGATTTCAAGGATGATTGTTAAGATGAGATAACTAATCATTCTTATAGCCTTCCTCTAATTGAAATGATTTGCATGATGAAGTGTGACTTTAATCAAGGAAAACATATTGGAAATAAAGGATATATTAAATTAGTTGAATGTCTAGCATGAATGTCAATGTGATGTTCCTTCCTACATAAGGATTTTTTTCTCTTATGAATTTTAGTGTTTTAATTTCACTTAAAAATCAATAACTCTTGGAATTTATTGAATCTAAAATCAGAAAAATAAAAACTAAAAAAAGAAAAAGTTTGAAGATGATATTATTGTCACAAACCCTAGATGAAGCTAGATTTTGAATTTAGAGTGTTTTTTTATTTCATCTTTTTAATAGGACTGCTTATTTGACCTATAATTAATTATCAAAATTCATGTAAAAGATAGTTATAAATGAAAATTAATATAGCAATATTGTACTATTTCACAAAAATGGAACGTTTTTCTAATCTAATTATAATTTAACATTGAAACTAAAGTTTAACATATAATTTTCTCCATACAATGCAAATGAAATTTAAAACATTTAAGCAATGCAAATGAGTTTTCTTAAGCTTGAATATTAGGGTTTTCAAAATCAAAATGATTTGTTCGATTTCAATTTAGGGTTTTAGCAATTTGTTTGTTTCAATTCAATTCAGGGTTTCAATTTCTAAGAAATTAGGATTTTTAATGCAATTTTTTAGTTTCATTTCAAACTAGAGTTTTGAAATTCATTTTTTTTGCTTTGATTTGAATTCGAGATTTCAAAAAGCTTGATTAGGGTTTCTAAATGCAAATTTTTAATTCATTTCAATTTCTAGGGTTTTGAAATGCAATTTTTTTTGTTTCGTTTCAATTAGGGTTTTCAAATACAATTTTTTTTGGTTTCATCAAACAATTTAGGTTTCAAAAGCTAAATTTTGATTCAAAAATACAATTCAAGGTTTATTTTCTCGTTTCTATTCACTATCTTCACAATTTGACGTATTTTTAATCCATTTGTACAATTCCTCATTTCTACAATAATAGGAAATAAAATGCTTAAAACGTAAATTTTTTTTGGAAATAAACATGCTAAAAACAATTAATTTATTGACAATTTCAATCTGGAATGAAAAAATGCCAAAAAAGTGGGAGTACGGTACCTGGGAGGTCTTCTGGGGTCATAGTCACTCAAAAAGCAGGATCTCGTGCGTGCTGGTAAAAATGAAGATTTTTTCATTTAAAATAAATAAATACTGTTACAAAATGAGATCTCGATTTTTAAAAAATAGGATCCCGATTTTTACAAATTGGGATCTCGCTTTTTACAAATTGGGATCCCGGTAAAATGCTTAAAACGTAATTTTTTTTTGAAATAAACATGCTAAAAACAATTAATTTATTGACAATTTCAATCTACAATGAAAAAATGCCAAAAAAGTGGGAGTACGGCACCTGAGAGGTCTTCTGGGGTCGTAGTCACTCAAAAAGCAGGATCTTGTGCATGCTGGTAAAAATGAATATTTTTTCATTTAAAAAAAATAAATACTATTACGAAACGAGATCTCGATTTGTAAAAGATAGGATCTTGATTTTTACAAATCGGGATCGTGGTTTTTACAAATCGAGATCCTGGTTTTTACAAATCGAGATCTCGGTTTTTACAAATCGAGATCTCGATTTTTACAAATCAGGATCCTGTTTTGTAGTAATCAGGATCTCGTTCCCTATCCATCAGTTCAGGAACCTCTAGCAAACGAGATCCCATTTTTTAAAAATTGGGATCACATTTGTGATTTAGGCTCGGGATCTCGGTTTTTAAAAATCAAGATCTTGTTTTTAAAAATCAGGATCCTGTTTTTGCTAAGTCGATTTCATTTTTTCAACTAAGGCAAAAACTTTCACATTTCGTGGACCCAAATTTGTGCATTCACCCCAAGCTGAAATTTGGTCTCACAGTGGATGTTCTTAGTCTCAACCATGAAAAGAAGAAATAGAAATTGCACAAGGCTTGGAAGTTATTCAAGAAAGAGGCAGAGTAGATTACAATATAAGCAAGCTCATGAAGCTCCTTGAGGCCAATCCAAGGTTGATTGAAGAAAATGTTGTAGCTAGGTTGGTTGATGTTTTTGAAGGCTTTAGATACCTGTATCAATGAAATGATGTCATATGGCTGAGGTAATTTCCTTTACAAATCAATAGAGGGAGCTACCCCCTTAGGTAGAACTTACCAAAATGAAATTTTCATGTGATATATAATATATAATATTTTTATTATATATTGTAAGATAGAATTTTGTCTCCACTAGGGTTTTAGGACCTAGGGCAACAATCTTTTATACTTCACATTCAAGGATGACCTTAGAGATCTCAACCCAATGAAGAATGAAGTAAAAGATCTGACAATAGGGTGTCCTAGGGTATGATTCTAGATTACAAGAGGGGTTCACCACCAAGTTTAAACTTGGAAAAGATAATGACATGGAAGATGAAATGCAAAACCTAGTTTGATGCAAAATTGAACTAAATGACTTGAAAATGCAAGAATAATAAAATAGAAAGCTATAAAATAGAATGTGTGCACTTGGAAATGTGTTGAAGATTGGAAACAACTTTGAAATTTTAAAAAACCTGAATTTTTGGCCTAGTGGGACTCATTCACCATTCTGGGTGAATCGGTCTCAAATCTAGATTTTTATGCAAGAGAAAGTTTCAGCCAAATGGGTATCCAAATCTGTAAATATCTCTGAAAAACTCATATAGTGGGACTCATTCGCCACAACTAGGGGATCAGTCTCATTTTGTCGTGAAGTGTCCCAGGAGCAAAATCTTGAACTAAAACTTTTCTAACCTCTAATGATGGATAAAATAAGCACTTTCCCACTGATTTCATGCAAATTAGATGGATATTTTTCCCTAGATCTAAGTTTGTGTGAGTTTTGACAACTTTTCATGAGAACTTTGACAACATTTGCAGCTTTGTCATTTTGGTACTTTTGAAGGCTTCAAATCCACTTTTCTTCAATCTATAAACCTGCAATCACACATTAAAGAGGGGAAAACTTATTGATTGTTAGGGAATCGGGGTTTTCCTTGGTCAAACCCCTTGTAGGTAATTAAACCAAATGATGAAATAATGAAACAAGGACATGAAACATGAAACATGAACAATGATACCTTGAATACTGATGTCTTGTAGATGATGTCTATAAATTTGTGCATTTATAATAATTTATTTTCTGATTTGGAGTCCATCATCATCCTAAATTTAGCTTGCATTAACATTGCATTGCATTGTGCATTAGTTAATTGGCATTCTAGGGTTTCAATTTTTTGCATTAGTGAAAGTGCATATAGGTTGCATTTTTGCATCTCAAATCATTACAAAACATTTAAAAATTGCATTTGAATTTAGGATACACATCATACAAACTAAAAATTATGAAAATCTATTGAAAATTCTTGAAAATTTTGAAAAAAATCCATAGTGGGACTTATTCACCACCTTGGGCGAATCAATCCTAGAATATATCTGGAATAGCCTTTTATAGCACTAAAAACCTTGTTTTGAAGCTTCTATTTGCTGCCATTGATTAATTGTTTCATTGGATTGACTTTCTGTTACATGCGTTTCACTAAATCTAGCTTAAATTAGTCCATTTCATGCATTGCTTCATTCCAAATTTAAATTTGCAACATTTCATTTTGAGATCGTTGTATAATGTAAGCAGTAAATTACCTTGTTTAAAAATTCAAAATTAAATTTCATTTAAAGTCTTTACATTGCATGTTGAGTGTGTTAGAGTAATTGGGTATTTACTTTATTAATTAAACAATATTTGTTTAATTACGTAAAGTTCCCTTTTACCTCTTTTCACTTAAGCTAACATTAGGTGCATAATAATTAATTACTTTATTAATTATTATTGTGCAAGCCTAGGGTTTTCCTTTTTAGGGTTTTCATCTATATATGGTTGAAAACTATCTTTTGTATCATAATTCATTTTACATTTTGGGTGAATACATTGCTCCACATTCTTGAGCATTTTCTTTGTTGCTTCTCTTTACTTCTTCTTGTAATAGGTTATTTGCTTGCAGAGATCTTTGGGCTCCTATGAAGTTGTATCTTCTCAACTCCAACATGGTATCAGAGCTCCACACCTGCTGCTTCCTGTTCTTGTTTTGAATATTTTTGGAGCTTCAAGGGTTTGGGGCTTATTTTCTTGATCCAAGACACACCTGGAATTTTGAAGCATTTTCAGCTCAAAAGGACATCGCCATTGTGTCTGTAGCGGTCCAAAACCCCTAAATCGACTATTTATTCATCCATTTTGGACAAAGTCAAAATTTGAGGCAAATTTTTTTGCAATACGGCCGTACGGCTATCTTGCCTGGTAAAAAAAATTTCGGAATTTTTTTTATTTCGTCAAAAAAATATTTATTGCTAAAATATTTCATTGTAAATTTTTTTAATTTTATTCAAAGAAAATTTAAAAAAAAAAACAAAAGCAAAATTTTTTATTTTTTCGTAGTTTTAGGGCTTGTCGGCGCGGTACAAGGGTACCCGTAGGTCCCTGCACCCGCAGACCTGCGGGCCCTGCGGTACACTGGTCAATGTACTGCTGACCGGTGGTTGACAGTACCATCGATTGGTGGTACACAGTCTGCCAACTGTGATGGGGGGTGGGTCCACGTGCCTCCCCTCATCAATTTTTTTTTTAAAAAAATTTATTAAAAAAAATCTCTTTGCATTTTTTTTATTTAAAAAATATTTTTTTTTCAAAACTAGTCCAATCACACTTTTACAGTGATGGTCGTTTGGCCATCAAATTTAACCCAGTCATTTTGCTGCGACGACCGTATGACCGTCAAATTTAACCCAGTGCTGGCTTTTTCCCTCTTTGGAGCTAATTTATTCCAGAGGCCATAACTTGGGTATGCGATATCATTTTTTGGCAAACAAGATATCGTCGGAAAACTAGTTTTCTCATCTTTCTAGTGGTGTGGGTCTCATCACTTCTTTTTTCTATTGGTGCACTCTACAGCTAGTTGAAGACAAAGGGGCTATTTTCAGTCTCAAGCTCATAACTTTTGATCAGTTTCTTTGTTTTTCGCAATCTCAGAGGCATTGGAACCGTATTTTAGAGCTCTTCAGTTTCATCTATGCAATTTTTTTTATATTTCACTCCAAGTATATTTTATTCGGTTATTTGTGTTTTCACACTCTAGTGGATTACTTGGACATATTTGCTTTTTGAAACTTTTTGTTTGCATGGGATGCTTTGTTTTTGGCTGTTCTTCATGTATTTCCAACATTTTGTCCTTTGAGGACATTTTGAGCATCATTTGTAAGCTGTCTTTTATGTAAACGCACTGAGATAAAGTGCCACACTATTGTACATGCATCTTTTGGGGATTTTTCACATAAGGTTGTGCCATATTTTATACTTGCACTGATATTATAAAGTGCCATGAGGGGTTGTGTAGTTTGTCTTTGTTTTTCCATCACATCTTTGTCCGATGAGTATCCCTCCACGACGACAATGAATCCATAACATTGGGGGTTGTGTAGTTTGCCTTTGTTTGCCATCACACCTTTGTCTGATGAGTATCCCTCCATGATGACCATGGATCCATATGATTCCAGCCTCATGCATGTGTGCTTTGTTTTGCACACCACTTTTTCAGTTGCTAGTGCTTTCTTGTGCACTTTTAGATGTTGTTTCTTCTTCCTCATGCACTATAGGGTGTTTCACATCATTTCAGTGGATCTGTCAGGCTCTCCCAGTTCAGCATTATGGGGGGGTATTATATTGTTCATGTTAATTCTTCCTTGGTTTTGCCTTGGAATGAATCTTCCATTCTCAGTTGATCAGTGTTTCAGACTATTGGTTCTTGTGCCATCTGTATCTTCATTCCAAGTGTTTGCCTTTGTTTTCCATCTAATTCAAGCAGTGTCGTATGGGCACTTACATAGATTATTGTCTTCTTGTTCTTGATCATCCTATCTTCAGTGGAGGTTCTTCAGCACCATAGCAGTCATCTTTCAATAGTTGTTTGCAACTTCTTCTGCTTCAGTGATGTCTCTACTTGGCTTTCTTCTTCTCTTTTTGGAGTAGAGCTTTTTCCCATGAGGTTTTCTCTATTTTTCCATTTTACAAAGATCTGGTTGTATTTGGGTACCTGATCTGGCCTAGTTGCCGAGACCCATGTTTGTCTTCTTGCATTGTAGTTACCTTTGCTTTTCTGCATTTGTTTGTATTTGCACTGTTGCTCATCTTAAGTGGGGGTGTTAGAGTAAAGGTCTTAACTTAATTATGTTGATTAAGTTACCTTTATTCCCTTTTTAAGATTTCACGTTAGTTTGCATTGATTTTGTACATGGGTACCTAATCTGGCCTTGTTGTCGGGACCCATTGCTTTTTCTTCCAATAGCTTCTTCTAGGTTTTAGCTTCTCCCTAAGTCTAGCTTAAGGGGGGTGTTAGAGTAATTGGGTATTTACTTTATTAATTAAACAATATTTGTTTAATTACGTAAAGTTCCCTTTTACCTCTTTTCACTTAAGCTAACATTAGGTGCATAATAATTAATTACTTTATTAATTATTATTATGCAAGCCTAGGGTTTTCCTTTTTAGGGTTTTCATCTATATATGGTTGAAAAATATCTTTTGTATCATAATTCATTTTACATTTTGGGTGAATACATTGCTCCACATTCTTGAGCATTTTCTTTGTTGCTTCTCTTTGCTTCTCCTTGTAACAGGTTTTTTACTTGCAGAGATCTTTGGGCTCCTATGAAGTTGTATCTTCTCAACTCCAACAGAGTGTGCATAATTTTTTTAAAAAAATGTTAGCTTTGGTCTTTTCCAAGTTTGCAAAGAAAAATTTAGTCAATAAACATGTTATTCATTCATTCAATGTATTCCCTAGTTATGAGAGTCTTTTAAGGTGAAAAAGTGGACATGTTCACACTTTCCTTAAACCTACACCCACTTTTATCTATCCTATTTGTGAGGATGGTGTGATAGAAGAATATATAAGCATGGGAATTCATGACGATCATAATTTTTCTTCTCCCGATACCTCTCCTTTTAGTGGCGAAGGTATCTTGGTGAAAGAAGATACAATCATTGAGAATCATGAAGGTCTCGTTTTCTCTTCTCCTCATTCCCCTTGGAAAGATAGTATAACAATAGAATATGAAATCATTTCCACCATCTTACTTAATTTACATTCCTCTCCTAACATTTCACCTACTTGTGACAATGATGCAATCATGTGAATAACCATGAAAATGGCATTTGTGAGGAAGACATGTTGGTGTTAGGAGATCTAATAATTGAGAGCTTTGACAATTCTACTTCGCCCACCTGGGAAGACAGTATATGGCATAAGGGTGTAATTGTAGATAATCATGATAATCACATTGACTCTTCTCCTAATATCCTTCATAGTAATGAATATGATAGTTTTGTGTTAGAAGATATACTTGAAAGTCATGACAATCTCGTTTCTTTGTTTCCTAATTCTCCTACCATATGGGAAGATCTATTTGGTAAGCATGAAAATCATAGTAGTCCTTCTCTTGATGCCTCCCCTAATTGCAATGAAGTTGCTTTATAAAATTTAACCATGGATGAACATATTACAAGCTCTCCTACTAGGGTAGCTAATACCACACAAGATAATGAGACCATAGAGAAAAACAACAAATAAATAGAGCCTTCCCCTAATATACCCACTATTGATAAACAAGACAATTCAACCATTGATCATTACCCTACTTGTGATGAAGTCATTTTGGAAGAACCGACCTTTGAATGTCTAGAAAATTTGGTTTGTAGTTCTCCTAACAACTCTCCTCCTAGGGAGAATATCATGGTGCGAGAAAATGACAACAATAATAAGGTGGCTTCCTTAGGTGATGATAAAAAGGTGATTCTAGATTACCCTTTATTAGAAATACATCAAACCAAGAATGTTGAGGTTATGAATGAAAAAGTGTGCATTAGATCCCCTTTGATTAATGGACCTCCTACATATCATGTGGGACATCCTAAGAATCATCTAATCCATTACCCACCTTCACACAAACCTCAAACTCACAATCAACCTGAACTTATCCTTTGCCCACCTTCACACAAGTAACAAACTCAAAACAAACCTAAACTTATCCTTTACCCACCTAAGCATGATGTATTATAGTAGCTAAGTCATGATATTGTTGCTCATACATATAACACTAGGAACAATCTGTAACCACTACAAACACCTTCAACATCCCTCCCATTGCCTAATCTTATCCTACCTACCCTATCTTACTGGGTCCTCCTTGCGGAAAGAAGTATGATCTTGTCGAACAACTAAAGAATACTCTTGAAAATATATCCCTATGGGACCTAATTCAAAATTCACCAAATTATCACACTATTCTTTAAACAACTTTACAAAAAGTTCCTAACCCTTCTAATATGCAATCAAATGACATTGCAACCATGATTCAAGGAATAAATGCTAACATTGTTTTCCACCAAAGTGAACTCCCCCTTTGGAAGTGAAAAATAAATGATGCTTTCATAATGATAGCTCAATACAATAGGATATGGATAAAGTAAACCCTTGTTGAAAATGTCTCAACCCTTAATGTGTGTAGCATAAACCTCTTGGATAGGCTTCGTGTGGATAAATAAAAAATTCAACTGGTCTCTTTATCTATTAGTGGATTTGACAATGTTGGAAGGGAACTGCTTGGTGTGATTACTTTACCTATTACAACTAGAAAAGATACATTAGAAACCTCGATCCACATCATACCCAATAATCTTTAATACAATCTCCTTTTAGGTAGACCATCGATTCATGCAATGAATGGGATCCCTTCTACTCTTCATCGTAAAATGAAGTATGTCTACAAAAACATAGTGTACACACTTTACATTGATCATGAGCCTTGTAGTGTCTTACAACTTGAGAAAAATAATGAAAACTCCTTAAAAACATTAACACCAACTACACAATTAGAACCCGCACAACAGAAAGACAAAGAAAAATACATTGAAGAAGTCACGAAGCTATTAGAAGATGATTGGCATTCGTTAGACTTCAAACCAACATTCATGGGAGAATACAAGATCATAAACAAATATTCAAAAAAGGGAAAATAAAAAGTGGTACTGTCAATGGGTGATCCCACAAAGCTGGTTTACAATTTATGAGAGGAACTGATTTTTGCTGAAATCAGATATTTTTAGAAAATATAATGATTTAAACCTTTAAAAGTTCCATTTTAAAGATTCCAATTGAAGAGGGTTTGATCAAACCACCTTAGATCAAACCCTCTTGTATAGAACCTCACTAGTTTTAAACCATACCTATAAATGAGTCTCCTTTACAATTATCAAAATGCTGATAAAAAATCACTTTTGATTTACCTTTTGGGAGATCAAATGAATTCATTTAAAATTTATTTGAAATGATTATGGCAGTCCTCGAAATGAGCTATCCCATGAATATAATTTTAATATGTTTTGGTTTCATTATGTATGTCTTTTTTTAGTTTTATTAAACATAGGTTTTTCAACGAAAATCAAGCTCTCTATTTTGCACATGTGGAAAAATAGAAAATTATCAAAATAATTTTTTTTTAAATATGTTCATGCTGGGTATTGATGTCCTTGATCCATTAAAAAATAAATTAAATTTCAATACATACAAAAAACGTTATGTTGTATACAGTCCGCCTATGTCTGAATTGCAACTGGTTTGACTTCAAAACTCTATTAAGGAAAAAATATTCAATAAGAAACTATGAGACCAAATGAAAGTGCTAGATATCATAGTTACAAATCTAAATTCGAAAAAAATTATAATTTTATCCTTCATACAAAAAAAGTTATGTTGTATACGGTGAGCGTCACTTTTTAAAAATGTTGTTTTCTAAAAAAAACCAGTTTTCGTGGGAGATGGAAAAAGAAGTGCAATCTTATTCCAATTTTTTTTTTTAAAATTTTTTTAGAATCTACAGACAAAATGTGATGAGACTCTAGTTTGCATCATCTTCAAATTCCTCATGGTTTAGCCACTATAGGTGCCCGAATGTGAAGATTTAGTTAAAAATAATAATTTCAGTGTCCATTTTGGCCAAAAAATGTAAACCACTATTGTGGGATCACCCGAACACAAAATTCAAATGACCATTTGAAAACATCCACCTCAACCAATTTAGAAGAAAAAAAAAATTACATGACAAACTTTGACAAACTTAATCATGAACAACCACCGAATCCAAAAGAGATGAATAAGCTTTATGGAAAAGGTTATGAGCATATGAAACAACTTGGATATAGTGGAAAAGGATGTGGTGCTAACGAACAAGGTATCTAGAACCCTATAGAGCCTAACACGCAAGAAATAACTTGAGGTCTTGGTTATTGTCCTTTCATATAAATCAAACCATCAAAGAAACCTTCACTTAATATCAATACTCTAACAAAATATTCTTCTAAGCCGACCTTAATAGTAATGCATCCTAAATTGATAAACACTAGTGGTCTTGATTGTTATCATTTGCAAGAAACAAATAAATCTTCACTTAATGTCAATGTCATCTCACAAAATGCTGATGATTTGAATTTGATAGATTTTACATCCTCCTTTCAAGGAGAGAAAAAATATCGCAATCTAAAGGGTCTTGCGTAGGTATAATAACTAATACTAAGAAAGAGATATCTTTGTCAAAAAATAATGAAACATCCTCTACTTTTGATCAAGAGAGTATCTTGGAAAGACTAATCTCAAATCATTTGATATCCCTCCCTCTAAGAACTCGAAAGAAATTCTACTACAAGAATTCATTTTGTGCATATCATAGAGTTTATGGTCATGCCACGAATGAATGTAAGGCTTTAAGCAACAAAATTCAACATCTCAAGGAGTGTGGTTCTCTTCCAAGTTGTGTTTAAGCACCTAATTCCTCTAACTGATACGTATTCTCATTATATTCGGCTCATCCTTGTCCTACACTAAGTGGTGGCAAGGGGTTAGGTAGCCTTGTCCTTGTATGTCACTTGTATGTCACTTGTCACCTTTCATATACATATAAGAGCAAGCTTGGGATGTGGATGAAATGCCTTAAATTGGCTCGCATGTGACATACTACCTTTTTCATGATGTAGCTTATCGAAAACATATGACTTGGTATAGGGCTTTCCAAATAAGCTCTCATATCTCCTAATTTAAAGCAATTGCTCACAATAATGGTGTTAGCAACCACTTTAAAGAAGGGGCATACATTGACATTCATTATTCACTATGCAATTTTCTTTATTCTTGTGATGCGTCATTTTCTTGGTGGTGTCACTGGGCCTAATTTCCTCCAAGAGTGTGATATTTCTTTGATTTATTCTCTCTTGGAAACATTAAGCACGATGTTCCCTAATAAGAGACCTCACATGAACTAAGAAAAATACCTTTGAACACTCCTTACACTATTATTCATTTACAATTTTGATTATATTTCCACCTTGCATAACACAACTTGCATGCTTGTGGGTTCATCCTGTTTGTTCATGAGCTCCAAGCATATGAAGTTTTGCTTGTCTCATGAGGCTGAAAATTATTTTTGTGTGGCATCTTATTAAATTTATTAGGGGGCATAACTTTTGTATTGTCTGAGCGGGAAGCCCAGTTCAAGGCACAAATTTCCCCATAGCCACATGTGTGTGTATGAGCTCATACTAGCCATGAGTGTATGTTTCTCACCTTTTTGGACTTCTCACCCAACGAAAATCCAAGAGTTTTGTTGCCTCAGAGTGAGTATGCTTTTTTTGGACAAAAAACCTAGATCTAATCCACATTGTGTTGGACAAATGGTCAAAGCTTGATCCACCTTTTTATTTTTGCTTATTTTTGTTCTTCTTCTAGTTATTGACATTGCATAATCGTGTATCTTGATGTTGCATATTATACACCTTGTGTGTCTTTTTGTGCTTATGTCGATTTGACTTAGGATCTTGGATCCTGGGGGCTCGGCCACCTCCTGTAATCTTTTTTATCCTGGACCATCCACATGGGTACGATTGGACCCCTCTTGAATGTCTACTTTAGTGTGATTTTGAAGCAGGTTCATCCTCTCACTAAAGTGGGGGCTAAATGTAATCTCAAAAAATGGGTCCTTTGACATTTTCACACTCGTTTGGGTCCTCCTTGTGGATTGTGGCTTAATGTTGCCTTGATTTAGTGTTGTAATGTGGATAACACATTCACATTAGGTCTTGGGCCCTTGTGAACTAATGGATTTTAATGGTACCTCACTAAAGTGTTGTAAAGTTTTGTAACTCACTTTCACACTTTTCTAGGGTTTTATCACATAATTAAACATAATAAACCTATTTTTAATCAAAATCAACATTAATCTTGCCTTATTTGGAGTGTTGTAAAGTGTTGTAACATACTTTCACACTTTTCTAGTCCTATCATTAATAATTGGGCTCTCTTATGCTTTAATTGGCCCTATTTTGCATCCATAAGCCTCATTTATTACATCTTTTCGAGGATAATCCCACCACCAATCAGTAACCAATCACAATTCAGGTGTTCCTAGCTTGTGTGGCCCATATTTAGTGTTTGGAACTCATTTGCCACCTTGGGCGAATGAGTCCCACCTAGGTCTTTTTGGCCTCGATACAGGTTTCACACATTTCTAAACACTTTTCATATTTGGTCCCATACACTATGTGATGGGACTCATTCGCCACCTTGGGCGAATGAGTCTCGTGTGACCGAAATTCAAGTTTAATTAAAATTTCTGGCAGGATTTTATTCTCCTAGATCTGATGTTAGCTTGTAGTCTTGTAATTTCAGGAATTACTGCATAATTAAGTATAAATAAAAGGTTATTTCACTCATTTTCACCTAATACTTTTGTGAGAGCATGCATAATAGAGAATTGAGTTCATAAGAGCATTCAAGCATTCAAGCATTCACAAGGGCATTCAAGTGTCTTCAAGGGTAGATTCTTCATCAATTGTTGTAGCAATTCAAGATCCATTAGAATTGTTAGGGGTCAAATAAAGATCAATCATACCAAAAAAAAACTTTGATAAATGATATAATAAAAAATAGATCACCACTCTTACTATTTAAATACAACTAATTTTCTAAAACCTTTGAATATTTCAAATATATTGCAAAATAATTTAAGTAAAAAATAATTAATACAAGGCAAGCACAAGAAGAAAGACAAAGCATGCCCACTTGAAAAGATAACTCCAACTCCCAAACATATAAAAGTAGAGTCAAGATACCTTTTTGAATGGTCTCTTTATGACAAAAGATAGAAAAATATGACTACATACAATTGGGGTTTACTGGTCTTTCGAAGATTATTGAGTGTCACTTCATCTTGCAATAAATTCGTATACTTGTTAATATGTTTTTTCTACTTAATGCATGATGGGCTCTAGGATTTTTTTTTTTTACAAATAAATGTTCCTCTCCATCTACATCTCCTTCTCTATCTCTATCTCCTTACCCCTCTCCCCCTCCCTCTCTCTTGTTCTTCCCCCCTCTATCTCTCCCTCTTTCTATTGCTACCTCTCCCTTTCTCCACCTCTTTCCCTATTGAAAACATAATATGAACCTATTGATAATGGATTTTGATTATCTTCCTAATTTATAGGTTTTATTTCAGTCATGTTTGGATCCTTGTATGTTGATGCATAGACGATTTGAAGTTATCACTTCTCCATTGATACCTTTGTTGAAGAATATTATGATTCCCCTTGCAACTACATTCACTAGGAAATGTGTATAAAAAATATGTGAAAGATCTTCTCCATCTCCATCTCTATCTCTATCTTCCTCTCTATCTCTCTCCTTACCTCTCCCTACATATATATCTCTCTTCCCCTTCTATTTTTCCCACTATATCTATCACTCCCTCTCTCCCTAGCACTCCCTCTTTATATATCTCTACTCCACCTCTATCCTCTCTCTATTTCTCTCTCTCTCTCTCCCTCCCTCTCTCTATATTTATATATATATCTCCCTCTCTATATCTACATATCTCTCTCACTCAAACACACACTCCTTGTTTCTCCCTCTCGATCTCTATCTTTGTATCTCTCTCACTCACATAAATACTCCATGTTTCTTCCCTATCTCTATCTCTATCTCTCTCTTTGCCTCTCTATTATTGGTCTCTATCTCTAAATCTGTACCTCTCTCTCCCTTTCTCTTCCCATATATCTTTATCTCTCCCTTTCTCTTCCCATATATCTATCTCTCTCCCTATCTCTCCTATCTCTATTTGTTGTATCTCTACTTCTATTTGTTTGTCTCTCTCTATCTCTATCTCCCTCCATCTATCTCTCTATCATTGTACAACTCACCATCTATATTTATTTATCTCTCCATATCCCTCTTCCTCTCTATCTATCTCTCTATCTATCTCTCCCTCTACCTCTCTTTATCTCTCTATCCATTTATCTCCATCTTCATCTCTCTCTCTATTCATCTCTACCTCCATCGTCCTCTCTCCTCCTCTATCTCTAGACATGTCTCCCTCTCTCCCTCTACCTCTTCTTAGACCTCCGTATCTAATCTCTTTGCCTCTCTATCTTGATATCTCCATATTTATTCTTCTATTTCTCCCTCTATCTATATATCATTATCTCCTTGTCTCTCTCTATCGCTATATCTATTTCTACCTCTCTCTCTATATCACTTCCTATCATTATCTATCTCTCCTATATATATATATATATATATATATATTTCTTTTCCATGTCTATCTATCCATCTTTCCTTTATCGCTTTATCTCTCCCTCTCCTTCTCTATCTCTATCTCTATCTCTATCTCTATCTCTATCTCCTTACCTCTCTCTCTCTCTCTCTTACCCCCTCTCTCTCTCTCTCCCTCTTTCTATCCCCATCTCCCCCCCTCTCTCCCTATTGTAGACATAATATGAGCTTGTTGGTAATGGAGCCTAATTATTTTTTGGATTCAAAGGTTTTGCTTTAGTCATGTTTGGATCTTTGTAAGTGGATGAATAGTTGATTGGAAGTTATCACTCCTCCATTGAGACCTTTGTTACATAGACAAAATCATTTGCACAAATGTGTAAAAAATAGACCAATTTTTTTCCTATTTTGACTCTCCACACCTCTTCAATGTACCCATTGCACAACTAGATACGACTGCTAGTAATATATAGAGAGAGAGAGAGTTAGTTTTAGAGATACTAATATTCTTGTTTTGGAGACAATATTTTTTCAGTCATTACATATATTACCAAGTCAAGACCAAAGACACGATAAAAAAATCTAAGTATATACAGTATTAATAATGGAGGTTTCCTCATCCCCATCGTTGACAGCACGTCACAATTTGTGCAGAACTGCTATAGCTGCTGCTTCTATCGTTTTAGAGTAAATGAAACGTGCGTCTTGTAAACACGCTCGTTTCTGACAATTCTGAGAGTTTCATATTGTATGCGTACGGTGCATTTTGATAGCTGGATAGCCTCTGCCCACTGGCCTTGTCCCGCCCTTCCAAGCTCACATGCAATGCACGGTCGCAGGGCGAAATGAATTACGAGATAGTGAGATGCAACACAGTCGTTTCAAAGCTTCCAAGCCCACTCACGTACGATTACAGGGTCGAGTCTTTGTCCCAGCACTATGGTGGGGCCTCTCCCCAGCAGTTCACGCTGAGAATTCGGGGGAGCTTGACGAAGAGGTAGAATTGGACGAAAAGAGGCCATCGACAGTTTCGGAAGATATAAGCCATGTAAAGTCGCCTCTGTTGTTCAAGGAAGATTCGAGGTCCAACTCCATGCTCTGCAGTGCAGAGATCAGGTTTGGCGAAGGATTCTCCAAGCCTTCCAGGATGAATAGCACTTCGCCGATGGAAGGCCTGAAACCAACTCTCGGGTTGGCGCACTGCAGCGCCAGCAACAACACCTTCTCCGTACACTGCTTGTAACCGGATAGCCGAATCCTCTCATCTATTATTTCGGCAGAGCGCCCATTCTGACTCATGTCCACCACCCAGTCGGAAACGAGGACATGCTCAAGACGATCAGTACTGGAGTCGAAAGCCCTGCGGCCGGTCAAGAGCTCGAGCACAATGATACCAAAGCTGAAGACGTCGCTTTTGTCGTTGAGGTAGCCGTAGAGAGCGTACTCGGGAGCCACGTAGCCCAGCGTGCCCACGGTGCGCGTGGTGTAGTGCGTCTTGCCTGCCGTCTTGAATTTGGCCATCCCAAAGTCGGCCACGAGAGGGCTCAGCTCCTTGTCGAGCAGCACGTTTGCCGCCTTCACGTCCCTGTGAAGGATGGCCGGCTTCGCGTCTTCGTGCAGGTACGCCAGCCCCCTCGCTATTCCGACCAAGATCTTGAAACGTTGCGGCCACGTCAAGCACGGCCGGGTGGAGCTAAACAGATAATCCGCTAGGCTTCCATTTTCCATCAAGTCGTACACCAGAACCTGCTCCGGCATTTGGCGGATGACCCCCACGCTGTAGCCTTTCAGAGGCAGCAAGTTCCGGTGCTTGGTGTTGCTGATCACTTGGACCTCGTGGCTGAACTCCTCTTCCGCTCTCTCCTGGAAGTCCTTAAATCTCTTTACAGCTATTCGCCTTCCGTCTGCCAGAGTGCCTCTGTACACCATACCAAAGCCCCCCTCCCCGATAAGATTCGACTCCGGGAAATTCCCTGTCGCTTCTTTTATCTCGCTCATGTCGAAGAAGGTCAAACCCGTACTCTCGCTGAGGATCTCATACCTTCGGATCAGCTTCCTCTGTTGCCTTTCCTTCACGCTGCGCAGCCTTCTCAGGTACCCTAACACGGCGGCCAACACAACGATGAGTACCGCCAGCGAAGGAACGAGCGTCATGATAACCGTCTTGGTAACCGCGTTGAGATCTCTGCTATGTCCACGACGAGGCGGACCCCTGGCGGTTGACACGGCAGACAAATTGTTAACGCTAAGAATGCAAAACGCGGCGTCAGGGCCGACGGCATCGTAGCAGTTGATGCCGCCTCCCACGTAAACTATGACGAACGCCGGGCATCTGGATTTCCCTGAGAGGGGGATTTGATTCAATGAATAGAGCGCCCCGCCCATGGCCTTCACACAGTCGTTGCACTGGAAAGCGCCCGGCCCCGATGCTTTGCAGTTTCGCCGCAGGGAGGACACGTTGATCGCTTTCTCAAAGCTCTGAAAATCCGTAATATTGTTGCAGGTGGAAGAGTCCCTTAAGAAGCGATGGACCCCAAGCCCGCAATTTGCAATGATTTTGGGTTCGACCCCGCGGCCTATGAGCTGGTTGCTCAATTCGTTGACGCAGGAATCGGCAGTGCGGTTGTCAGGTAAGAGGAAAGAACGAGTGCTGTGCATCCAGGAGAAGTGCAGGCTTTTGATCAAGTCGATGATGCCTTCGCAGCAATGAGATTTGTCCCGTCCTAAGCATGGCTCATACATCGTTGGATACGCTTCAATTTCCCCGGTTATATTCATCGGGCATACTCCTGCCGCGGCTGGCACGACACCCGCAAACAAAATTAGCGCCACCACTAACATCCCCATTCGCTCCATCGTCTTTTCAGAACTGAAGTGTACTTCTCCTTTTTATCGTCGTAATCTCTCTACGTAAACGTTATATTCTTCAACGTTTAAATAGTCTCTACCTAATAAGTTGTTGATCTAACTTTTTGACCATTGAAGTAGTATTTATAGAAACTCCCATTGACTGGTAAATTAGGCCGAAAAGACATGACAACTGTAACCAGAAGAAAATGAAGAGCCTAAGGTGAGCAAAACACTGTTAGTTAGGCTGATTGAAAAAGCAGGTGGGATTCGTTGGATTTAATTCAGCACAACGTGAGATTCCTTCCTTCCGAGAGAGTCTTTGCCACGTCTGAGAAAATCGAAAGCTCAGTTGCCAATATTGATTTTTGATAACCATTACTAAATTTTAAGTTGATCTTCTTAGATTCCCAATGATCTCATTATTTACTTATACTATTTAATACATAAGTGGATAAATGAAATCTATTAAATAAAAATAATTTAAGCACATGGTCAATCGTGAACTTTCTGTCTTCGACACAAAATATCTTTTATGTAAATTTTTTTTTAATAAAAGTCATACTAAACAATACTATAATAATAATGTGATCTTGATTACACTCACATCAAGAGTCGTGATATTATAACATCTTCATTGTACAAATAATGATCTATATTATCAACATCTTTAGTGCACTTAAATCTTTAAGTCAAGAATAAATTGTGAATATATTAATTTATTGTATTAAATGTCATTTCAATTACTTTCATTTTCATTGTTGATTTTAAATTGTGTGTTGAATATTCTAATGGTTCTAAGGTGAAAGTTCAAAGTTGTGTCACTATGTAGGTTAGATTTTCAACACACTAGAATCTAAGCTTTCTAATTAAAAGTTAACTTAGGCTGAAAATGTGTTCTAACTAGATTCATTCTAGATAAAATTGATCAAAGTCTTTCTAGTTGAAAGTGTCTACTAGATACTTATGTAGAATCACTTTGAAATATATTCACAAAATAATTGAAATCATTTGTAAGCCTTAATATTCCCAACACTTTTAATCATGCATAAAAAAATGTCTTTTAAAAATCTAAAAATGTCATATTCTAGATTTAAAATGTGATTTTTAAAATAATAATAATAATTTAATTAGTATTTATTTTCATTGCTATTTTCACTAAAAGTACATTATTAGCACAAAAATATAAGGTTATTTATCTTCTTAGGATAAAATACTATTTATTTAAGAATTTAATTTAAAATGTGATTCATTAGAAGAGAGATTTCATGTCAAGACAACATATAATAATTTTCTATCTTAGATAATTAATTAAGACAAAAAGTGGAGGCCCCTTGAAATAGTTTTGTTTTTAGTAAACAAGACTCTACCAATTCATTTTTTGAAAAGATGTATTGAAATTTAAAAAAAATAACATGCACTAAAATATCATTGCGAAAATGATTGAAAAATATGAAATTTACTATAAAGGAAATGAAGATGCATTTAACCATATTTTTTAGCAACTAAATTATAGTATCAAATTTATAAAAAATAATATTTAAATAATTTTGTATTTAAAAAGGTACAAATATAAACTACACCATTAGTTTGCATCATCTCAAAATTTAAAACATGTATGTTACTTTTAGATGATTCAAGAAAAAAAATAAAATTAACGTTGGTCTTTTCCCTTACAAAAACAAATAGCTTTTAATTTTCACTCTCCATTATCTTCTTAGGTATCTTATTTTGGTATTGATTCCAACCTCTATCCTAAGTATCCATGAACATACTATCCCATTCACATTAATGTTTAGTGTTCATTCAATTTAATTTTAACTTTCTCAATTGTTTTCCACCTGATGGAACTTCAAAAATCTGCCCTACAATTTTTGAAGATCTTGTCTATTTTTTGGTTCTCCATGGTGTTTTTGCTATAAAATGGTCTTTGAAAGGTCTAGGGTTAGGATTCTACATTTGTTTCCAAGTATTCATGAAAAAATCCTACTTTCATATCTAATTCCCTAGCTTTGTTATATATGGTTGTTACTTTTTGAGGCGACTTTAAAACAACTTAAGCCCCATCGTCCTGTCTAGGCTAAGTCCCCTTCTGATCTTTTGTTATATTTTCCTGGGGTCGACTTTAATTTTTCCTAAGTCTAGGATGACCTCGTGCCCCTTTTAAAAACAACTTCATTTCATTGAATACCATCAACCTAGTCGTGTCCCCTTAAATTTAATAAATATTTTATATTTTGCAGAGGGATGAATTTATTATGACCATTGATGAGAGTTCGTTTGATCTTAGTCATTCCCCACCATCCCGTGATGACCCCACCATAGGGTATTGACTTATCGCAATATCACGGGCGAGTGCCACTTATCACATCTGGTGAAGCCGAAGAAACATAGGGAATGTTTTAAATATATTAAGCTGAATTTAATACATTAACTGGCGGGTTACTAAAGCGGGTATAAAATGAACATGTTTCAAATGGGCAGAGATGTTTTAATCCTAGCAGAAAAGGTGCTTGATTTATAAGGTCAGGGTTGGCAACCGTCTGAACAAGCAGGATCATTGATGATCGAGATCTACGATTACCGGCTATCATGTGATCAGAAGTTGTAGGGTGGTTAGTGATTGCGATATCAAGGGAAAGAAGACATATGGATTTCCTTGATGACGTAGGAGGTGGTGGGCCATCTACTACGGTGGAAGTCAATGTCAGATTGATTAAAATGCAGTCATTAGATGATCCAACCAAAATGAAGATCAATGGGTAATATTCAAACCTGTGTAAAACACGATTGCAGTCGTTGGTGAAGCGTGCGAGTGAGCTTTAATGGCGGACGAGACGTATTCTTGCCTGATTTGATTGAATAAATGAATTATTTTCCTGTTTTATTGTCACAAAATCATTCAAGGAATTTCGTAGAGCAGTTTTGAAAGTCGAGGAAGAATTCGCGAGCTGTTGCAGTGAGGAATTAGGGTTTATGTAAGATAAAAAGCCGTAAGTTGAGCTCTGCATTTCCTTATGAAATTTTAGCTTGAATCAAAGATTTTGTTGTGTGATTGTTGGGAAATTGTTGAAAGTTGTATTAGGGTTGTAATTGAGTCAAAGTTTGTTTGAAATTGCAAATTACTTGTTTGTAATTTCGCACCCTTTAAAAGCCCTAGTTTGTTTAAGGTTTGTTATTCAAGTAAACCCTAGTTTGTTCAAGATGGCACTGTCAAAGCACCATTTCAGCCAAATTGATTATTTGAAAAGGAACCTGTATGATGATTTCTTAGATCAATTGTCATTGTCAACAAATGATAGAAGAAAGGGGCGGGTTTTAATGCGAAGAAAAACCCTTGGGGAGGGGTTAGTGTATAATTGCTTTAATGTAGCTGATGCTAGGGTACCGATGAAGGGTTTGGAAATGTTTAGACTATGGTTTGGACAAAGAATTTTGTCCCACCCATTCTCAAATGGTTGGATGTATGATATGGGAAAATTGGTGGTTCCCAATGTGTTTCTTTATGTGAATTTTCTCAGGGCAGTGGTCGCAAGGTATGATCTTGTCACATGGGTGGTTAGGGACAATGATGGAAGGGTTCTGCTAAGTATTAACAGAGAGGAAATTCAATAGGTTTTTTATTTATCTAAGCCCAATGAATTTTTAGTCCCTATTGAGCTTGAAAAGATGAAGCAGGAATATCAGATAATTAAACCTCTTTTTAGAGTTAAGATGCTCCAATCTCATTTGGCCAAGGCAGGAGGTTCAAGAGTTCATATCAGCCCTAGTGATCAGGAGCCTTTTAGACTGGACATTTTTTCTAAACACTTCCTCGCTACTTTCTATTCACTATGCCAAATATTGGGATTTAGCCCTAACATTGTGATGCCAATAACATTCATGTTCATGGGGGTGCAGATACAACATCCAAATTTCTTTGTAGTTTATGATTTTTCTTCTTTCCTAGCTCAAAAAATACATGAAGGGTTAGTGAGGCTACAACAAAATGACACAAGCACACCTTTTTACTAGTATTCTATGCTCATGCATATGTTTCTGTTCAAGAATGTTGATTTCTTCTTTGAGAAAATGAAATTGGATAGATTTTTCAATGAAGAAAGGCTGCCAGTACAAGTTTCGACTGGTGAACTTGTAGAAGTTTTCAAAACCAACTTCAGACTCCAAAAACACCTGCATGCAAATGGATACCTATCACAAGGAAGAGAATGGATGGAGAAAACAAACAAGGGTTTGAAGCTCTGAAAAATGGAGAAATTATCTTAACAGAACAAAAAGGAATTATGAAATATACAATGGATCAATCCTTAAGAAGGAGATCATGCAAACCCTAAAAGAAACCCTAATAGGAAAAATATTTAATAATTAATATAATTATTAAATGTCAATTTATGCAAACTAAAGTGAAATCTTAAGAAGGGAATAAAGGTAACTTAATCAACATAATTAAGTTAAAACCTTTACTCTAACACCCCCCCTTAAGATGAGCAACAGTGTAGCTACAAACATGTGCAAGAAAGCAAAGGTAACTACAATGCAAGAAAGCAAACATGGGTCCCGACAACTAGGCCAGATTAGGAACCCAAATACAACCAAATCTCTGTAAAGTGGAGAAAATAGAAAAAACCTCATGGGAAAAACTCTTCTCCAAAAAGAGATGCAGAAAGCCATGAAGAACATCACTAAAGCAGAAGAAGCAGCAAACAACTGTCAAAAGATGACTACTGTGGTGCTGAAGAACCTCCTTTGAAGATAAGATGATCAGGATCAAGAAGACAACAATCTGCATGAGTGCCCCAAATGACACTACTCGAATCAGATGGAAAACAAAGACAAACACCTGGAATGAAGATACATATGGCACAAGTACCAATAGTCTAAAAAACACTGATCAACTGAGAATGGAAGATTCCTTCCAATGCAAAGCCAAGGAAGCATTAGCACGAACAATATAATAAACCCCCATAATGTTGAACTAGGAGAGCCTGACAGATCCACTGAAATGGTGTGTAACACCTTGTAGTGCATGAAGGAGAAGAAACAACATCTGAAAGTGCACAAGAAAGCACTTGCAACTAAAAAAGTGGTGTGCAAAACAAAGCACACATGCATGAGGCTGGAATCATATGGATCCAGTGTCGTCATGGAGGGACACTCAATGGACAAAGGTGTGATGGAAAAAATAAAGGCACTACACAACCCCCCATGGCACTTACGAGTACAAAATATGACACAACCTTATGTGCAAAATCCCCAAAAATACATGTATAATAGTGTGGCAGTTTATCTCAGTGCGTTTACATAGAAGATTGCTTACAAATGATGCTCAAAATTCCCTCAAAGGACAAAAAAACTAGAAATACATGAAGAATAGCCAAAAACGAAGCATCCCATGCAAACGAGAAGTTCCCAAGAGCAAATATGTCCAGGTAATTCACCAGAGTGTGAAAACACAAAAAACTGAATAAAACATATTTGGAGTAAAATCTGGAAAAATTGCAAGGATGGAATTGAAGAGCTTTGAAATATGGTTCCAACGCTACTGAGATCATGAAAAACGGAGAAACAAATCAAAAGATACGAGCTCGGGACTGAAAGCAACTCCTTTGACTTCAACTGGTTGTAGAATTCACCAATAGAAAAATGAAGCAATGAGATCCACACCACTAGAAAGTTGATAGAACCAGTTTTTTGATGATATCTTGTTTGCCAAAAAATGATATCGTATGCCCAAGTTATGACCTCTAGAAAAAAATAGCTCCAAAGGGGAAAAAAAACAGTGCTACATTAAATTTGATGGTCATACGGCCGTCACAACAAAAATACAGGCCTAAATTTGAGAGCCAAACGACCGTCACCGCATTTGCGTAATAGGGCTTATTACAAAAAATATTGTTTTTTATATAAAAAAAACAAAATAAAAAAACTTCAAACTCCAAGAACACCTACATGCAAATGGATATCTGTCACAAGGAAGAGAATGGATGGAGAAAACAAACAAGGGTTTGAAGCTCTGAAAAATGGAGAAATTATCTTATAAGAACAAAAAGGAATTATGAAATATACAATAGATCAATCCTTAAGAAGGAGATCATGCAAACCCTAAAAGAAACCCTAATAGGAAAAACATTTAATAATTAGTATAATTATTAAATGTCACTTTATGCAAACTAAAGTGAAATCTTAAGAATGGAATAAAGGTAACTTAATCAATATAATTAAGTTAAAACCTTTACTCTAACAAAACCCTCATATAACAAAGAAAGTGCTAACTATATACAGTTTGATAACTGTTTTGCATCAAGACTTAGAGCAAGGTTGATGGTAAATTTACCCAAGGTTCTTGTAGAATTGCATGATTTTCTTAGGCCCAAGGAGAGGAGGCCTGATTTGAGGATCTACCACAATTGGGATGATATCATCCCATATCCATTCAACACTATTTTGAGAGTATATGGATTTCAGGGAGCTCCACACATCCTACCTTACAATGTGCCACCAAGGATTGGATTTTCTAAGGTAATGTGGCAGATTGGTTGCATTCATTAGGACAATCTCACTGGAAAGGGCAAAGGGACTCTCTTCCCGGATTACATAGTGGTCTCTAATTTGGTTGTTACAAAGGGAGGATGGGTACATTTTGAGAAATTCTTTGATTTGTATAGTTTGAGTTTTAGTCCTAGGAGGCAATGTGACCCTGAGGGTTTCTTCACTTTGTTTAGACAAAGAATAAAGGGAGAAAAATTTGTTCATGAGTTCAATTTTCCTAAAGACCCGGTCATGAATGATTTTGATTTGAGTAGGCAAGAATTGAATAAGGAGAAATGGGTTGCCTATGATACGTTTTTGGCTAATGTACACAAGATGGATCCAAAATATGATCCATTGGTGGAAGTCACTCCTTTCCATAAGAAGATTGATTTCTTGATGAAAGATTTCAAGGAAATCATGGACATTCTAAGCACAAAGAAAATCAATCTGGGGTTGGATTTTTCTAAATAAGAACAAGTTATAGAGCAATTGGAAGAAAGGCCAACCTATCAACCCCCAAAAGATAAGCCCATCTACAGGAGGGTAAGGGATGATAGTGATGAAGAGGAAGAGGAAGATAGAAAAGGAAAAAAGGTAATGAAATTGGATGAGCCACCAAGATTGCATCTCAAGCCACCAGGAGCTATAAAGATAATTGATCTTGAGTCATCACCAGATAGGATTCCTTCACCACCACCATCATCACCAACTCCCAAAAGGTAAAGAATTGAGCAGTCCCAGGAGGACTTGATGGATAAAATTATTGTTACAGACCAAGGCCTATATATAGGCATGCCATCCCCTCCACGACTAGTTGAATTGGTTACGTTAGACTTGGACATAATGGGCAAGTGTGTACAAGATGCAAGAATGGAAGCTTGCAAGGAGTTCTTAGATGATGGTACTTTTGTAAAGACACTAGCCTTCTTGCAATTGGTATGGAGAATGAAATTGGGAGAATACCAAGAAAAGTGCAAGTAAAGAAGAGCTCAGAGGCCTGACAGGTCAAATGGTGAAAATGATAATGAAGTGAAGGCTGAGGTGATAAGTGAATTTAAGAAAATCACTCCAGAAGAAGGGAGAAAATTGGTTGATCAAGCTGGTGTCTTGATCTTACCGAGTGGGATATTGCTGATGCAGTGGGCTTTAATGTTGTTTTGAAATCCAAGCATCCCCTCCAGAATTCAGAAGAAGAAGTCAGGGCAGCACTGCAACACTTTGCCTTCAGTGAGGAGTATGAGACCTTGGCAATATGGGCTTTGGCCCCAAAGGGAAGAAACCCAAGCATAACATATATTAACCCTAAATTTAGGGGAGGGTTAATAATAAAAAGAGCTTCAGAAACTTCAACAACAGAGGCTACAAGTTTAACTATGAATGTGGCCAAATCGGCATAGAAAATAGTAGAAAGAGAAGAAGCTGAGAAAAGGAGTTATATGGAGAAGTATAATCTTATGATTAGGGAGTACAAGAAGGTGCAACAAAGGAATATTGAGCTGCAAACAAAGGTGGAAAGATTGAAGTACAAAAAAATAGAGGCATCATCAAGTGTTCATGTGATTAAATCATTACCATCTATTGTTTCCACACCAATGTCTCCTACTGAGACTCCTACCCTTAGCTCCACATTAGAACCAACTGAGGAGGAGCTAGAATGCTCTGTTGATCCAACAAAGAAGCAATTAGTACAAAAAATTGTAGAGCTAAAGGATTCTTTGAAAACCAGTGAAGAGAGGGTAGCATTGAGGCAAAAGGAAATTGTCACCATAGTTTTGCAACATTTAAATGAAAAAGTTGATAATAGATTGTGAGTTGTACATTCTTCTTATTCTTTATTATTGCAATAAAGAATTTAGACAGGGATTAGGAAGTAGCAATACCATTGATTAAGAAATGGATCCCTAGGGCTAATGACTTGGATGTGATGTATAAAGCCTCAATATTTGATGTAAATAATAGGCCACAGTCATTGAGACCTACTCAGGTATTGGTTAATTCATTGCAAGGTTTTTAGGCCTTACCAGATGACTTGAGTAGGAAGATAGAGGAATTGGTGAAGAATTTTGATGATTGGAGTGATACATTGTTGCCTGATATAATTGATGAGCAAGGTAATATCAAGTCTCTTCAATAGTGGAAGGATCAAGCTAATAGGGTCATTGATGCCCAAATTGCTTTAATTTGTGATGACTTGGATTCTGATCTACTAGTGAGATGCATGGACAAGACCATCTGCACCAATTCATTTCTTGAATCTTTTGAGAATAAAGAAAATCAAGTGGCAGTTAAATATACACCCTATAGTGCCAAGGTGGATGAGGTAATCAATTTCAATTGGCCAAGTGATGAAGAATACCAGCGATGGGTGGATACATATTTGACTGAGGAAGAGTAAAAGTAGGAGTAATTGCTAACAGTTAATTAATTGACTGTTGCAGTCATAACAATTTCAGGTTTTATTTTTGGTGGCAGTTTAGGTGCGTGTGCTCTTGAAAATTCGCTTCTATATCAAATCATCCTCAATAGGAAAAATGGGAAGAAACAAGAAGATTCTCTGGGTGAATGTCTATTGTAACTGAATTTTGAAATGTCATAAAGTGGTCCAATTGGCTGGTGACATGTGTACTTTTTGGCCCGATGCTTGTTTGCTCCTTCATTTTCTATAAGAAGGATTTCAAGGCCAAAAGTACGAGGTTAGCAAGTTAGAAAGTTTTAGTCGAGTCTAGGTGAAGTTGTAGAGAAAATTGTAAAGTTTGGTAGTTATAGAGAAAATGCAAATTAGGTTCTGAATCGTTTTGTTATAGGTTTTGAATTCATGGAGATATAATTTTTTATAATAGTACTAGCATTTGAATCAGATTGATAAATTCAAGCTCATGTCTCTCTTGTGTACAAGAGTATTTGTATTTTGAATAAAGTGATCAAGGGTTATTTTGTTCATCTCACTATTGTGGTGTGTGAAATTCTTATTTTAGCTTTAATTCAAGGAATTACTTAAAATTCTTAAATGAGATTGTAGGTTGATGTGTTATGTACAAGGATCTGATGAGTATTATTGCGTAAGGGTTACATATTGGTGATATTGTAAGGCAATATTGTCAAAGATCTTATATGCTACGTGTTGAATCTATTATAAACCCTATGGTATTTGTGAATTTGACTCCTCCAATGGAAGTAAGGCACTGATCTAAGTTGCATTTGTTCTTTGTGATTCGATATTTGTTTGTGTTCACCCGGAGCTTGCTACAAATTAAAAATTAATGAATATTTGGGTAAACCCATAATAGTGGTTTACAATTTTGATGAGGAAGGAAATTTGTAAAAATGCCCACAAATTCAAAATTTCAAGTTTTAAGGGGTTTGAGCGAACTAGGGGGTTCGCTCGAACCTCTAGTTCGAGTGAACCCCCTTTTGTATGGTGGGTTCGCTCAAACCCTATGATGTCACATTTCCTCATAGAAATGAATGGAAAAAAAAAATGGGGGTTAAACTTCACCCTTTCAAGCGAAGGGGGGTTCGCTCGAAGCCCCCTTTTTTGCCCTTCTCCTCCTCTTCCACCAAATTTTGCCATATTTTTTTCCTTCGAAGCTCAAGTGGAGGATGAAAATGAAGGAGACTTCACAAATCCAACTAGAATCAGGTAGTCCTTAGAATGAGCTATCCAACAAATATAATTTTAATATGTTTTGGTTTTATTATGTATTTGGTTTTTTAGTTTTTTTAAACATAGGTTTTTCATTGAAAAATGAAGGTCTTTGTTCTGCACATGTGGAAAAGTAGTAGATTATAAAAAAAAAATTTGAAAAATATGAGTGCACCAAATATTGAAGTCTTTGATCCAACAAAAAAAAAATGAATTTCGATATATTCAAAAAAAGTTACACGTTATATGGTCGCACTATGTCTGAATTGTAATTGGTTTGACTTCGAAAACTTGATTAAAGAAAAAATATTCAATTAAAAACTATCCAATCAAGTGGAAGCACTAGATATCAAAGTTACAAATCTAAATTTGAAAGAATTAGAATTTTATCCTTCATGGAAAAGAACTTATGCGTTATACGGTGTGCATCACTTTTAAAAATGTTATTTTCTAAAAAAAAAATAGTTTTCATGGGAGATGGTTAAAGAAGTGCAATCTAATTCCAAAAATTTTGAAAACAATATTTTTAGAATCTATAGAAAAAATGTGACGAGACTTTAGTTTGCATCATCTTCAAATTTCTCACAGTTTAGCCGCTATAAGTGCTTGAATGTGAAGATTTAGTTAAAAATAATAATTTCAGTGTCTAGTTTGGCCAAAAATTGTAAACCACTATTGTGGGATCACCCATATTTTACTTTGAAGTATTGTTGTAATTATCTCATGCTCCAAATGGTTGATATTATTGATGAACAACCAATTCTATTCAGTTTTATCCCGTTATGTTGAGCTATTGAGTGAGATTATTTGTTACTATTAATGTTGTTTGTAATTATGGTGCAAAGGTTATAAACACATTAAGGGATCACCCTCCCATGTCTTGTAGAGCCAAAAGTGTAGGAGGTCTTTAAAATCATTGTCAGTTGGTCCAGGTCCTTTGAGCTGCCCTTGATTGGAATTGGGAATTCCATAGGTAGATTAGAAGATCAACTTGGTTACAGTAAAACAAACCAACACCACCATCAAACCTTCAATAAATTACTTTATTCTACTATCCACGTTGATTTGATGGTGGGAATTCCATTTCCCCTACCCATCCAAATTCAAAAACTTCAAGTTCTTCATTGTATGTGTAGTGTAGAAAAATGTATCCCTTTACATTTTCACACTTGTTTGGGTCCTTGTTAAAATTTGGCTTATTAACGATATCAATTTTCCATAATCTATAATTTTTAGGTTTTGTGTGTCTTTTCTTGTCTTTGTCTTTGTTTACTTGTTTGTTTATGCACATGTATTTGTCCCCTTTTATTTGTGCAGTGGTCTAGGTTTTGGTTTTTTTTGCTTATTTTCTTGAATTTGTAGGCTTTTTATAAGTTGTACATTTTTTGTAAGGTTGTAAGTTTGTAAGTTTGTTATTTTATAGTATGTTTTTGGATTTTTTTATTTTAATTTTCTAGTCTTGTCTTCCTTGAGCCCCATGCTTCCTTCTATTCCCTTCTTCCTTTATTGAAGATGGTATTGGTCTGCAACTATCCATTTATCCTTGAGCTGTTTGCTCTTCATCCTGATGATGGATCATGGAGTGTGATCCAAAATGTTGATGCAAAATATTTTACGTGCAATCTAATCCAAAACTCAGAGAAAATAAAAATTTGGCTTATTTATGCCTTAATTGGTCCTATTTTGCATCCACAAGCCTAGTTAAATGCATTTTTCTAAGGATAATCCTAACATGTAATAAATGGAAAATCATAATTTAATGTTTTTGGCTATGTTCTAGATTTAGGGATTTGGGAACCATATGCCCATTTGGGTATATGGGTCCTCCCTAGATCTCAAGCCCTGATTTTAAATCACATTAAACATATCACTTCTTGAAGTATGTGTCTCAGGTTTAAGCCTTTGGGACTCATACACCCAATTGGGCATATTAGTCTCACTTTAACCTAGGACCTATTTTAATTCAAATTCTTGGCAAGATTTTATTATCCTTAGATTCAATTTCTAAATGTCAACTTGTAGTGCTGTAATTTTAGGAAATTAAGCATAAATAAGTATATATACAAGGCCATTTCATTCAATTTCTCCTAGCAAGCAATCTAACAACCTTCAATTATTCATGCAAGAGTTTACAAGAGCATTCAATAGCAAATCATCAAGAATTTGGAGCTATATTCAAGATTCAAGAATCATGTCAAAGTCTTCATGTATCATTTGTCTTTGTGAGCTAACATTTGTGATGTAGGTTTCATGATTCAAAGAAGCATTCAATACAAAGTTTCAAGTATTCAATCAAGAATCAAGACCAACATCCATTGGAGCTATTTCACACAAGTTTGGAACCTTCATTTCAAGGGTTTGGTGAGTTTCAATATTGCATATTTTTCACTCATCATTCCTTCATACAATTATATTTCATTTCAAGGTTTTATTACCAAAATGAGGTTTGATCAAGGCAAACCCCCATTCCCTAACAAAAAAACATTTTTCTCTCTTGATGTGTGTTTGTAGATCTTGGTGAATAGGAGCTTGAAGATCCTTTGAAGGAAAAGCTACAAAAGTTGTCAAAGTTGTCAAGAAGTTATCATCTTCATGGAAACTCACCTATAGACTGGAATTTAGACTTTCAGACCTAAAGATTGGATAGGAAGGAAGCTATACATGATCACTAGAGGATACAAAAGTATCATTAAAACTCTAATAATAGGACTCATATGTCCAGCCTTGCGTATTAGTCCCAGTATACCCCTTTTTTCCATATTTTGTAGATCCTGATCAGTTACCAGAAGATTCCATATTCTACCCAAAAACTCTATAGTGGGACTCATATGCCCAACCTAGTATATCAATCTCAATATACTTTAAAAGGTAGATTTCAAAAGTTGAAAACCTTGTTTTGACTCTGACATCATTCTACCAGGTACTTTACTATTTGATTTTAGTTCATCAATCTTGTTTCATGCATTCAATTTTCTAGGTTTCATAGTTAGCTTGTATAAGTGTTTGCATTTCTCCCTTTTAAAGCTTCATTTAATGGTGACCCCTCGTCCAATTACACTAGGAACCCACTAGCCATTGATTTTGTCCCTGTACATGTCCTTTTTGTAGATTTTTGGGTATTTTGTGCTCTCTATTTTTCACTTTCTAAACCTATCAAAAACCCTAATTTGGACTCATACGCCCACCTGAGGGTATTAGTCCTTGATTAGGTTTGAATTTGCATTTTACAACATTAAAATCTTGTCATCTATGTTTCTAGTTGCTATCTTTACATTACTATCTTAGTTTGTAGAATTACTGTCATTGGCAATCTTTTCATAATTGTTTTCATTCCACATACAATTGTAAACATCAAATTGCAATCACATCATTTTAATATCCTTTTCATTCTAAATCAGTCAATTACTAGTCGTGCATTTCATCATGGATATATGCTTTGGTAATTTTTCAATTTCCTTTAAATCATTGATGGATGTTTGTAGTTATGTTTTCAATGATGATCCTAATGCAATTGAACCCAGTCATGCTCAATCAAATCTAAATGCATGTCCTGTTGGACTTGAGGGAACACTAAGAGGGGGGTGAATCAATGTTCTACAAATATGAACTTTGTTAATCTAATATTTGAACCATTTCAACATTAAACCAAAGGAAAGATGCAAAAACACAGAGTAATCATCCACAACACCATAACAAAAGGATTTTCATGTGGAAACCCTATTAGGGGAAAAACCATGGTGGAGGTCAATCCATAATTTGAGTACTCAAATATAAGTTTTACAAAAGGAAATGCACTTGCATTCAGGCTCACTTCCTAGAGCTCACTACTCAAAATAGGAAGGCTCAAAGCCTTACAAAATATTCAAATTAAGACCATTTGAAAGATTGAACTAAATCAATGCACCAAATCTCCTAGATTGTACACCAGTAAATGTGCACCTAGATAATTCTTGGATAAGATAGTACGAAAATCAAAATACCTTTCTCTGAGATCCACAACCAAAAGAAATAATCCAGTGAAGTATACATGTCGACAAATTTAATTGTAACCAGATACCCTGTTCTTCACTCCTACTTCCAAACTCTTCATTCTGTCTGCTGGTATGGACCAATAATAAACTGTGGACTAGATAAATGACTTAGGTTTCCATCAATGACAACACTATAATCCATAAGCCAACATTTCCTCCTCGTGAAGTTGACATCATTGGAGAAGATGATGATAGTGTGAAAAACTTTATAAACAATTCCCTTAAAAAAACTTGAGACTAATGCATCCTTTTATCCTTCCATGAAAAAACCAACACAACTTGAGATGTTTGGTCTTTTACATCTTGAAATTGAGTCACAAGTTAAGCATACGTTTCCTATAATAAGTGACCCTAGCTCCTCTAATCAAGTGCATACCCATCAATCCTATGTTACAAAGTGACCAACACATCAATCAACCTAGAAGATACATATGGAAAAGGCTTCACGATCTTAAGAAAACAAGGATGTGACACAACAATTGAACATGAAATTCATAAAATATTAGAACAAATATTAACTGAAGATATACCAAAGGAGTATGGTACCAAGATCCTCCTCCTGACATAAGTGTCCTCCTTCCTAAAGAACAACTAGTGCTTTACAAGGATGATAGGATGGACCAGGTCCTCCTCCTCAACATCTACCTCAACAAGTGAATGAATCTAGAAAGAAATAAAAGTTGTATAAACTCAAGTCCTTCCAACTTCCTTGTCCTATGTCTAAAAATGGAAAAGCTTTACACATCCTTCTTCGTCATGATCTCATAAAATTACCACCTATTAGAGAACATAAAAACAAAAAATCAAAAAGGAAAAAGCACAAACATGTCTAATTGCCAATACCATATAACTCTTGGACATAGTATAGTTAATGAGTGTCGTTCCTTAAAGAGGATATTGAGTAGATATACTCCTTCAAAAAATAAATATTACTTTATAATTTAATAGAAATGCATTTCACTCCTTGCCATGTAATAGTTGTAGGATCATAATATTCTCACTATCACATGCTTTACATTCATTACAAACCATTTCCTATTGCAAGGAGCTCTTTCTCATCACTTACCTTGGCTCATTCTTTTCTCGCACGTAGTGGGGGCAAGAATTAGATAGCCTTGTCCTAGTACCACACTTGCTATTGTCCCTTTAGCTAGTTTTCTGCCTTCTACCTACGATGAACAAGATTGGGATGCAAACGACCTGCTATAGGTTGACTCACATGTGCCTTACTAGTCTTTTCTTTGTTTTCTTTTTTGTGTTATGTGTGTGATTACATGTGCATAATGTGATCTCCCATACCATTTTTTTTTATGTATCTCTCTCTTTGTGACGTTCCTCTATTTGTATCTACATTCTTCTATATGTCATAAATATTTTATTTTCTTTGTCTTGTGTTTTTCTTTTGGGGATTATGCAAGGTGTCAATACATTTAGGTCTCTTCCATGTTGACCCACAATCTTTTTTTTTTTTTTTATCTCTTTGTATCATTCTTCCCATTCCATGTGTTATTTGTGGAATGATGATGTTTTTGAGATGTCTAACAACATTGTAGAAAAGACTTACATTAACTAGGTGAATCCGTTGATCCCTTATGTGATTTTGGGATTTCATTTTGGGGGCAACCCCTTCCTCTTTCATGATGTAGCTTTATTTGGAAACATATGACATGGCATAGGGATTTCCAAATAAGCTCTCATGTCCTCTTTATTGTTAGAATTTATCATTGGTTAGTTTAAAGTAATTTCTCACATCATGGTGTTTAGAAATTTCTTTAAAGTGGGGGCATACATTGGCATTATTCTTTTTCATTTTACAACTCATGTTTCACTGTGTGGTCTTCTTACTTCATGCGATGTGTCTTTCTCTTTGTGGTGACATTGGGCATGATGTCATTCAAGAGCATGACCTCTCTTAGCACATTATATTCCCCTTAGTGGAAATTCCAAGCGGAGTGCATTCCGTAAGTTATGAATATCCTATTCTTTGATTGGTCCTCTCTTGGAGACATTAGTCATGATTTTCCCTAGGTTGATACCTTACATGAACTAAGAAAAATCCCTTTGAACTTACCTTACACTATTTCGCATTTACAATAATCATTAAATGGCCACCTTGCATAACACACTTTGCTTGCCTATGGAGCCATCCATTTGTTCATGAGTGTTAGCATATGATTTTTTTCTTGCCTCATGAATCTTGTTGTTCATGTTGTGTGGTGCCTTATCAAAGTTATCAAGAGGTATAGTTTTGTTATGGTTGGTATGTATGGGAGGCAAACATAGGAATTTATTTCCATTAACCACTTGCTTCTTTGTGTGGGTGCATACCAACCATGTGTGTGTGTCTCACCTTTATGGGGGCTCATCTAGTGGATACCAGATTCCACTAGCCCATGTGAGTGTGCATTTTGTTTGCATAGTGGACATTGTGTTCCACTTGTAAGCATTTATTTGGACAAATAGCTTAGACCTAGTCCACATCATGTTGGATAGACTGTCGAGGCTTGATCCACCCTCTTTTTCCTTTTTTTTCTTTATGTCTTTGGTAATGTATGTTTGTATCGTGTTGTTGCTCCACACATCATTCACATATGTGTTATTTTGTGCCTATGTTATTTTTCCATAGGATCTTGATCTTGGGGAATTGATCATCCCACTTGATCATTGTCATCCTATCTCACTAGCATTGATACACTTAGACCCCTCTTAATAAAAAATTTCCTACTTTAGTGTGAGTTTGACACAAGGTCATCCTCTCACTAAAGTGGGGGCTAACTATAGTTTAGAACAATGTATCCCTTTACATTTTCACACTTGTTTGGGTCCTCATTAAAATTTGGCTTATTTATGCCATAATTGGTCCTATTTTGCATCCAAAAGCCTAGTTAAATGCATTTTTCTAAGGATAATCCCGACATGTAATAAATAGAAAATCATAATTTATGTGCTCCAAATTTAGGGATTTGGGACCCATATGCCCATCTAGGTGTATGAGTCCTCCCTAGGTCTCGAGCCTTGATTTCAAATGTCACATTGAACATAACACTTCTTGAAGTATGTGTCTCGGGTTTAAGCCTCTCAGACTCATACGCCCAACTAGGCGTATTAGTCCCAGTTTAATCTAGGACCTATTTTAATTCAAATTATTGGCTGGATTTTATTATCCTTATATTCAATTTTTAAATGTCGGCATGTAGTGTTGTAATTTTGGGAAATTAAGCATAAACAAGTATAAATACAAGGTCATTTCATTAAGTTTCTCCTACCAAGCAATCTAAGATCCTTCAAGTATTCATGCAAGAGTTTACAAGAGCATTCAAGAGAAAATCATCAAGCTTTTGGAGCTATATTCAAGATTCAAACATCATGTCAAATTCATCATGAATCATTTGTGTTTGTGAGCTAACATTTGTGATGTAGGTTTCATGATTCAAGCAAGCATTTGAGAAAAAAAATTCAATTATTCAATCAAGAGTCAAGATCCACATCCATTGGAGCTATTTCACACAAGTTAGGAACCTTCATTTCTAGGGTTTGGTGAGTTGCAACATTGAAAATTGTTCATTCATCATTCCTTCATGCTATTCTATTTCATTTTGAGGTTTAATTACCAAAACAAGGTTTGACTAAGGCAAACCCCCGTTCCGTAATAAAACAAAAAATTTATCTCTTGATGTGTGTTTGTAGATCTAGGTGAATGGGAGCTTGAAGATCCTTTAAAGGAAAAGTTTCAAAAGTTGTCAAAGTTATCAAGAAGTTTTCATCTTCACAAAAACTTTCCTATAGATTGGAATTCATACTTTAAGACTTGAATATTGGACATGAAGGAATCTACAAAAGATCACTAGAGGCTACATAAGTATTAGTCAAATCCTAATAATAGGATTCATACACCCTTGACCTAGCATATTACCCATTATACTCCTTTTTTCCATCTTTTTGCGGATCCTAATTAGTCATCAAAAGATTCTAGACTCTATCCAAAAACCCTATAGCAGGACTCATACACCTAACTTGGAATATCAGTCCCCTTATACTTTAAAAGGAAGATTTTTAGAGTTGCAAACCTTATTTTGACTCCATGATTCTACCACACACTTTACTGTTTGATTTCAGTTCATCAATCTTGTTTCATGCTTTCAATTTTTCTAGGTTTCATAGTGAGTGTGCATAAGTATTTTCATTTCTCCCTTTTGAAGCTTCATTTAATGGTGAACCCCCATCCAATTACACTAGGAACCCACTAGCCATTCCTCAATCAAGTCACTTGGTTGAGGAATATAGTTTCCTAATGAAATAAAGTGTGAAATAGGTCCAATTCCATCTTGCAAAAGGTGGAACCCTATTTGACTTTTGTTTGGTATGCATTCCAATTTAGATTAATTTTATTTATATGCTCTCTCATAAATAAGTGCATTTGTTATGCTAGCTCAAGTAATGTGATCTTCCCTGAGAAATTTGAGGATTCCCATTACATGATTTATTATATCCATGTTCTTTGTTTGTGGAAAAAAATAATGTCATATTGTACCACTTAAATTAATAAACCATTATTTCCTTCACATCCCAAGTTATGGAATATCCCTTTTATCACTGCTATTTTTTCTAAGAAAATCAAATTATTCTATCCAATATATGTAAAATTACAAGAAATAACTTGATTTTTATTTATTTCATTGTATTCTTGGTTTTCTTAGATAATCTCTACTCCCTAAACCTTAATGACTACAAAATAATAATTGACATGCAAGTTGTTATCATGAGGATATCTCAACAAATATTTTTGAGGTAGATTCTCCATCATATTCTATTTTCATGGTACACAAGCCTAGGAATTAAGAGTGCATGGGATCACCAAAATCCACACATATGCTTCATATTTTAAAAAGGAGTTTTGATCTTTATGGCTTAACCTTCTTTCCCATTGCTGCTAGAGCTATATCATGAAAGGAAGCCAGGTGAGGAAAAACAAATTCCTACACTAACCTAAGTAAGGGAGAGTTATAGAATTTTGTTTAAACAAGTTTAACAATTCCAACAAGAGAATCACACAAAGGATAATGGAAATAGAACAACAAGTACACATAAACTAACATACAACAGATATATGTGGGGAAAACCCTTTCAGGTAAAAAACACCACCCTCCAAAAGCATAGAACTTATATATTACTTCAAATAGGAGATACAATACAACCCAAGTATAAAGTTTCTACATAAGTGCTTCAACACCAACACCTATTCTGGAGTTAACCTGGTAGCATTTTGTTACCTACAAAATAAACTGTGCATTCTACAATGCAAGACACTCATTCTATAAAGAGATACAACCTTCAAGAATAATCTAGAAGGTGAGGGGCATCCAAATCCACATGGAACAATAACCAATGCCTTAGACATGCATTTGGACACATGTACAAAATTCCCTTACACCCCTTACAATGTTCAAACATGCAAATATTATTTTTCCAAGCTTGGAAGCCTATAATATGCTAAAAAATATTGGCTAAGTGCATGGATCTATGACACAATTTTGGCTCTTAAGATACCACTTTTTTTGTGTAATCATCAAAATCTGATTTGCACGAGAAAATGAAGGTAGTTACGCTCAAAATGTTAAGATGCAGCAAGAACAAAAGTTGAAGTGCTCCGGGTCTAGTTTCTAAGCTACTATTTTTTTTTTAAATTAATGAATATTAAGGGTCTCAAAAGGTGGGGGGGGGGAGGTCCTATTTTTATCAAAAAAAATAGCATAGTGCCTGAGGGCTCCCCCCTTTTTGATTAAATTTTTTTTAGAATTTCAAAAATCCCGACGGTGGTAAATTAGCTAACACCATGCAGTTTATCCTCGTTCTTTCAGATAATTTTTTAATGAATATATAATATTTTATGAATTTTCAAAGACATCTTGAAAAGCTGAAATTTGAGCGTGCTGCCCCCTAAATATTTTGAAAACTAATCAAAAAATTGATTTTTTTTCATCATGTGTAGAATGGAGTCTAGTTTCAAAAAATGTATTTTTTTTCATGTTTCGACAAATGAGTAAAAATCTATCCCAAAACTAGCACATGTTAGTTTTTGACCAAAAATGGAGGCGTTTACAATAGAAGCCATGGATCAAAACCTTGACTAAATCAAAATGAAAAAACAATTATATATTTAGATAGCTAAGAGAGAGGTTAATGTTATCACATATTTTTTCATAAACTTGCATTGAAAGATGTACACATGAGACATGGAGCATGGGAAAAAATATGAGTAAATTTGGAAAATCCTATCAATTAACATGTCCAAAGTAGGTCATTTGGCAAGATCCAAATTTGATTCTCACCAAATAACCTACTTTAAACAAAACCTGAATTTTCCCTCTCTTTGGTCGACAACTTTGATAATGCTTAGAGTGCACAGTTTATGATCATAGATGGATAGTTGAGGTTTTACCTTTCATACACTCTCAAGTCTCACTCCCTCCCATGCAACCTTTACTACTCTCTCTCAGTCGAATCCCCTCTCTCAGCTCTCTTTCCCTCCCACCTAGGTACCTAAATAAATCTCTCACTCCAACCTCATTTCTCACTCTCCCTTTCTCTCTCTCTCCCCCTTTGGTCTTTTTGTCTCTCTCACTCTGTCTCCCTCTCTTAGGCCATTATATTTCTCTCAAGTCTCTCCCTCCTACCCCCTCTCCCTCTCTTAGGTCTCTCACTTACTCCCTCTATATCTCTCCCATTCCCTCTCTCTCACTCACTCTATCTCTCTCCATCTCACTCTCTCACTCTCAAGTATCTCCATCCCCCGCTCTCTCTCTCACACACACACATTCCCTCTCTCTCTCCCACTCCCTCTCTCTTGTAGGATTTGAGAAATGCAAATCCACAGAACCCGATCAATACCTGCATGCAAAAGACTTGTCAAAGAGAAAGAGAGAGATCAAGACAAGGGTTTGGCTCTCACAATGTGCAAGATGTATTCCAGAAAAATGAATAGAGCATCAAAGAAAATACAAGAGATCGATCCTTATAAAAGGAGATCAAAACCTAAAAGGAAAACCTAACCCTAAAGGTGAGTGCATTTACTAATTAATATTAATTATTAAATGACTAATATGTGTGCAAGGCAAAATCTTAAGATGAGAGTAAAGTTAATTAATTACTTTACTCTAACACCCCCCCTTAAGATGAGCAAGAGTGCAGCTACAAACTAGTGCAAGAAAGCAAAAGTAACTACAATGCATGAAAGTAAAATTAGGTCCCGAAAACTAGGCCTGATCAGGTACCCAAGTACAAGAAAATCTCTATGACAGAGAAAAGCAGAAAACCCAGTGGGAAAAAACTCCTCTCCAAAAAGAGATGCAAAAAAAAAGTACAAATGAAATGTCTCAAGAGACTCTCTCAAGAACATATGCAGATATACAATCAGATACCCCCCCATGAGAGAGAGTGGAGACTCCAAAGGCCCCCCAGAATGAGAGAACCCCTGTGTGAATGATCAAACTGATGTGTCACCTCGGAGGAAGAAACAGATCCAACGGTCGAAGAAGAGGAAATCCCTGGATGTGAGGTGAAAATGGAAGTCCTAGATGATGTGCATTGAAGAACGAAACAACAACATGAGTGTATGAATAACAAAATGGTGAATCAAACAACTCAAGATGATCCTGAAATGGAATCTCCAATGAAGAAGGGATAACAGGTGTGTTGAATCTGTCATTTGTGAGAGAAGGAATATCCTCTAATATGGCCTCAACAACTGCACTTGATGGCTCAATGAGTGGAGCGACAATGTCAGTCACAACTGAAGAGGAATCCTGCTGAACAGATGTGATGTCAACAGGAGGAAGAGGTGTAGAAGTCTCAACACTAGTCTCATGAATAGATGGAAGAACACATAAGTTCAAGTGACCAAACTTCTCCTCAGATACTGCATGCTCTCTTTTAGAAAGAGAGGGAGATGGTGGACCAAATTGTGTAAATGCATACAATCGGGAAGAATGATCAACTATCCCTATTGCAACAATGTTGCCAGTCTGAATGTCTCTGATGTGCACTAAATCAGGTGTGAAATCAACTGTCTTCCTTGTCCCACTGTGAGCAATCTGATAGATGGAGAGAAGGTTAGTGGAAAAAGATGGAACACATAGTACATCATTGAATGTACCGTCATCAATATCGATAGAACCTTTCCCACATACACTCATATAAGTGTTATTACCCATCAATATGTGTGGTGAGGACACAGCCTCGAAAGATGAGAACATGTCCTGAGAAGATGCCATATGGTGTGAAGCACCTGAATCCAGTAGCCATCTAGATGAATGTGAACTGGTGGTTGCACATAATGCATGACCCTTATGTGGGGCATGTCCATCTATCTGGAATGATGGTGAAGAAGAAGACCCGCCTGAAGTAGATGAAGAAGAGTGATGAATATGGTTCTTCTCAAGAAGAGTTGTCAAATCTGAAACATGTTTTGCATATCCATCTATCTTCTTCTCATAACACTTGGACTCATCATGTCCTAGCTTAGTGCAATAAGCACACTTAGGTCTATCTTTCTTCGATGATTCCCCCTTAGGAGAAGGTGAATCAAAAGTCTTCTATGAACTAGAATCCTTCCAATGCTCTATGGTCTGTGGTTTCTATTTTTGTTTCTGCTTCTGCTTCCCGTAAGATGACTGTGCTGCCAATGCTTGGTGCAGTGATCCTTTGAGAGCATCCAACTATGATATCTTAGCCTGCTCTTGTGTCAAAGGATCACAAAACACCTCAAAAGAAGGCATGGTAAAATGTGCACCCAAGGCATCCATAGTGGAATGGAAGGTAGATGAGAATATCTGAAAGTTCCCACGAAGCTTTGACAAAATCAGGTAAATACACTCTGTATCAGTCTTAACCTTACCACAACCCTGTAGAAGAGATCTTTGTTGTTTGAATTTCATCAGAAAGTCCTCAATGGAGGGAAAAGAATCAAGTACAAGTGAAGTCAACTCTGCCTCAATCTGTAGTGCATGAAACTAATTGATGGTACCAAATAAATCATTGAACTTAGTCCACATTTCAAGAGGACTATTACATGCATCAAGATGAAACAACAAGTTGTCTGAAACATGTAAGGAAATCAAACCCATAGCCTCATCCATCTTATTTCTATGTTCCATTACCTCAAATGGCCTTGTCAAAACTGGCTGAATCATATCTAAATAGGACCACAACCCCTTTGATTTGAGAAGACGTGTCATAAATTTCTTCTAGGTATGATAGTTATGAGGTGTGAGAAGTTCAACAGTAGAAGTATTTTCGGCCATGTTTTGAACTGTGCCTCAACTGCTCTGAATTTTTTATTATTATTATTTAGTGGTCTTTCAGAACTAGACAAAAGATGTGGAAGGGGTTTTTTTTGTTTTGGTGTTTATAGATTCTGGTTTTCTGATGTAAATGATAGAAAGCAAGAAAAAAAACCCCCCCACAATGCCAAAAACCAATCCCTAGTACAAACTGAAAGCCAAAAAACAATAGAAAGCAGTATATGTATGAGACAAATCTTGGTGTACCTAAATAACTTTCTGGTGAAATAAACTACATATCTGGAAATAGCACAGAAGCACCTTTCCGACACTTATTTGCTTTCGAAAAATGGAGCAAAATTGAGCAAGTTATGCCCCTCAGAGTGCAAAAAGATCATCTAACTTTGACTGCAAAAAAATGCATGCAAACTGAATATTTTTGAAGAAATTTCTAAACCATCCGAACGAGCTCGGAACCAGCTTTCTGACGCCTATTTTCGTTCGAAAATCCAAGCTAAGACGCCCAAGATACACCCGATTTTGTGAAGGTAGGTTGAACAGGTGCATGCAAGGCAGTTTAAGCCCTCAAGGGCAAAAGTCTTCGGCCCCTGGTCACGTGGACGACTAGGGGGCTGGTGGCTAGGTGCTAGGTGCTAGAGCCCCTAGTCTTTCATACGACCATCGCAGGAGCTGAGGAGGCCAACAAGGGTTGGGGATAGGCTCCCGATCCCCACATGACCTTGGCCTAGCGGAGGTAGCCCGCAGGGGCTAGGAGGAGCGGCGCGAAGGAGGAGCCACTAGTGGTCGGTGGCGGATGGGAGGCCACCGGGCAGTGCATCCAAATGAACTGGCCGTGCAGATTTTTTTAAAAAAACTTTAAAAAATCAATTTTTTTGTATTTTTTTTTTAATTTTTCGCCTCGAAGATCGTGCCATGAGGCCGTACGGCCCTGGAGTAAAATTTTTTTGCTTCACCTAGCAACTTTGTCCAAACCAGACATATTTTATATCAAAATAGGGGTTTTTGGATGCTACGAGCTCAACGGTGAGGTCCGTTTGAGCTCAAAGTGCACCAAAAAAAAGAAACCCCCCTATTCCAAATAAAAACTAGAAAATGAAAACGGATCTAATGCAGCCAAACCTAGATCTCTAAATCTTTCAAAAAACTGAACAAGCTACAGCAGATCTAGCTCTGATACCATGTAGGATTTTAGAAATGCAAATCCACAGAACCTGATCAATACCTGCATGCAAAAGACTTGTCACAGAGAAAGAGAGAGATCAAGACAAGGGTTTGGCTCTCACAATGTGCAAGATGTATTACAGAAAAATGAATAGAGCATCAAAGAAAATACAAGAGATTGATCCTTATAAAAGGAGATCAAAACCTAAAAGGAAAACCTAACCCTAAAGGTAAGTGCATTTAATAATTAATATTAATTATTAAATGACTAATATGTGTGCAAGGCGAAATCTTAAGGAGTAAAGTTAATTAATTACTTTACTCTAACATCTCTCACTCCCTCTATCTCTCTCCCACTCTCTCTCCCTCTCTTAGGTCTCTCCCTCCCAGCCCCTTTCCCCCTCTCTCTCTTAATAATCTCTATCCTACCCTCTCTCTCTCAAGTCTCTCCCTCCCAACCCCTCTCCCTCTTTCTCTCTCTCTCACTCCCCCTCTATCTCTCTCTCACTCCCTATCTCTCTCCCACTTTGTCTCTCTCCCTCCCACCCCCTCTCCCTCTCTCTCTCTCAAGTATCTTTGTCATACCCCCTCTCCATCTCTCTCTTTTTCAAGTCTCCCCCTCCTACCCCCTCTCCCTCTCATAGTAACTCCCTATATCTCTTCCCCTCCCTCCCTCTCTCACTCCCTCTATCTCTCTCCCTCTCCCTCTCTCTTAAGTATCTATCTCCCACCACCTCTCCCCCTCTCTCTCAAGTCCCTCTCTCATTCCCTCTATCTCTCTCCCACTCTTTCTCCCTCTCCCTCTCTCTCAATTCTCTCCCTCACCCCCTCTCCCTCCCTCTCTCTCTCTCAAGTCTCTCCCTCCTACCCCATCTCCCTCTAATAGGTCTCTCTTTGTCTCTCTCACTCACTCCCTCTATCTCTCTCCCACACCCTATCTCTCTCTCACTCCCTCTATCTCTCTCCCTCCCTTTCTCTCAGGTATCTCCCTTCCACCCCTCCCACTCTCTCTCTCACCCTCTCTCTCAGGTATCTCACCCCACCCCCCTGATCATTCTAGTTTATGGTTTAATTATTGATGGGGTTGTTGTCCATTTCCTGTAGTAACTTAAGACTTTGGTGCTTGGGAGTTGATTTTTTCATAATATTTCGTTAAACCATAGACCTTGGACATAAATCTATTTTCATAAGCTTTCAAATGATATCGATATGCTATGTGGACTATTTGTGTTAATTTTGCATGTGATTAATGAATGTCACTTTAAGATGATTGTGGATATGTAGTTGTTGTGCACACTAACATTGTCATGCAGATAATCTAAGGGTTACAATTAGGAAGATTATTCCAACTAGGCGTGTGTTATACCAGTCAACAAGGTGGTCATTGAAGACTCTTGGAAGTTGGATATTCCTCATGCACTGGATTGTAACCACCTTGCAGTGATCTTAAATGTTGTTGAACATGCGCATGCGTTACTATTGTGCCAGATCTAAGTTAAGGCAATCATTCCTACTAGGTTTTGTGCATTTGTAGCTTCCTCTGCTCTCTTCCATGCTTTCCCTAATGTAGCATCCTTTGTGTTTGCTAGAGTGGACCACCTTGCTAGGTGGTTGGATAAATAAGGATTTGATGTTCTTTCAAGCTCTCTTGTCCTCTTTTTCTAGTCGGAGAATGTTGATTTGATCACACTTTTAAGCTTTTCAACAATACAGTCTTGTTGATCATTTTTTACTCATGTTTTTTCCATAAATGAAATGAAGTTGTGAGTTCGTGCATCTGATTTTACCTTAGTCTTAGGGAATACTTATCCAAGGGGACCCACTTTGTGAGTATACCATCCTTTAGCTTAGTTATTATTGTTTTGTTTAGTAAATAGTTAAGAATCTGACACTAACTGTTCCTGCAGCCACTAGAATTCTATTATGTGACTGTTCTTGTAGCCAAAGTAGACAGAGTAGTTTCCTGTTTGTTGCTCAAATTTTCATTTTTGTCATGCATTTAAGTTTGTTCTAGTTATTGGTGGATGTTCATCATTTATGTTATTTCCTTCCAAGCAATTTACTTTCAACATTATGCTTTTCTTAGTTGTAGGATAGATATGGCTACTTTGGATTCCTAGTGCACATACAATGCTCACCCATTTCAATTTTATGTCCCTGGGTTGACAATTTAAATGCACCTTTATGATGACCGAGATAGCTATTCAGGTTAGATGCCCAATGTCTGAATCATAGTTTTAAACGCTTAATTATTGAATCAATGTAGGAGGCCAACATTTTTGGCACCATTATCGAGGATGGTGTCAAACTAGAAAGTTCTTTGGATTCATTGATAGTTTTATTGTTGTAGTATTTTAGGAATTTGTTCTTAGTATACCCCTTGTTAGAAGAGTTATGACCCCCCTATTCTCTTACCATTTTTTTTGTGTGAGTTGGTTGATAGTGAGTTGATACTGTATGCATAGAGAAAGAAGTAGAGATGCTTGTGGGAGATTCCCTCCTAATAATCTTGATCTATTCCAGATAGTTGAATACTAGAACCTTCCAAGAAACCAAGAAGAATAGGAGCCACACCCTTTTGCTAATATATTCCCTGATCTAGCTAGCTCTAAAGTTTCCCTTGAAGATCAAAATCTGGTTGAAGAAACATTTTCTTTGGAATTCCATCAACCAAGAATGGGTGATGAAAATGGAGTTAGACCTAACAGAGCTAACCAACCAAATTTTCCTTTCCCCATTGCTCATCAGAATGAGGTGGACAATCTCAAAAATGTCCTTGCTTAAGTTCTTCCTAAGTTCTATGGACTTTTCACATAATATCTTGATACATTCTTGTTTGAGTTTGATATCCTCTGTAGAAGTTATAATTATACCACTAATGCCCATAGGATTAAGCTATTCCCTGCCACCTTGAAAGAAGTCGCATTAAGATGGTTCATGAGCCTAGGCAAAAATATTGTGGAGACTTGGGAGGACATGAAGACAAAATTCCTTGAGAAATAAAAAAGAGTATTGTAGGGATTACATTTTCAGAATGTAGCAAAAGGAAGATGAGAGTTTGGAGGATTTCATTTCAAGATTTCTATTTTGTCTATAGAAATCTCCACACCATTCACTCAATCAAGAATCACATAAGTTGTTTTTCTTGAGAGAAATTAATGATAGCTACATTGATTCCTTGGACCTGATGGGAAGAGGAGATATCACACAAGTTCTTTGGGAGGATATCAATAAAATATGTTAGAATTATTCTAGGGCAACCTCAAAGAAGGGGAGAGCTTACCAATATTCTATGGGTAAGTCATCCACTAGTTGAGTTTCAAGGATGGAGATTACTCACTTACTAGCAGATTTCAAGAAAGACATCATAAACAATCTAGCTACTTAGCTGGATTCACTTCAGGCTAGGAAGAAACAAGAGGAGGCAGAGGCAATGTTGGCAGAATGTTGCCCTCATTGTAGATAAAAGAAGGAATGTACATGCAAGATAATAGCTAATATTGACAGCAAGCAGATGGCACCCGAGTTCAAACCAATCTAGGGTGAATATGATCAAGTCTACTATGTTGTACAAAGGAGGCCATGGGCTCCAAGCTAGGGTATGCCACTAGATCCATTATCTTTTATTGGGCCATATTTCAATTCGTATTCATCTAGTAATCAATGGAAACCCTCATATCCATCCAATTATGGAGGATATCCACCACATCCTTGGGGTAACCCTCCAAATGCTTGGACCAATCACCAAAAATATCCACTCTAGTGGCAGCAACCTCAGGGGAATTGGCAACAATTTCAAGGAAATTGGCAGCCACCTCTAAGAAACTGACAACAAACATCTCAATGGAGGGGAGGACAACAATGGCCAAACTAGTCAACCAATTACATCCAACCACATTCTCAATGCCAACAACCTATTATAATGCCTCCTCCTACTAATCCAAGTTCAAACATTCCTAAACCTACTCAGCTACTAGCCCATCCTGCACCTAACCCAAATAATAAACCACAGCAGCAGCTAGTATACTCTATTGATCCACATCAGTTCCCTGTATATTTTGTGAGTGTAAGTGACATCCATTTGCATTCAAGAACCACTTTGCCAGTCCTAACCCACCTATTATCATTGAGCTTCTTGTGGAAGAGGAGGAGCCTCTGAATGTACCTATTCAACCTAAAAATCCTAAACCAATCCCAACTAAGAAGACTGATCTTGAAACACCATTTCCCCAGAGGTTGGAAACTATGAAACAAAAGGAAGAAAAGGACACAAATTTTGACATTCTAGATTAGTTGAAGCATATATGTGTCCAATTACCTCTATTTCAGGCCATCAAATATGTTCCCATATATGGCAAAGCAATCAAGGAAGCATTCTTAAGAAGCCAGGTTGGAAGAAGAAAGACCCCACTACAGTTCATGTGGTGGGACATCTTGCTGACATCATGCTTGGGAAAGTGATTGTTCCAAAATAAAATGATCCAAGGAGTCATGTGGTAGGAGTTGTTATAATTGGGATGCAAATAAAGAATGCTCTGATTGATTTGAGAGTAGCAATAAATGTTATGACCAAGGACATCCTACAACAACTAAATATTTTAAGCATGAGACCCACTCCTACTATCTTGCAACTTGTTGATAGTTCTATTATTAAGCCTAATGGTATAGTGGACGATCTAGTGGTAACTATAGACTCTTGGGAGTACCCAGTAGATTTTATGATTCTTTCTCCTAAATCCACACTAGGAGGGTACCCCATCATTCTTGGAAGACCATGGTTAGCAACAACAAATTCTTATATTGGATGCTGAATAGGAGACATGACCATTTTTTATGGAAAGAGCACCAAAAATATTGTTATCTACCCACTTTCCCAGCCATCCCATGATAAGGATGATCCAATATGGCCACATGTTGGTGAAGAGGCCAAATAAGTTAATTATGTGGCATAACTTATGATGTTATGCGGAATTCTCTTCTTCCAGCTAAAGGATGAAGATGAAGTATAGGCCCACATAATTCATAACCATTATGAGGTAGAGGAAGCATCACCCTCTCAAGTATCCGATTCTTGTGCTACAATAGAAACACTCCTACCCACTCTTCCTGTAGTCGCTCTTCCTGCAAACGCTTGTCCTACAGACACCTTTCTCGCAGTCGAATTTCCTGCAGCAATAGGTATCTTCCACATATTAGTGCCACATGAGTTCAAAATACTAAGCATTGGTGAAGTATATATGGTTGAGTTAAATACACAAGTGCAAGTGTTAGAAGGAAAGTATCTGAATATCAACAATAAATTAAGTGAATAATAGTAGTTGTCATTGGCAAACTTGTTGAGGGCCCACCAAAATGAATTTGCATGGGACTATCATGATATGAATGGATTGGATCCTAAAATTTTCACTCATATGATATATATAAGAGATGATTTTACACCAGTAAGGTAGCCACAAAGAATAATTAACCTTGCATTGAGAGAAATAGTAAAAGGAGAACTACATAAATTGCTTGATGTAAGATTTATCTACCCCATTTTAGATAGCCAGTGGGTGTCCCCATTGGTGATTGTACCCAAAAAAGGAGGGAAGTGGAAAGTTTGTATTGCTTATAGGGAGCTTAACTCTGCCACCAAAATAGACCATTTTCCCTAATTGTTCATCGATCAAGTCTTGGACTCACTTGCAGGAAAGCAGTACTTTTCTTTTCTTGATGGATTTAGTAGCTATAATCAGATTCAAATTGCAATAGAGGACCAGGAGAAGATCACCTTTACCTATCCATGGGGAAATTATGCCTACTCAATACCTCCATTTAGCTTATGCAATGCACTTGCAACTTTTCAGAGCGCATTCATTAGCATATTTTCATATATCTCTCATGATTGCATGGAAATTTATATGGATGATTTCACTACTTATGGTGCTGATTTCAATGAAGCATTGGATAATCTTAGGAGAGTCCTACAAAGATTTGAAGACCACAATCTATCTTTAAATAGTGGGAAGTGCTTCATGATGATGCAGGAATGTGTAGTTCTTGGCCACTACATCTCTCACAAAAGGAATTCAAGTAGATCATGCAAAGATTGAGGTAATTACCAATCTACCTATTCCTGCAAAACAAAAAGATGTTAGGAGTTTCTTGGGACATGCAGGTTATTACAAGAGGTTCATCAGAGACTTCATAAAAATGGCAATGCCATTGTATAATCTCCTCACTAAAGATGTTGAGTTTCAATGGACAGAGGACTATGACAAGGCATTTTTTGACTTGAAAGTAGCTTTAACTCATGCTTGTGTACTCAAGGGGCCTAATTGGGAGATTAATTTGTACATCCATATAGATGCATCAGACTATGTTATAGGAGAAGTCTTGGGATAGAAAAGAGCTATTGAAAATGTCATTTACTTTGTCAGCAAAAATCTACAAGGAGCTAAATTCAACTATATAGTGATAGAAACATAAATGTTAGTAGTGATCTATGCCTTAAACAAATTAAGAAATTACATGACCGACTACCAAATCTTTGTGCACACTGATCATGTAGCCATTAGATACCTTATAAACAAACCTTTGATTTTAGGAAGGCTAGCAAGATGGTTACTACTAATGTAGGAGTTTGATATAACCATTGTGGATAAACCAGGGAAAGCCAATGATGCAGATTTTCTTTCAAGGATGACCACATTAGAAGACAATAAAGTCATAGATGATTCTTTCCCTGACAAGCACTTATTTCCATTAGTGTACAGACACCCTGGTATGCTAACATAGCTAATTTTTTGGTCACAAGGAGAGTCCCTCCTCACTTCTCTCCAAAAGAGAGGAGAGTTCTCATTGAGAAATATTTCCCTTTCTCATGGACCGTTGGATGTTTGTTCTATATTGGACCTGACTGGGTCATGAGGAGATGTGTGAGGGAAGATGAGACATTTGATATACTGCATGCATGCCATGATGAACCCTGTGGAGGAAATTTTGTAGCCAAGAGAAAAACAATGAAGATTTTGAACACAGGATATTACTGGCCAACACTTCACAAGGATGCAAGGAGATATACAAGGAAGTGTGACATATTCCAAAGGATGGGAAAACCAACAAAATTTGATGAGATGCCACTTTGTCCTCAAGTAGTAATCAATCCATTTGATAAGTGGGGGCTGGATTTTGTAGGACCCCTTGATCCTCCATCAAAAGGTAAATCCTATATTTCAGTATGCACTGATTATGTAGCTAAATGGGTAGAAGTTAAGGCCATGAAGCATGCAAGAGATACTAAGGTTGCAAAAAATTTGTATGAGGAAATTTTCACATAGTACGGGGTTTCAAGAGAGAGTGACTGATCAAGAGACTCAATTGAAATTCAACCCTTGTTATAACATTGGTTAATGAGTACAACTTTAGGCACAAGAAGTCTACTCCTTATCACCCCCAAGCCAATGGCCAAGTTGAGGTGACTAACAGAGAAATTGAGGCCATTCGCACCAAAATAGTAGCTATCCATAAAATGGATTAGGAAAGCAGGTTACCAAAAGATGTTTGGGCTTACAAAACCACTTGGAAAACCACTAGACATGATTCACTCCATTTGAGTTGTTGTATGGAAAGTTAGCCATGATGCCCATTGAATTTGAACATAAGACCCTCAAGGCTATAGTAGAATTGGGAATGGATATTTATGAAGCAAAAAGAGATAGAATCATGCAGTTGAATGCTTTAGATGAGATGAGGAAGGAAACCTTGCATCACATAGAGGTAGTGCAGAATCAATAAATAAGATGGCATGATAAATTTATCAAGGATAAGAAGTTTCAAGCTGGAGATTGGGCACTGCTCTATGACTCAAGATATTAGGATAATGCAAGAAATTTGTAGAAAATGTGGCTTGGACCTTATGAGGTGACTAAAGTATTTTCCAATGGATTTTTTCAGCTTACTACCATTGATCCTGTCAGATTTAAGCTGCTGGTGAATGGTCATTGCCTACGATTGAATCACAAGCCAACTTCTAAGGAGTTCCTACAGTAATTCACTCAGCATGCAGCACCCGAACTTCTTGCAACCGAAGGAAGTGGATGTAGTGTCCCTTCTTCTGGCAAATTAAGGTACGTGAATTTTCATAATAAAGATTCCCACTTTGTGGGGGTCCACTTCTTCACCCATTCACCCATTCATTTCACCTTCCTCTCTCTTCCACCTCACCACCATCATTCCACCATCATTTCACTTCACATCACTCCACTCCACCTCATCCCATTCCACTTTCATTGCTTGCTCAACTGATTTCTTGGAAATGGCCGGTACTTTCGCCATGATCTTTGCAATATATCTTCCATGAACTCAAGTACGAACCCAGGTATGTGTGCACTAATTTTTATATCTTAATTATCTTTTAGTGCATTTACTTGATTATTATAAATTAATATCAATGTTCACCATAGCATGTCACCATTTCCTACCCCAGTCAAATCATCCTTTCACCTCACATGTGAGGACACATGTCCAAATCTAGGTTGGGGGAATGTGTCAAGGCCATTTCTGCATGTCTATCTGTACTGACTCACGTCAATAAAATTTAAGTGATTGAGCCAATTTTAATTTTGAGGTGACGACTCATATGTGCAAAATGAAAATCCTCCATTGCCATTTTCCTTAATCACAACCTGCATTATTACTACTTTATTGCCTTAATTGTTTCTATCTTACTCAAAAGGTAAAATTTAAATGACACCAGCATTGGAATTTAGTAGATTTGTAGGAAGAAGAAGTTTGGTTTCCAAACAAGAATTGTAGGAGAAATTTTTTGCAGAGTAACTATTTGATTGTAGACAATGGGTGGTGGATTGGTTTTAAATGAACCCACAATTCATAATTTTTTATTGCAATATGCTCCTTACATAGTTGAGTTTAGGAACTGTGGATGGCTAGACTATTTCTTAAAGATGGATGGATTCGATGAAGGTGTTGCATTAGAATTTTCCCAAACATTGTCCGAAGGGAAAGCCACAATAAAAGGGTTGGAATTCACAACTACAGAGGAAAGAATTACAGAAGTTATAGGGTTTCCTATTGACGGAAAAAAATACCCTACTACTAGGGATGCCAGGTTGGCTAGGGCTGAATTTATAGAGCCTAATGACCCTCCATTGAACATAGGCAAATAAGGATCAAAGAGGAATTCTTTGCCCGAGCTATGGAGGTAAGCAACTATTTATGTTGTCAAGTATATCACTTGCAAAGGTCACCAGTCAAATCTACATTTCATGCATTTTAAGCTTTTGAACCACACGAGGCACAGAAGGAGAATGAATGTTCCCAATGTGATGTACAACCTTCTTTCGATCATGGCAATAGAAACTCAAAAAGGTAGGGACAATTTTGTTTCCCACCATTACCTAATTAAATTATTAGTTCAAAAATCTTTGCATGATGTGTCCAATATTTCTTGGGAATAATTTTTGAGAGTTGATAAAATAGACCAGAGCATTTGCAACCTATTGTTTTTCCTCAACCTCATAGGGTTGGGAGGAGAAGGAGCAATGTTGGGGCCACTGCTGGTACCTCAACTTCTGATGCAAGCCCTAGTGGAAATCATCCTACAGCCATACAAGCTATTGAAATAATTTCTTCTGAGGCAAAGCATTCTAATAAGGAGGGTTCCTCTCCTGATTTTGATGATGAGGTTCCTCTAGGAACACTTCTAAATGGTAGGGCTCAGAAGAAGAAGGAAAAGCTAAAGGATGGAAAAAATTAATAGAAAATGGTAGAAAAGGAAGTACCAAGCTCCAGGAAATGAAAAACTGATACTGTCGGATACATCAGAAACATAAGTGGGATAGGTTGCAATTGCCAACTTCAGGGCATTGACCAAACAAAAACACAACTCTTCCCTTGTTGGAGGACCAAAAAGACATTAGGTTGGGGGAAATGATGAGTCTAGTTTATGGTTTAATTATTGATGAGTTTTGCGTCCATTTCCTGCAATAACTTAAGACTTTGGTGCTTGGGAGTTGATTTTTTTCATAATATTTCCTTAAACATAGACCTTGGACATAAATCTATTTTCATAAGCTTTCAAATGATATCGATATGATTTGTGGACTATTTGTGTTAATTTTGCATGTGATCAATGAATTTCACTTTAAGGTGATTGTGGATGTGCAGTTGTTGTGCACGCTAATGTTGTCATACAGATAATTTAAGGCCTACAGTTAGGAAGATTATGCCAGCTAGGCATGTGTTATACTGGTCAACAAGGTGGTCATTGAAGACTCTTTTCGGCTAGAGATTCCTCCCGCACTAGATTGTAACCGCCTTATAGTGATCTTAAATGTTGTTGAGTATGTGCAAGTGTTACTGTTGTGCCATATCTGAGTAAAGGCAATCATGCCTGATAGGTTTTGTGCATGCGTAGCACCCCTACTCTCTTTCATGCTTTCCCTAATGTGGCATCCTCTGTGTTTGTTGGAGTGGACCGCCATGCTAGGTGGTTGGATAAATAAGGCTCTGATGTTCTTTCAAGCTCTCTCTCCCTCTTTTTCCATTTGAAGAATGTTGATTTGATCACACTTTTAAGATTTTCAGCAATACAGTCATGTTGATTATTTTGTACTCATGTTTTTCCCATAAATGAAATGAAGTTGTGAGTTCATGCATCTAAGTTTACCTTAGTCTTAGGGAATACTTATCCAAGGGGGCCCACTTGGTGAGTATTCTTTCCTTTAGCTTATTATTTTTTTGTTTAGTAAATAGTTAAGAATTTGGCACTGACTATTCTTGCAACCACTAGAATTCTATTATGTGACTATTCCTACAGCCAAAGCAGATAGTAGTTTCTTGTTTTTTGCTCAAATTTTCATTTTTGTCATGCATTTCAGTTTGGTCTAGTTATTGGTGGATATTCAACATTTATGTTATTTCCTTCCAACCAATTTACTTTCATCATTATGTTTTTCTTAGTTACAGGATAGATATGGCTACTTTGGATTCCTAGTGCACATATAGTGCTCACCCATTTCAATTTTACGTCCCTGGGTTGACAATTTAAATGCACCTTCATGATGACTGAGATGTCTATTCAGGTTAGATGTCCAATCTTTGAATCACAACTATAAAGGCTTAGTTGTTGAATCATTATAGGAGGCCAACACACCCTCTCTTTCTCTCTCTCTATCTCTCTCTCACTCCCTCCATCTCTCTCCCATCCCTCTATCCCGGGTACTCCCTCTTCCCCAAGTACTCCCTCTCCCTCCCATCCCCTCTCCCTCTCTCAAGTCTCTCTCTCTCACTCCTTGTATCTCTCCCATCCCTCTATCTCCCACTCCTTCTCTCTCCTAATCTCTTAGGTCTCTCCCTCCCACCCCTTCTCTCCCACTTTAACTCCCTCTCCACTATAGAAAAATAGATAATTAGCACCGAATTTAGTGCCAAATTTTAGTGTATTTGAAACTCTCAATCGAAACCATCTCACAGTATGAAATTCGGTGCAAAAGAGTTTTTTCGTTTCTTCGCCAGATGTAGCGCTGTCTTTAATGCCTCATTTAGTGTTGGATGTAATGCCAAAAATTTGGTACCGGTTATAGCGTCCTCTTTAGTGCAATATTTAACACCAGAAATTAGGTGCTGGTTATGACGTCCTCTTTAGCGCCAAAAATTACGTCGTCATTTGCGCCGAAAATAGCGTCAGAAATAGCGCCTGTATTGGCACTAAAATAGGCTCCTGGTTTTGCTTCAATGTCTGCTCCCATTTTTTCTTCTAGTTTTGCTCCGAGTTTTGCTCCCATTTTTGCTCCCATTTTTGCTTCTAGTTGTGCTTCCAATTTTGCTTCCAATTTTGCTTCCACTTTTTCTTCCACTTTTTCTTTTGGTTTTGCTTCCACTTTTTCTTCCGATTTTGCTTCCACTTTTGCGTCCAATGTTGCTTCCAATTCTACTTCCAATTTTTCTTCTAGTTTTGCTTCCAGTTTTGCTTCCAGTTGTGCTTCCAATTTTGCTTCTAGTTTGGCTTCCAGGCTTGCTTCTAGTTTTGCTTCTAGTTTTGCTTCCAATTTTTCTTCCAATTTTGCTTCCAATTTTTCTTCCGGTTTTTCTTCCGGTTTTCCTTCTAATTTTTCTTCCAAATTTGTTTCCAGTTTTGCTTCCCGCATTCCTTCCAATTTTGCTTCCAGTTTTGCTTCTGGTTTTGCTTTCGATTTTCCTTCCAATTTTCCTTCCAAGATTGCTTTTGCTTTGCTTCTAGTTTGGCTTCCATTGTTGCTTCCTTTTTTGCTTCTAAAAATTCTTCTTGTTTTTCTTCCATTTATTAATTTAATATGTTTTAATTCAATTTCATTTGTTAAATATATGATGCATCTTAAATAACATATGATTATAGAGTAAGTAATTTAATTATTTAACTCATATGATTATAGAGTAAGTAATTTAATTATTTAACCCATATGATTAAATAACAAGATAATTACGTATCAAATATGCCAGTAGATCAATAACATGTCAAAATAATACATGTCCAACAGTTGAAATAAGTCAAAATGATACATGTACAAATGATATAAGTAAAAATGATAAATTATGTAACTCAAATTGATACAAGTCAAGATGATACATGTCCAAATGATATAAGTGAAAATGATAAATGTCAATATGATACAACTCAATAATATGGTATTGTAGGCCATGAAAATGATACATATGATAGTAACCATGAAAAGAGGCATCATAACAATATATCAATAATGATCATGAATGTCACTGGGTACTACCAGCAACTTCCTTGTCATCATCACCACTATCATCATCATCATCATCATAACGATATACCAGCAATGATCCATGATGCAACCTATATGATCATGAATGTTGTTGGGTACTAGCGGTAACTAGCCTATCATCATCATCATCATCATCATCATCATCAGCAGCAACATCATCATCATCATCATTGTCATTGGCCTTGGTATCTTTCATATCTACATCATCATCATCCTCTGCCATATGATCTGTATTGGTAGAACCAATAATTTCTAGATCTATATCATGATGAGGATCATCTTGATCTTCTGGAAGACCTGTGTTCTACAAAAAAAAAATATTTAAAATGAAAAGTTATTATTTATTTCATGCAATAATTTTTTTTTGTGTTATTTATCTAATATTGAAACATATGAGATGAAACCATAATCAAATTACATCATATCAAAATGCACATACGAGAATAAAATTTCAAAAAATTTAAAGCTAATATGTGATTCCAATGATGTTAAACATGCAACAATTCTAATAAACATTAGTAAAGATCATAAAAAAAATTGTTATACAATTTAACTATCAACTGTAAATTCTATTACATAACCTTAAGTGTGAACCCTCTGCAAAATAATGAGGAGACTGCAAGAGTATTGGCTATAGGGGGCATTGGTACAAGAGATGGACATGGCTCTTCCAAGCCATCCACTCAAATGGTTTCATACACAAATGTGGAAGATATCTCCGTTTCTAGAGAGCTCATGATTTAGGTTGATACGAAAAATGATGTTGTTCTAGTACCCATATATGGAATCATGGTTCCATTTCATGTAGCCACCATCAAGAGTGTTAGAAGCTAACAAGATGGAGGGAATTCTTATATAAGGATAATTTTTAATGTTCCAAGTACCGACTTTAATGCCAACATTGAAATTCCCTAGTAGTATTTATGTTAAGGAAATTTCCTTTAGATCCAAGGATTCAAAGCACATCAACCATGCGGTACAAATGATTAAATCTCACAGACAATCTATAGAAATGAAAAAGTTTGAAAAGGAAGAGAGAGCTACACTAGTGACTTAGGAGAAACTTCAGCTTTCAAAAACAAATGCAATTAGGCTAGTAGACTTGTGGATCAGGCCAGCATTTGGTGGAAGAGGAAGAAAGATGATTGGAAATATGGAGGGCCACCATAATGGATTTCGGTATTCAACCATGAGAGCAGAAGAGAGAGTTGATATCATGTATCAAAAAATTAAGCATGCATTCTTCCAGCCAACGAAGAAGGAGATGATTACTTTGCAGAATTTTCATTTGCGTAACCATTTTGTGACCTAATATGCATGTGCCTTTTAAAAGGCTCGTTGAGGCATGAAATTTGTTTTGGGCCACAAGATTTAATATAATCGTGTGGCCCAAAACAAATTTTGTGCCTCAACAAGCCTTTTAAAAGGCACATGTGTATTAGGTCACGGAATGAACTTGCAGCCATCCGATTTAAAAGCTAATCGATGGTAAAATTTTAAAGTTTCATTTAGTCTTACTTTTCATTGAAATTCCCTAGCAGTATTTATGTTAAGGAAATTTCCTTTAGATCCAAGGATTCAAAGAAGATCAACCATGTGGTACAAATGATTAAATCCCACAGATGATCTGTAGAAATGAAAGATTTTGAAAAGGCAGAGAGCTACACTAGTGACTCAGGAGAAACTTTAGCTATAAAAGAAAAAAGGCAATTAGGCTGGCAGACTTGTGGATTAGGCCAGCATTTGGTGGAAGAGGAAGAAAGATGACTGGAACTATGGAGGGCCACCATAAGGATTTTGGTATTCAACCATGAGAGTAGAAGAGAGAGCTAATATCATGTATCAAAACATTAAGCATGCATTCTTCTAGCCAATGGAGAAGGAGATGATTACTTTGCTTAATTTTCATTTTCATAACCATTTCATGACCTAATACGCATGTGCCTTTTAAAAGGCTTGTTTAGGAATGAAATTTGTTTTGGGCCACACGATTAGATTTAATCGTGTGGCCCAAAACAAATTTCATTCCTAAACAAGCCTTTTAAAAGGCACATGTGTATTAGGTCATGAAATGAACTTGCAGCCATCCGATTTAAAAGCTAATTGATGGTAAAATTTTAAAGTTTCATTTAGTCTTACTTTTCATTGAAATTCCCTAGCAGTATTTATGTTAAGGAAATTTCCTTTAGATCCAAGGATGCAAAGAACATCAACCATGTGGTACAAATGATTAAATCCCATAGACAATCTGTAGCAATGAAAAAGTCTGAAAAGGAAGAGAGAGCTACAATGGTGACTCAAAAGAAACTTCAAATTTCAAAAACAAAGGCAATTAGGCTGGAAAACTTGTGAATCAGACCAGTATTTGGTAGAAGAGGAAGAAAGATGACTGGGACTATGGAGGGCCACCATAATGTATTTTGATATTCAACCATGAGAGTATAAGAGAGAGCTGATATCATGTATCAAAACATTAATCATGCATTCTTCTAGCCAGCGGAGAAGGAGATGATTACTTTGCTTGATTTTCATTTGCATAACCATTCCATGACCTAATACACATGTGACTTTTAAAAGGCTTGTTGAGGCACAAAATTTGTTTTGGGCCACATGATTAAATCTAATTATGTGGCCCAAAACAAATTTTGTACCTCAAAAATCCTTTTAAAAGGCACATGCATATTAGGTCACGGAATGAACTTGCAACTGTCTGATTTAAAAGCTAATTGATGGTAAAATTTTAAAGTTTCATTTAGTCTTACTTTTCATTGAAATTCCCTAGCAGTATTTATGTTAAGTAAATTTCCTTTAGATCCAAGGATTCAAAGCACATCAACTATGTGGTACAAATGACTAAATCCCATAGACGATCTATAGCAATGAAAGAGTTTGAAAAGGCAGAGAGAGCTACACTGGTGACTCAAGAGAAAATTTAGCTTTCAAAATAAAAAGCCAATTAGGCTGGAAGACTTGTGGATTAGGCCAACATTTGGTGGAAGAGGAAGAAAGATGATTGGAACTTTGGAGGGCCACCATAATGGATTTCAGTATTCAACCATGAGAGCAGAAGATAGAGTTGATATCATGTATCAAAATATTAAGCATGCATTCTTCCAGCCAACAGAGAAGGAGATGAATACTTTGCTTCACTTTCATTTGCATAACCATATCATGGTGTGGGAACCAAGAAGAACAAGGATGTCCAGTTTTATGTGGAGGTAATGGATGTGGTCCAAACCTTAGGAGGGGAAAGAAGGTCAATGTATGATCCTAATGAAATTGAGGAAGAACGGGAAGAGAGGGACAGGGAAAATAAAATAAATGCAAAGTTTCAAGGTGTTGGCACTGAAAAAATCTGCCTTTTCCCACTAGCCTCTACCTCGCCTACCTTCCATATACCACAGAAATACACCACACTTTAATTTTATGATCAATACAAATTATAGATTTTTTTTTACTAGATCCATATTATAGCCTCCATTGTACCCATAAAATTGAAATCCCATAGTCATTCACCCATTCCTAGCAAAATTCAATACCATCGGCCTAACAATGCTTCATCAGCGGAACCCCCATCACAACCCCACCGATGGCCCGATGAAAATAGCTCATAACCTAGTATCAGAGTAACAATACCCTATCAGGTTGAATCCTAAGGTGCTCTCCCCGATATATTGATAGAGTCAACAAAATTAAACACATCGCTATAATAGATAAACATTGGTGGAACAAATTATGGCATTCCCCCGATGGGTTAATATAACCATGAATAGTTCTTCATTATATTTTGTACTTTGATTATACTATTTTTAAGTGGCCTTTTCATGTATATAATCATATCATGTTCATGTATGTTAAATAAGGATAAAATCAATGCAATTTTTTAAGGATTTGTCAAGTGAGTAAGAGAGCTATGGGAGCAGCCTCATCTAAAATATTTTGAACTAGAGTTTGATATACCATTTGGAGAGCTTGGTTTTCATGGAAGAGGAAGAAAGATGATTACTTTGCTTCATTTTAATTTGCATAACCATATCATGGCATGGGAACCAAGAATACCAAGGATGTCCAGTTTTATGTGAAGGTAATGGATGTGGTCCAAACTTTAGGAGGGGCAAGAAGGTCAATGTATGATCCTGATGAAATTGGGGAAGAACAAAAAGAGAGGGAAATGAAAAATAAAATCAATGCAGATTTTCAAGGATTTGTCAAGCGAGTAAGAGAGCTATGGGAGTAGCCTCATCTAAAAAATTTTTAACTAGAGTTTGATATACCATTTAGAGAGCTTGGTTTTCATGGAAGAGGAAGAAATATGATTAATTTGCTTCATTTTCATTTGCATAACCATATCATGGCATGGGAACCAAGAAGATCAAAGATGTCTAGTTTTATGTGGAGGTAATGGATGTGGTCCAAACTTTAGGAGGGGCAAGAAGGTCAATGTATGATCCTGATGAAATTGAGGATGAACAACAAGAGGGGGACAAGAAAAGTAAAATCAATGCAGATTTTCAAGGATTTTTCAAGTGAGTAAGAGAGCTATGGGAGTAGCCTCTTCGAAAATATTTTGAGCTAGAGTTTGATATACCATTTAGAGATCTTGTTTTTCATGGAAGAGGAAGAAAGATGATTACTTTGCTTCAATATCATCTGCATAACCATATCATGGCATGAGAACCAAGAAGACCAAGGATGTCCAATTTTATGTGGAGGTAATGGATGTGGTCCAAACTTTAGGAGGGTCAAGAAGGTCAATGTATGATCCTGATGAAATTGAGGAAGAACAACAAGACAGGGACAAGAAAAATAAAATCAATGTATATTTTCAAGGATTTTTCAAGCGAGTAAGAGAGCTATGGGAGCAGCCTCATCTAAAAGATTTTGAACTAGAGTTTGATATACCATTTAGAGATCTTGGTTTTCATGGAAGAGGAAGAAAGATGATTAATTTGTTTCATTTTCATTTGCATAACCATATCATGGCATGGGAACCAAGAAGACCAAGGATATCTAGTTTTATGTGGAGGTAATGGATGTGCTCCAAAATTTAGGAGGGGCAAGAAGGTCAACGTATGATCCTGATGAAATTGAGGAAGAACAACAAGAGAGGGACATGAAAAATAAAATCAATGCAGATTTTGAAGGATTTTTCAAGCGAGTAAGAGAGCTATAGGAGCAGCCTCATCTAAAATATTTTGAGCTAGATTTTGATATACCATTTAGAGAGATTGGTTTTCATGGAAGAGGAAGAAAGATGATTACTTTGCTTCATTTTCATTTGCATAACCATATCATGGCATGGGAACCAAGAAGACCAAAGATGTCCAGTTTTATGTGGAGGTAATAGATGTGGTCCAAACTTTAGGAGGGGCAAGAAGGTCAATGTATGATCCTGATGAAATTGAGGAAGAACAACAAGAGAGGGACAAGAAAAATAAAATCAATGCAGATTTTTAAGGATTCATCAAGTGAGTAAGAGCACTATGGGAGCAGCCTCATCAAAAATATTTTGAACTAGAGTTTGATGTACCATTTAGAGAGCTTGGTTTTCATGGAAGAGGAAGAGAGGTGATTACTTTGCTTCATTTTCATCTGCATAACCATATCATTGCATGAGAACCAAGAAGACCAAGGATGTCCATTTTTATGTGGAGGTAATGGATGTGGTCCAAACTTGAGGAGGGGAAAGAAGATCAATGTATGATCCTGAAGAAATTGAGGAAGAACAGCGAGAGAGGGACAGGAAAAATAAAATCAATGCAGATTTTTAAGGATTTGTCAAGCAAGTAAGAAAGCTATGGGAGCAACCTCATCTAAAATATTTTGAACTAGATTTTAATATACCATTTAGAGAGCTTGGTTTTCATGGAAGAGGAAGAGAGATGATTACTTCGCTTCATTTTCATTTGTATAACCATATCATGGCATGGTAACCAAGAAGACCAAGGATGTCCAGTTTTATGTGGAGGTAATGGATGTGGTCCAAAATTTAGGAGGGGCAAGAAGGTCAATGTATGATCCTGATGAAATTGAGGAAGAACAACAAGAGAGGGATAGGAAAAATAAAATCAATGCATATTTTCAAGGATTTTTCAAGCGACTAAGAGAAATGGTTGAACTCCATTGATGCCATTCCTCAATCTTCACTTGATGGCATCAAGGAATGGCTAAACTCCATGGATATAAAGTATTATGAAAGAAAAATGAACTTGAATTGGCGGCCAATTTTGAAGACTATTACTGATGATCCAGAAAAATTTATTGAAGATGGTGGTTGGGAATTTTTTAATATGGAATCTAGTGATTCTGATTATGATAATTTAGAAGAGTTAGATCAAGGATATGAACCCTCTGATGTAGAATTGGAATCAAAATCAGATGAGGAAGGTTCAGAGGATGAATCTCTTGTGGATTTAGATGAGGATGATGAAGAATAAGAAGATTCTAAAGGGGAGGAAGGTAAAATATGGGATGAATTAGACATCAAAGCCATAAATGCAGATAAGGAAAAAGGAGATGAGTCTAATAGTGAAGTGAAGAGGAAATTCAGATTCAAGAGGAATGCCTGCCAAGAGGCATAAATTCAGATGAATTGATCTCATCTACATCCTTGTACTATTAATTCATGCACATAAATGGTTCAATTTTTTATGAAAATGATGCATATATGTTAACTTGATCAGTGTTTTTAGTTCGGTAGTTTGACTTCTATGACAACTAGCCATTAGGCCATTCTGTGCAGGAGCACATTTGTGGTTTTAGTTAGCTTTTTTGGATAGCTCTACTTGGTGTTAAGGACATTCCATTTATCTTTTGAATATTAAGAAATCTAGTATTACACGCTTCTCTATGTTGATTCCATCAGGTTGCAGGTTTTTTACTGCTGATTTCTTTATTTATGGAGTTTTTTTAACTTGGAAGATAGGAATTTACTGCCTTTTTTAAAATTAGATGGAAAAATTAAGTGGTTGGTTAGCTACGCCAAATGATGTACACTACAAGGATGTGTTAGATCTATAGGATTCCTACCAAGATGCATCAAAACATTCTTACATGTTAAAATAATGGTAGCATTATGAGGAAGGATGGCAAAGATGCATGTGGATCACTTAGTAGAATGGCAACATGAATTCAAGGAAGCACTCCTTGACATACCATGTTTTAGAGAAAAGAAGATAAATCAAATCAAAATGGGACTAAGTTTCTCAAATGATACAACTCATAACTTAAATGAGGAAACTTAAGAGATATTAAAAGACAATGGTCATTAATTAAAAGATGCAATGAAAATAAGGCATGAATGTCACCCACTACCTTTTAAGGCAAAAAATATTTTTTTCCTCAACATGAAATAATGGGACAATTGAGTGGGATCTAGGACCAATAGAGAAGCACTTTAGAACTCATCCTACACATCAATAAAAAACTCAACACAAGAAATGGAAATTGACATATCAACACAACAATATACAACTAATTTATTGAAACTAAAAGTCAACTATTGATACCTCGTTCTCCATCCAGATTAAAAAATTGGCCCACTTTTTGCTCTGTAATTTTTCCTTTTCAAATTGCTTTGGATGCTAGCCATATTTCTCCTCCTGTCAAAACATGGCATGTGGACTACTTAAACTAATTGATATGCAATCATTTACTTTTCCCTAGGGAATTAAAAAAAATATCATTTTAACATATTAAATGTACTTACAAATTTATAGATCAAGGCCTGTAAACTTGTATGGCCACTATGATGCGTGGCACAAAGTTTTTGAAGCCTATCCTTAGAGGCCTTGTCTTGAAACATATACTAATTCAATTTAAATATGCACAAATAAAATCTAAAAATTGTTTAATAAATTTGATATTATCTTATGAGAAAATTCAAATACTTGCATACTCTCCTCACTAGATTTTCTCCATGCTTCAAACTTCTCATATGCTTTTACGAGCTCTTTCCATACTTTGACACTTACATCAAGTGGCATTTTTTTGAGCCTTAGCTCGGGAGGGATTTTTTTTTATCTTCTTTGTTTGGTTGCACCAAAATCTCTTGCAATTTTGAGACATTTGTAGCTTTACCTTCTTCATAGGCCAACCTGTGCCATATTCAATCTCCATGTCATTGATAACTGCTTTTTGCAGGTGTATGGGTATCTTTGAGAATGCAAAATGTAGATGGTCTTTAAACCATTGAAGGCATGATTCCTTCAACCTATGAACAAACCCTTTTCCAGCAGCTGTCATTCAGATTTCCCCTAAAACCATATCATATTCTAGCTTGTTATTGAAAGTACCAATGGAATATTCAAAACTTGTCATGGTGGAAGAAGTTTGTGTCCCAGGAGTGGGTGGGATAGTGGAAGCCTCGGCTCCCTATTCTAAATTCCTAGAGTTTACTGTTACTGATTTCCTCTTGGCTCTTTTTCTCGATCCAGGACTGCATGGGGAATTAATTGATTCCCTTTGACATGATTGATTTGGTTGCAATGTTTCAAGGGCTTCACTAGATCGGTTTTCTATGTATCTGGCAAGCATTTTCTGGTGCACATCATCCAATTTCTTCATTGCCTCTACCCCCAATATGGAAGCCAATGCCTCTTTATCTCTGTCAATCATATTTCCCTATATATATAAAATAAATTTCTTCTTTTATATTTAAAAATAAAAAACTAAAAAGTAAAAATGAAAGAAACAAGGGAAACATTTACAAATCTATAAATTGATAATGAATTACCTCATTATGGCCAGATTCTTCTCCCTTTGTTCTCTTCCCTCTTTCACTTGACATTTTGAGGCAGCCTAGGGAAAATTATTTGCATCCAGTCTGTGGAGGCAAATGAAGTACACACTATTAGGTATGAAAGTTTTTCGTCCAGTTTGTGGTATGAAATTTTTACCTTGAGTGACTCTTTTTGGATTTAAATGCCTATGAATCAATTGCTTACGCACCTATATAGAATATAAATATATTTGAAAGGATATAAATATATGCAAAATGAAACAAATGTATTGTAAGAAAATCAACACTTGCGTACCTATATAGAATGGTAATCTTTGGGGGATAAAAAGGGTGTGGAGTGTGGTTTTATTGAGAGTTAACACAGATAGATCCCATGCTAGAGTCGTATCTGTTGATTAGAAAGAAAAGGAATGTGTGCGAACAATCAATTTGAAACCACGAGCTCATTGTTCTATTAAATATTTGTGGGAATGAGAAAAACAATTGAAAGGATATAAATATATGCAAAATGAAACAAATGTATTGTAAAAAAATCAACACTTGTGCACCTATATAGAATGGTAATCTTTAGGGGAAAAAAAGTGCACGGAGTGTGGTTTTATTGAGAGTTAACACAAATAGGTCCCATGCTCGAGTCACATTCGCTGATTAGAAAGAAAATGAATGTGTGTGCACAATCAATTCGAAACCATGAGCTCATTGTTCTGTTAAATATTTGTGGGAATGAGAAAAAAAAATTATAACCTTACCTATGGTGTCACAAAACAAATCGAATTTTTGATCTACTTGCTTGTAGCCCTCCTTCATGCCATTTCCCCTTTTTTGTCCTCTCTTCGTTCATGTGGCTTTATTCTCTTGTCATCTCTTCCTTCGTGCAACTATTTTCTCTTGTTATCTCTTCCTTCTTGATGTGGTAAGCTTTAAATTTTTTTTCCTGGTTCAGTAGTCGGCACCATAGTCGACATAGAAAATTGCGAGTAATTTAGCGCCACCTTTCAAAAAAAAATGTAATATGTTTGGGGTGCAAAAAGCAGTGCAAATTGTGCCTAATTTAGCACTGCCTTTCAGCCAAAAAATGTAATGCACCTAATTTAGCGCCATCTTTCAGCCAAAAAAATTAATCTGCACAAAATGCACCTCATTTAGCGCCTAGCAATGCAAAATGATGTATTTTGCTTGGAAGTTGATAAATAAATTGATCCTAAATGACTTTATCTTCATATGTTCCAAGGGAGAAATCATGGTTCCCTATTTTATCTATTCCTTATCCCATGTCAATTTTGTGGGTGCAAAACTAATAAACTATGTTGTATATTATAGGGGAAAGACGAGGCAATGACAACAAATCATGTCATGTCAAATGAGGAGTACACAATAGTTGAAGAGGGACATCAAGTACTCAAATTTTAACTTAACTTATGAAAAAATGATCTGATGGCATTTTGTGATACGTCCATCTTTTTTCATAGTATTATTGAAATTTATAATGTATTATCCAATCTTGACATAAATTAATGCATGTTGTTGATTATTTTAGATGGAGATTGGAGAAAATACATAGCCTGAGCATTCAACTAGCAGAAGAGGAAGATATGTACATGGACGTGGAACTAAAATTGTTAAATCACATAGACGACAATGGGTGTTTGAGGATATGACAATGGATCTTGACTGCACTAAACAAGAGGTTGGTTAGGACTATAGTACATGGGATGAATACTTTGAGAAACTATATGACTAAAGTGAGGTTTTGTGTTGGATAGCATATTCATTGAAATGATATAATTGTTGTAGTAAACATTATTTAATATGTTGTGTATTATAGGGGCAAGACGAGGCCATGGCAATAGATCGTGTCATATCAAATGAGGACAGAATGGATGAAGCGGGACATCAAGTACTAAAATTTTGACTTAACTTAGGAAAAAATGATCTGATGGCATTTTGTGATACGTCCATATTTTTTCATAGTATTATTGAAATTTATAATGTATTATCCAATCTTGACATAAATTAATGCATGTTGTTGATTATTTTAGATGGAGATTGGAGAAAATGTAGAGCCTGAGTGTTCAACTAGAAAAAAAATAAGATATGTACGTGGATGTGGACCTAAAATTGTTAAATCACATAAATGGTAGTGGGTGGAAGAGGATATGACAATAGATATTCTAGACACAACAAATGATTGCACTGAACAAGAGGTTGGTTAGGACTATAGTACATGGAATGAATACTTTGAGAAAATTGTTGTTTGTGGATGTTATGTATGTCATGGAAAGAAACAATTCAAACGAGCAATTGTACAAAGACACTACATATATGATGAGCTTCCAGTCGATAGTATGCCTCCTAAAATCAATTCAAATCCAATAGAAATTGTGGTAAGGAATTTTCCAATTTGATATAAATAACATGTATACTAATTCGTTTAAACATTGTTTTATATTACTTAAATAACTCTTTTTATTCTCAATGGATACTTGCAGGATAAAGTTCTTGGTTTAAAGTTTCCTAGATCACCAACTCCCAACCTAGAGGGAAATGATCATTTGTCATATGATACATCTAACAAAACTATGTGCCAATATACCAGCTCGAAAGATGAGGAATTGATGAAAACAAGTCACAGAACAAGAACCAGTTTAAAGATGCATAATTTTCTTAAAGACAGGGGGAATGTGGACTAAATACCCTATGAGAATGAATGTTATGGAGATGATGACTTGCCACTGAGTTTGAGATCAATTTACAAAAAGACATTTGATTGTTGACTATATTTTGCTTGGCCTAGTGATCAACAACTACCTAGAGTGTACGAGGTATTTCAATTTTGGGGATACAACTATGTGATATGACCCTCCAATATTCATGGAGCGAATATAGGCCTCTTTATTGTCCAAAATGTATATGTGGGATTTAAACATAGAAACAGTTCAGAACAAACCACTAGGAGAATAATGCCATATTATGGTCCATCATATTATAGTGGTGAATGGAGAAGGCTAGCAAAATATAAGCCTAGCATGTCAACATATGGTCTAAATTCAAATATATATACACATCATCTCCAATTGGAAAGTGGAAAATAAATTAATAGAGGTTATCTTATGTTTATAGATGGACATGCATACACACACAAAAATATTGTGGGATTTATAAATAGTAGTGAGGGGAGGGACCCTAATGTAAGACTGAATTGTCAATTTGTTGGGGTTATAAATGATAAAGATGGACATATGGAAAGAGAGGTTGATAGATTGATAATGGTTGAGGCTATTAAGGACCTTACCATTGGGGATGAGTTATTGATTGATTACCCCTTCTTAAAATGCACTCTTGCACGAAATAAAATGGAAGAACAAGGTCTCCCTAAGGATGTTCCCAAGGGCAGAAAACCAAAGAATAATAAATGAGTGTGGACTGATGTTTTATAAACTATGTTGTCAAAATTGTGTTTTATTTAAATTATTGTATAAAAAAGGTAGTCTATTAAATAATATTCCATTATTAAATTAGTGTATATATGCATACAATTTATATTTATATTTTTTAAGCCATATTTGATTATATTTCTTTGAAATTGATACATTTATGATTTATCCAATTGTTGCCAAACATTAAATAATGCTTTCTTTTGTTGATAGTTAGAAGATGTTGATGAAACACATACTAATATCCATGATCCAACTGGGTTATTAAGATTTGGGCAGGATGATCCAAACCATCCTTTAAACCATACTAGGGCAAAAAGAGCAAGTTTGAAAAGATTACTACCACCTGAGAAATTTGAAGAGCTGATGAGATATGCATACACTGATGAGATGCCACCTAGCCTTAATGATGCTGATAATGATAGTGAAAATGCAATGCATGAAGAAGGATTGAATGAAATGCTTGCATGTTTCTTTGGGGATGGAAACAATGATGACAATAATGATCATATGGCTAACAATAATGATGATATCAGGGGTAATTACCACCAACGTAATGTTGATGATAACAACCTGAAAGACTCCATCAAGCAAGTAGCGAAGACACCCGTGTTCAAATTGGGTGTAAGTAGAACCTCACAAATGGTATGCACATTAATATTATTAGAAATCAAGTCACTATTCGGTTGGTCAAAAAAAGGATTCACTACCCTACTAAAGTGAGTTGAAACCTATTTCTTACTTTCCATTGTCAATTGGTGTACACAATTCGTAAACATTCATCGACTTCATTTATATTTCTTTAAGGGGATTTTAAAACCATATATTGTATATAAACAGTTCTAGTATAGATTGACATATCAAAAATGTTCATCATAAGTCAAACATTCAATTGATTTAATCTATGGAAATCTTACAAGGCACTAAAAACTAAAATATTCCCTGAAGAGAATGTGTTTCCATCAACTTGTAGAGAGGCACATATGTTGTTGGTTGAGTTGGGGATTGAATATAAGAAAATTCATTCATGTAAAAATGATTACATTTTATATAGAGATGAATATCAAAATAAGGTATAATGCCCTATATGTAAAGAGAAGAGATATCGTAGAGATGAACAAGGTCCTACAATTCCAAAGAAGGTTTTACATCACATGCCAATTATACCTAGACTTCAACGAATGTTTTGTTGTAAGTCACTTGCACAATTTATGGATTGGCATGCAGAGAACATGAGTAAAGATGGATTCATGCGAATTTCGGCTGGCTGTAAAGCAATGAAACACATAGAGAAAAAATGGCCAAGAAAATTCAAAGATGAACCCCATAGTATCAGGTTTGGTCTTGCAATTGATGGAGTGTGCCCATTCTCTTTCCTGAGCTCAAATTATAGTGTTTTTCTAGTCGGATTGAAAGTATACAATATTCCCCCATAGATGAGTGTTAGAAAGGAGCACCTTATGTTGACTCTCATTGTTCTAGGAAAACATCAAGTTAAAAGCATGGATGTTTATCTTGCACCTTTTATTAATGAGATGCAACTAATATGGAAAGGCATAAGAATGTATGACCTATCACGTCCTCCATCAAATAGGTCCTTCATGTTGTATGGTGTGCTATGTTGGACTATTCATGATTTCCCAGGACTTGGTCTTTGTTCTAGTAAGATAAAATATTTACATATTTACACTCATAATTTATTTTCATCCCAACTTTCATACTTAGTTTTATACTATTTTTTTGATGTTACTAACATTAGTTGTTGAATTGCAGGGCTTCAAATAAAGGGGATATGTGCATGTCCAATATGTGCAAAACAATTTCAAGAGCGGTATTCTAAATATCTACATAAATTTATTTACGCAAACAACTAGGTTTTTCTACCACTAGATCATAGGTTTAGAAATCGCCTAAAGAATTAATTTGATGGAAAAGTTTAAAATAGAGGCCCTCCCATGATTATGGGTCCAGGTGATTGTCTTAAGAAGTATGAAGATGTTGAATTGAGAGCTTGGGAGGATTTTTTTGATCAGGGTGATTCAATTCAAGAACTAGAACAAGTTATAGTCAATATGCTAGAAGGAATGAAAAGGAAATCCATATTTTATGAGATCCCTTATTGGAAGGATCTATTAATATCTCACCTATTAGATCCTATTCACATCTTCAAAAATGTTCCAAAATCTATATTTTGACATATATCAGGCAAAGAGAAGGACACCTTTTCTTCAAGGAGAGATACTGCTCTTTCGCGTACCAAAATTGATGGAAAACATTTGGGGCCAAATAGGGAAAATGAAACATATGCAGAAGCTCCATGGATTTTGAAAAAAAAAAGAGCTAGACCAACTAAAAAATGTCATCCGTTCAATAAGGAAATCTATTGATTATGGGTCATCATTGGCTAAAGATTTTATAGTTGATGGACATATCACAGGATTTAAAACACACGATTTTCATAATTTTATGAAGGTATTATATATCATCATTTAACATTTAATGGTAACATTAATTAAGTACTAAATATATTTTGATATTTTGTTGTGTGAGAAAAAATTACTAATGACTTTTTCATAAATGTGTTTGATAGCATATCATGCCATTGGCAATTAGGGGGGATTCATGTCTTATAGTTGACTTAAGGAATGCCATAAGTCAATTGTCAACATTTACAAGGTATATGGTTATATGAAATGTTCATGTGGGAGAGACATATAGATATTATATTGCATTTTAATTTTTGACTAAAGGTTCATACTAGTTTACTATTCTTATATTAGGTGGGTGACCTCCAAGGATATCCACGAATCTAAAGTGCCAAAGTGGAAGAAGGAAATTGCAAAAATTGTATGTGTATTTGAGAAGGAGCTCCCTACAAGTTTCATGGACCTAAAAATTCCATTTACTTATACACCTAGTTGATGACATTGAATTGGCAGGTGTCGTATTGACGAGGTGGGTGTTTTTCTTTGAGAGGTATATGAAAAATCTTAAAAGATATGTTCGAAAAAAGGCACATCCAAAGGGTTGCATGGCTGAAGGGTATGTATTGAATGAAGCATTTTCTTCCTATGTGAATTCCTTCGTAAGGATTTTGAAGATGAGTCACACATCTAGGATGAAGAACGAGCATCAGATATTATTGATGGAGAAAAACCACAATCTAATGGTGTTGAAGTACAAATTAGTAAGTAAATTCGCGATCAATGTGGTTGTTTTTCTTGCAATCATTAATTTACTCTATAATTTATTTTTCAAATTAACAGCATGACATTTGGAGTTTGAAATAAACATGTTGACATGTAATAGGTGTAGACGAAAGTTCTATACTCGACAAGTTCATTATGTACCACATGGACTTTATGAACAAATGGATTGATCTGTATGATAAAAAGAGAAGTGTTAGACGCAAGGAGATAGTTTAAGAGATCGAACCCAAGGAATACACCACTTCCCACTAATCTTCTTGGGGAATGGGGAAAATTTTGCACACTATAATGGGTTACTGAAAAAATTCAAAATCAAATAGAAGATGTAGGTATAGATTCAGACCTAACAGAAGATGAAATCAACATGTCTAGAGGATGTGAAAGAAAGGTACAAAAGGAATTTTACAAAATGTTATTTCCATACAGTTTTGACACTATCAACTATTTTAATATTCGTCATTATATTTGTTTTCACTTAAATAAATGGTCTTTCATAAGCAAGGAAATATCCAGCAATGTGGGCATATGGTCAACATTATCATGTAGAAAGTGTAGATGTAAAGAGATGATCCTTTGATTGTGGCATCATGGTTGACTTCAAGCAATCCATTTAATCAAGCTCAAAAGATAAGAATATAATTGAAGGGAATCTACAATATTTTGGGAAAATACAAGAAATTATTGAGTTGGATTACCGCTCTTTTAAATGTTGTATTTTTAAGTGTCGATGGTATGAAGCATTTGAGAGGACATGAAGAAATGATACCCATAGTGAATTGTTTTCTATAGATTACTCATGCTTCCTACCAGAGGATAGGGAGACTTCTGTTCTACCAATTCATTGTGAGTAGGTATTTCCTTAACTCAAACAAGAAGCGGTAGTGATCATTTATCTATTAATTCATAGTTTATTACGAATATATACATGTGTTTATTAATTAGTAAAATTGTTATAACATACGTCTAATATATGTTTTTCGTTCATGTGCAGGTATTTTTCTATGAAGATATTTTGGACCCAAAATGGATGTTTGTCATATATTATGATCCAAGATTAAGGCATGTATTTGACAATGCATTAGCAGATACTGAGAAAAACAATGATGGCCAACAAAATGAGAGAGAGGGATTTTGAGGAAGGCTCCTCCTCTGGTACGAAAGAATTGGAAGTTGTTGTTAGTGATTCCCCTCCGGAATCGAGAAAAATAATTTTTTTCTGAAGATATTGTTGTTATTCTTGAAGATTTGGAAGAAGAAGAAAAATCTCTACCTAGATCTGAATCTCCTGATCTGGATGACATCAAGTCTATGTTAATTAAAGGAAAAATGAAGAAAGTTGGTGAATTTTGGAGTACAGCCTCTCCAGTTGACAACCTTAAATTTGATGATGCTCTGATTGAGTATATGTTTTGCAATAATATCAATGTTTATGTTGTTTTTGATTCTCTATAGGCATTTGGATTGTAATCATTTGTGAGGAAGTGGGATTGTAGTAGGACACGAAGAATTTGACATCCATGATGATGTTGAAGATGGTTATGTTCAGGCACAAGAAGACAACAATCTAGAGTTAGATGATGTTATGGAAGACAACAATATGGATGGTATAGAAAATGATGATCCAAATATAACTGGTAACAATATAGATGGTCTACAGTCAAATTTCAATGATGATGAAGATGATGCAGATCAAGATGAGGATGATGATAATATTAATTACTTGAAAGAACATATGAACATTGACAATGATACACTGGATGACATTGTAGTAGACAATAATGTTAATGACCATGACTTGTAAATTTTCAGAATTATTTGCAATCCATGTTTAAAAAAGGATGATTCCTATGGCCTAAAATTTGAAATGCTTCATTAATATTATTTTTGTCAGTACAAATTAACTATTGCAATATCCTTAAATTGTTCAATCTTTGGTATGAATTGTTGGCAAAAATAATTAGGATTACTTGGATGCTTCCTCCATTCATTTTGTATCAACATATATTCATGAAGACACAAAATTTAATAAAATATTAATGCACGTAACTCACAATTATTTAAATAAGCAACTTTGTTAACTTTATTATTTTTAAATAGTTTCCATTTTTATGTTGAATGTGTAACAAGGCAAAATAAGCTCTTTTTAAAAAAAATTAGCAGCTCTACCAATATCCACAATAAATGGTTTACTGTATCAGCACATTCATTCACATAAGCACAGTATTAAGGCTCAATAACTGATATTCATTCAAATATAAGAAGAAATAAGTATGGAAAACATAAGAAAAATACAGAATGATGACATAGTCATGGAGAATCTCTGATAATAAGATGTTATCTATTATATTGCTTCAATTGATATTGCAATGCTCTTCTTTAATAATCCCAGTGTTATCCCCTCAAGTTATTGTGGAAGTATGAAATGAATTTTAATTCTTAAGTTGATGGAAATCAATCAAAACAATTTATCTAAAAGGACTTTTAATCCTTAATAGGAGCCAATTAAAGTAAAATATTTGAAAGGACTTTAATTCACACCTAACCAAAAACCAATCAAAGCATCCACACAGTAACAACAAATGTGTCATGATAAATCTTGCAAACTTAAATAACTTGAAAAGATCACTTTGGAGACAACAAAGCAATAAATAAGCATGAAAAATTGACACAACGATTGAACAGTGAAAATGGATTACGAATTATAATCACTCATCTCCACTATATTTCCTTTTAAATAATATGAATTATAACAAATAGTTATGATGTTTGATGACAAATAGTTAATTAACATAAATGAAAACATAACACTTTGTCTATTTCTTTTCTCAAATCTTCCAAGGCAGCTCCCTCCTGCTCAGGAGTGATATCCTTCATCCTCTATCTTAGCATTTTTCCTTTATGCTCATAAAAAAAAGATTTAAATTCAAAAGTCTTGACAAAATCACTGTCAGAAATAAATTATTGTGCAGCCTTGACTCTCACGTCATCACAGAGTTCATCTAATGCTTCAAATTTGACAATGTTTCATTCTGAAGGTGGCTCATATTTTGTAACTACATGGGAACTTATCTTTTCATCCTCCTCATCCTCCTCATCACTCTCTTCTTCATCTTCTTCACTCATGGTTGTATCTACAGAGAAGTTCATTTCTGGAGTGGGTTGTGAGGGTATGTAATCAAGAGGCTCTATGTCCTCAACCTGCATTCCTGAATAAGTTGTTTGAGGTGCTTCAAAGAGATCTAGGGGTACATCTTTTATTATCTCATCCACATGAGTGATGAGCTGCTCAATTCTTTCCAAAGGATCATGTACTTAATTAAATGCCCCTGAATAGGATGTGGCATTTCCTTTCTTCCAGGTCTCAACAAACACAAATTTGTTATATGCAATCACCTTGTCTTTTGTTGAGGCCTCATCATAATTTATTATTACATCATCAACAGAGAATTGGTTTTCATACCCTAATATTCCTTGTGAAAATTTCTCCTTGTTAATAGAACCCTCTATATCAAAATTATTTCTTTCATTACCCAACGGTAAATTGTATTTTTCCAATTTTGTATCAATTTCTTCATACCCTTCACTGGTGACTACTGTAAAATCTCCAAAGCACAAAGTGCTAGGCATGAAAGATAGCTTATTGTATCTCTTAAGATATTTTGCATCAGATTTAGCCAATTGTCTCACAATTTCCAAATAGGCTATTCTGTCTGGAACTATTTTTGGCAATATATTTGGGGCTCCTTCAAACCCATATACTCTAATCACAATGCAATTAGGAAATGCATACCAATCCCCCCAGTTATGGTTTACCTTTTTCCTAGTGTCCTTTTCCTTTGGTCTCAAGAATTTATGTATTTCAAGGGACATGTTATAATTACATGTATGTCCCAACAATTTCAACAATGTCTTGACAAAATATTCCTAAAAGTATAGATAGTGTGATCCACCATATCTACTATCCCATAGGGAATTCCACATTTGTACAAGTTTATAATTCCCACTTTCATCTACATCTCTTATCCTTAATTCTTCTCTCCAAAACCTTCTAACATGTCCATGTAGAAGCAAATGCATAAACAAAGAGTAATGTTTGAAATCATGAATGCTATCACTGCTACTTTTGATCCTTGCCAACCCTTGGTTTAGAGAATTAGCTAAATAACTGACATAGTCAAATGGTATGGCATCTTTTCTTTGTATGTCTACAACTAGGACCATTGGGGCAATTGAAATGAGGGGTGGGACTTCTACTCCTAACACTTGTCCAACTGAATAATATGTATATTGATAATTTTCTTCAAATAAATCCTCATGAAATGAAGGGTTATCATTACTAGAAAACCTTTTGAGCTGCTTACCTTCAACCCTAGGCCTGTGTAGTGGTAGTTTCCATATTTTATAGCTCGTTTCCATGTGACAGTACTTTGTTAGAATGTCTTGATTATAAATGGTAAATTCAGAGAGCATTCCAATTGAAAATCATTAGAAATGAGATCTTTGGAGATAATGAGAATGTCAGACCCATCGTATGATTCAATAGCTCTTCTTTTAGGGTCATATTTGTTGGCTAGAGCTTTAACTAGCTCTATATTAACAAACACATTGGGTACCACTAATCTTCCTAGGTTTAATCTCCACAGGTTATAGACTAGTTGAAACCTATATTGTTTCTTATAATGGTATATGAATTGGTCATATCCCCGTCGTGGTGTCCACATGTCTCCTAAACCTTTGTGATTGTCCCATAACTTATCCATCGAATTATTTGTCAGTGCACTCCTTTTAGGTCTCAGCTCTGACCCCAGGCATTGGTCAATTAAGTCCTAGTTTATAAGTCTTTGCTATTTTTTATGTTTCTTAATTTTTGGCATTTATGAGCTTTCAATAATTAAGTCCTGGTTTAGAAGTCTTTTCTCTTTTTTTTCTTTCTTAATTTTTGGAATTTCTGAGCTTTCTTCCATTTTTTCAATTTTCTTATACATCTTTATAGAAGCAAATTCTTTGTTGGTTTTTGTATACTTACTTGAATTCTCTTTCACTGGTTTTGAGTTGTGCAGTAATGGAAAATTCCCAACCTCCTTTACTCTGCTCCCATGTCTAACGAATCCTTTTCAAGTCTTTATGAAAATATGTGATCAAATTGAGATATAATTCACTTAGCTCTAGCTCATAAACACTCCACTTGCTATCAATATTTTCATTGGGCAGATCATTTATTTTGAATATCTCAACGATATAAATGAGACATCACATCAATCGAAAATAATCATCATTGTTGCATTGGCGAGACCATGATTGCATTTTCACCGATAACCACCTTCTTCATTGATGAACTCCTTCCTTTTGGGGTATCAGTGGGATGCTAGATTATGTCTCCCTGATGTGCCCTAGTTCCTTTGATATCCTTCCTTAACATGTACTTGATGGTTCATGGTCTTATTAGGTCATCGAGGACACTCTTGTTAGCCTTCCACTGATAAGTGTCACTTCCTCTAATGCCTTCAACCTTTTATTGTTGCATTGGGGAAACCAAACTTTATGTTGGCCTGATAGACTTTTGTTCCCTCAATATACTTTCACCACATGTTGAACTTCGTTACTCTATAATTTATCGCTCCATCGGTGGGACATTGTGTTCCCTTCCACTGATATGTTATAGTGCTACCGATATTATTTATTTAATATGTTCTAATCCCTAAAGTATGCACATAGGACCAATCAATCATGAATTCAACCAAAAAATAGGGTGCTACACTCAGCGCTAAAGTACACTCCAAAGTAGGTCGCTAATTCGGTATTAAATTAGGTGCTATTATCAGTGCTAGTCCCAGGAGCTAAACTCGGTGAAAACTCGGCACTACAATTGGCACTAGTCTCAACACTAAATTTGGTGTTGACCTTGCCGTTGAACCTGATGTTAAAGATGGCATAAAATTTGGTGCTACTTCTCGCTGAATTTAGTTCCTGCTTGTTCTCGCCAGTGCAATAAATGCCAAAAATAGCGCTGACTTGACAAATAGCACCGAATTTTTTAGGAAATTGGGAGAAAAATACATTGAAACAATGGATGGAAGGAAAAAAGAGAGCTAACAATAAGGATTTTTTGTATTACTCCTCTCTTAGGTGCCTCCCTCCCACCCTCTCTTCCTCTCCCTCTCTCTTAGGTTTCTCCCTCCCATACCCTCTCCATCCCTCTCTCTCTCAAGTCTCTCCCTCCTACCCCCTCTCTCTCTTTATCTATGTATCTATCTGTCTCTATGTATCTCCCTCTCTCTCTCTTAGGTTTCTCCCTCTCTCCCCCTCTCTCTCTCTCTCACTCCCTCTCTCTCTCCCTCTATGGTCTCCTCCTCTCTCTCTCCATCTGTCCTATCCTCTCCTCTCTCTCTCTCTCAGTCTCCCCTCCTACACCCTCTCCCTCTCACGATCACACATCTATCTCTGTAGGTCCCTCCTCCTCTCCTCTCCTCTCTCTCCAGGCTGTCACCCACTCCCACCCATCTCCTCTCTCTCTCGGTCCCTCTCTTGCGCCTCTATCTCTCTTTCTCTCCCTCTCCCTCTCTCTCAAGTCTCTCCTCCACCTCTCCTCCCCTCTCTCTCTCAAGTCTCCCTCCTACCCCTCTCCCTCTATCATGTC